>CM042383.1:1535602-1695602 GCA_023634145.1 Thymallus thymallus
TCAGATCCTGGCCTGTGGTTACATCAATGTCCTGGTAGTCAACAACTGTTGGCTGATCCAGCTCCTCAGTCTGGCCTGCACCATCAAGGAGTATAAGGTCATCACCAACAGAGACTTCATACGTAAGACTCTTCATTTAATGACATGAAGCAATGAAAGCATGTTTTATGAACGTGATGAAATGTATACATTATGTAACTAAAGGTGCTCCATCTGTCTTCTCCATCCATCTGCTCCATCTGTCTCCTCCATCCATCTGCTCCATCTGTCTCCTCCATCCATCTGCTCCATCTGTCTCCTCCATCCATCTGCTCCATCTGTCTTCTCCATCTCCTCCATCTGTCTTCTCCATCTGCTCCATCTGTCTTCTCCATCTCCTCCATCTGTCTCCTCCATCCATCTGCTCCATCTGTCTTCTCCATCCATCTGCTCCATCCATCTGCTCCATCTGCTCCATCTGTCTTCTCCATCTCCTCCATCTGTCTCCTCCATCCATCTGCTCCATCTGTCTTCTCCATCTCCTCATCTGTCTTCTCCATCTGCTCCATCTGTCTTCTCCATCTCCTCCATCTGTCTCCTCCATCCATCTGCTCCATCTGTCTTCTCCATCCATCTGCTCCATCCATCTTCTCCATCTGTCTTCTCCATCTCCTCCATCTGTCTCCTCCATCCATCTGCTCCATCTGTCTTCTCCATCTCCTCCATCTGTCTTCTCCATCTCCTCCATCTGTCTCCTCCATCCATCTGCTCCATCTGTCTTCTCCATCTGCTCCATCTGTCTTCTCCATCTCCTCCATCTGTCCGCTCCATCTCCTCCATCTGTCTTTTCCATCTGCTCCATCATCTCCTCCATTTGTCGGCTCCATCTGTCTCCTCCATCTTCTCCATCTGTCTTCTCCATCTGTCTTCTCCATCTCCTCCATCTGTCTTCTCTATCTTCTCCATCTGTCTACTCCATCTGCTCCATCTGTCTGCTCCATCTGTCTGCTCCATCGGTCTAGTCCATCTGCGCCATCTGTCTTCTCCATCTGTCTACTCCATCTGTCTTCTCCATGTCTACTCCATCTGTCTACTCCATGTGTCTTCTTCATCCATCTGTTCCATCTGCTCCATCTGTCTTCTCCATCCATCTGCTCCATCTGTCTGCTCATTGTTTATTCTCTGTCTGTCTGTGGTGTCTCCAGCTGCAGACGGTGGTAAGAAGTGTGATCTGCCCATTGACGAGGCTGGGATCATCTGGGACAGTATCTGTTTTGCCTTCCTGCTGTTGCAGAGACGTGTCTTCATGAGTTACTACTTTCTACATGTGGTGGCTGACATCAGGGCCTCACAGATTCTGGCGTCCAGGTATACAGTTACTGTGTGTGTGTCTTCATGAGCTACTACTGTCCAAACTACCTCCATTACACCAGCTAACTCTTTGTAGCTGTTCTTACCCTGCTGCAGGACTGTGATGTGATCATGTATCTGTGTGTTTCAGAGGGGCTGAGTTGTGCCAGGCTACTATAGTGAAGGCAGTCAGAGCCAAACTGGAGGAAGAGAACAAGTCTATGGAACAGCTCAGGAGACAGTAAGTCCCAACAGGTGTTTCTGTACTTTCAGCAGAGATCCATAATGAATAAAGGCACAGAGGTTATATACAGTACACTGGACCCTCTCCAATTCGCCTACCAGACCAGATCCACGAATGATGCACTGCACACTGCCCTCACCCACCTGATGCTGTTCATGGACTACAGCTCAGCCTTCAATGCCCTATAAACTCATTACTCCATCTAATCTAATCGGTCTTCTCCATCTGGTCCATCTGCTCAATCTGTCTGCTACATCTGTCTTCTCCATCTGCTCCATCCATCTAATCTATCTGTCTTCTCCATCTGGTCCATCTTTTCAATCTGTTTGTTCCATCTGTCTGCTCAATCTGTCTTCTCCATCTATCTGCTCCATGCATCTTTTCAATCTGTCTGCTCCATCTATCTTCTCCATCTATCTGCTCCATCTGTCTTCTCCATCTGCTCCATCTGTCTTCTCCATCTATCTGCTCCATCTGTCTTCTCCGTCTTCTCCATCTATCTGCTCCATCTGTCTTCTCCATCTGCTCCATCTGTCATCTCCATCTATCTTTTCCATCTGTCTTCTCTATCTGTCTTCTCCATCTGTCTTCTCCATCTGCTCCATCTGTCTTCTCCACCCCCTCAATGGTCATGATGTTCTCCCTATGGTCATACCCCCCCACCCCCCCCAACAGTCTTCACTCTCCCTCCACACCAATAGACACTGTTACAGGTGTTATTATGTATATAGTGTTATTTATTCATCACTGTTACAGGTGTTATTATGTATATAGTGTTATTTATTCATCACTGTTACAGGTGTTATTATGTATATAGTGTTATTTATTCATCACTGTTACAGGTGTTATTATGTATATAGTGTTATTTATTCATCACTGTTACAGGTGTTATTATGTATATAGTGTTATTTATTCATCACTGTTACAGGTGTTATTATGTATATAGTGTTATTTATTCATCACTGTTACAGGTGTTATTATGTACAGTATATAGTGCTATTTACTGTATATTTCTATAGTTTTATTATCATTTTCATTATTTTATTTTGCTAGTCCTGCATGTTGGAGCCTAAGATGTTCACTGTAAAAATACATGTTTGTTTGCCCGGTGTGATGAAACCAATACCTCTCTCCCTCTCTCCCCTTTCTCTCTCTCTCTCTCTCTCTCTCTCTCTCTCTCTCTCTCTCTCTCTCTCTCTCTCTCTCTCTCTCTCTCTCTCTCCACCCCCTCTCTCTCTCCCCCCTCTCTATCCCCCCCTCTCTCTCTCCCCTCTCCCCCCTCCCCCTCTCTCCCCCCCTCCCCCTCTCTCTCCCCCCTCTCTCTCTCTCAACCCCCCCCTCTCTCCACCCCCCCCCTCTCTCTCAACCCCCCCTCTCTCTCCCTCCCCCTCAGGATGGACCGTATAAAGCAACGCCAGGAGAAGTTTAAGAAAGGGAAGAAGATATTGAGCCTGGCTCAGGAGTCAGGAGACGGAGAGAAGCCCATCCAACCACAGGAGCAGGAAGGTGAGGGGGGGAGGGGGGGAGGAGGTGGGGGAGAGAAGCCCATCCAACCACAGGAGCAGGCAGGTGAGGGGGGGAGGAGGAGGGGGAGAGAAGCCCATCCAACCACAGGAGCAGGCAGGTGAGGGGGAGGGGGGGAGGAGGAGGGGGAGAGAAGCCCATCCAACCACAGGAGCAGGAAGGTGAGGGGGAGGGGGGGGGGGGGGTTGAGAGAGAGGGGGGAGAGAGAGGGGGAGGTGGGGGGAGAGAGAGAGAGGGGGTGGAGATAGAGAGTATTCTCCCCCTTGGCATTTTTCCTATTTTGTTGCCTTACAACCTGGAATTAAAATAGATTTTTGGGGGTTTTATTATTTGATTTAGACAACATCCCGACCACTTTGAAGATGCAAAATATATTTTATTGTAAAACAAACAAGAAATAAGACAAAAAAACTGAACTTGAGCGTGTATATCTATTCACCCTCTCAAAGTCAATACTTTGTAGAGCCACCTTTTGCAGCAATTACAGCTGTAAGTCTCTCGGGGTTTGTCTCTATCAGCTTGGCCCATCTAGACACTGGGATTTTTGCCCATTCTTCAAGGCAGAACTGCTCCAGCTCCTTCAAGTTGGATGGGTTCTGCTGGTGTACAGCCATCTTTAAGTCATACCACAGATTCTCAACTGGATTGAGGTCTGGGCTTTGACTAGGCCATTCCAAAACATTTAAATGTTTCCTCTTAAACCACTCGAGTGTTGCTTTAGCAGTATGCTTAGGGTCATTGTCCTGCTGGAAGGTGAACCTCCGTCCCAGTCTCAAATCTCTGGAAGACTGAAACAGGTTTCCCTCAAAAATGTCCCTGTATTTAGCGCCATCCATCATTCCTTCAACACTGACCAGTTGCCCAGTCCCTGCTGATGAAAAACATCTCCACAGCATGATGCTGCCACCACCATGCTTCACTGGGATGGTGTTCTCAGGTGATGAGAGGTGTTGGGTTTGTGCCAGACATAGAGTTTTCCTTGATGGCCAAAAAGCTACATTTTTGTCTCATCTGACCAGTACCTTCTTCCATATGTTTGGTGAATCTCCCACATGCCTTTTGGCGAACACCAAACGTGATTGCTTATTTTTTTCTTTAAGCAATGGCTTTTTTCTGGCCACTCTTCTGTAAAGCCCAACTCTGTGGAGTGTACGGCTTAAAGTGGTCCTATGGACAGATACTCCAATCTCCACTCTGGAGCTTTGCAGCTCCTTCAGGGTTATCTTTGGTCTCTTTGTCCCTGATCTGTTGGAGAGCTCCTTGGTCTTCATGATGCCGCTTGCTTGGTGGTGCCCCTTGCTTAGTGGTGTTGCAGACTCTTGGGCCTTTCAGAACAGGTGTATATATACTGAGATCATGTGACACTTAGATTGCAAGTGGACTTTATTTAACTAATTATGTGACTTCTGAAGGTAATTGGTTGCACCAGATCTTATTTAGGGGCTTCATAGTAAAGGGGGTGAACACACACTGTATGCACGCACCACTTTTCAGTTATTTTATTTCTATAAGTAATTTTTTTAATTTCACTTCACCAACTTGGACTATTTTGTGTTTGTCCATGACATGAAATCCAAATAAAATGACAGGTTGTAATGCAACAAAATAGAAAAAACATCAAGGGGGATAAATACTTTTGCAAGGCACTGTATGTTATTGCTTCTCCAGGACCACTGATGAGGATGAGGAGGTTGAGGATGAGGATGATGATGATGATGATGATGATGATGATGTTCCCATGGAATGTTTAGGAAACCCTGGAATAGATTTTCATAAAATCACCTATCATTATATGATATAATCCCTGTAAACAATGTTGTGGTACCGGTGCTTCTGTTTTTTTTTTACATATTTATTTAAAAAGAGTTGTTGAATTTGCACAAGCTATGAATGAAGCATTGATCTACCTGTGAAACAATTTGTATTTTAGGAGCAGAGAGAGAAAGAGAGAAAGAAACATCCAAGACTAAGAAAAGGCAGTGGTGGCGGCCTTGGGTTGACCACGCCTCCAGTAGGTTGACCCCTCCTTTTTTCTCCGCTCTGAATGGCTGTTGTGTCCTTGACCAGAACTCTCAGAGGATTCCCATACTGCACCTGGGCTCCAGACGACCCGAAAAACAAACTAACACCAACATTCCGTCCAGACATCAGTCCTTTTCTGACTCTATTTTGGTTGATTGATCGATTTGTTTATTGGTTGATTGATTAGTTGGTTAATTGATTGATGAAATATACAGGCAGGATACGGTTCTGATTTGCTTGAATGAAATAAGACAATATGACAATATGCCTCAACTAATGGCAAAGAAATCATGTATTTGTGCATAAAATGGGGTGTGGTCCTGAGGAGGCCACAGTAGGGATTCTCATTGTGAAATATTAAACAGAATCTCCCTTTTCTCTTCTTGGAAAGATAGGGTTCTATCTCTGTTCTAGATATTATCAACAGACCACAAGATAAAATACACAACTGATTCAAACTAGGCTTAAATATTGCAATGATAAAATCAATAAGATATTTTAATATTCTTCTAGTCTCAGATCGGTACCTTGGGGTTCTCTGTGGCCTGTTTCTGGATTTAATTGATTTCTTAGTATCATTATATTATTTCTCCATTCCACCACTAAACATCCCATTCAGATACAGTGCATTCAGGAAGTATTGAGACCCTGTGACTTGTACCACATTTTGTTACGTTATTCTAATATGGATTAAATATTTTTTTCCCTCATCAATCTACACACAATTCCCCATAACGACAAAAAAAAAAAGGGTTTTAGAAAGGTTTGTACATCTATTTTTAAAAAGCTGTACAAAAATATCACATGTACATAAGTATTCAGACCCTTTACTCAGTACTTTGTTGAAGCACATTTGGGAGTGATTACAGCCTCAAGTCTTCTTGGGTTTCTCCCTTTTCTTCTCTGCAGATCCTCTCAAGCTCCTGTCAGGTTGGATGGGGAGCGTCGCTGCACAGCTATTTTCAGGTCTCTCCAGAGATGTTCGATTGGGTTCAAGTCCGGGCTCTGGCTGGGCTACTCAAGGACATTAGGAGACTTGTCCTGAAGACACTCCTGAGTTGTCTTGGCTTTGTGCTTAGGGTCGTTGTCCTGTTGGAAGGTGAACCTTCGCCTCAGTCTGAGGTCCTGAGCGCTCTGGAGCAGGTTTTCAACAAGGATCTCTCTGTACTTTGCTCTGTTCATCTTTCCCACAATCTTGACTAGTCTCCCAGTCCCTGCCGATGAAAAACATCCCCACAGCATGATGCTGCCACCACTATGCATCCTTTAGGTGCCTTTTGGCAAACTCCAAGCGGGCTGTCATGTCCTTCTGTCTGGCCACTCCCCCATAAAGGTTTGACTGGTGGAGTGCTGCAGAGATGGTTGTCCTTCTGGAAGGTTCTCCCATCTCCACAGAGGACCTCTGGAGCTCTGTCAGAGTGACCATCGGGTTCTTGGTCACCTCCCTGTCCAAGGCACTTCTCCCACGATTGCTCAGTTTGGCCGAGTGGCCAGCTCTAGGAAGAGTCTTGGTGGTTCCAATCTTCTTCCATTTAAGAATGATGGAGGCCACTGTGTTCTTAGGGACCTTCAATGCTGCAGATATTTTTTGGTACCCTTCCCCAGATCTGTGCCTTGACACAATCCTGTCTCGGATCTCTACGGACAATTCCTTCAACCTCATTGCTTGGTTTTTGCTCTGACATGCACTGTCAACTGTGGGACCTTATATAGACAGGTGTGTGCCTTTCCAAATCATGTCCAATCAATTGAATTTACCACAGGTGGACTCCAATCAAGTTGTAGAAACATCTCAAGGATGATCAATGGAATCAGGATGCACCTGAGCTTTTGAGTGTCATAGCAAAAGGTCTGAATACTTACAGTGGAAGTCGGAAGTTTACATACACCTTAGCCAAATACATTTAAACTCAGTTTTTCACAAAGGTTTTATTTCACCTTTATTTAACCAGGTAGGTTTTATTTCACCTTTATTTAACCAGGTAGGTTTTATTTCACCTTTATTTAACCAGGTAGGTTTTATTTCACCTTTATTTAACCAGGTAGGCCAGTTGAGAACTAGTTCTCATTTACAACTGTGACCTGGCCAAGACAAAGCAAAGCAGTGCAACCAACAATAACACAGAGTTACACAGTAAACAAACGTACAGTCAATAACACAATAGAAAATCTATATACAATGTGTACAAATGTAGTTAGATTAGGAAGGTAGGGCAAATATGATATGCAAATATGCCTTTGGTGCGGGCAGAGATACCGGGGTGCGAATTAGCAAAAATAACAATATGGGGATGAAGTAGTTGGGTGGGCTATTTACAGAAGGGCTGTATACAGGTGCAGTGATCGGTAAGCTGCTCTGACAGCTGATGCTTAAAGTTAGTGAGGGAGATAGGAACCTCCAACTTTTAAATTCGTTCCAGTCATTGGCAGCAGAGAACTGGAAGGAATGACGGCCAAAGGAGGTGTTGGCTTTGGGGGTGACCAGTGAGATATACCTGCTGGAGCTCATGCTACGGGTGGGTGTTGCTATGGTGACCAGTGAGCTAAGATAAGGTGGGGATTTACCTAATAAAGACTAATAGATGACCTGGAGCCAGTGGGTTTGGCGACAAATATGTAGTGAAGGCCAGCCAACGAGAGAATACAGGTCGCAGTGGTGGGTAGTGTATGGGGCTTTGGTAACAAAATGGATGGCACTGTGATAGACTACATCCAATTTGCTGAGTAGAGTGTTGGAGGCTATTTTGTAAATGACATCGGTAGGATAGTCAGTTTTACAAGGGAATGTTTGGCAGCATGAGTGAAGGAGGCTTTGTTGCGAAATAGGAAGCCGATTCTAGATGTAATTTTGGATTGGAGATGCTTAATGTGAGTCTAGAAGGAGAGTTTACAGTCTAACCAGACACCTAGGTATTTGTAGGTGTCCACGTATTCTAAGTCAGACCCGTCCAGAGTAGTGATGATAGTCCGGTGGGCGGGTGCAGGCAGCGCTCGATTGAAGAACATGCATTTAGTTTTACTAGCATTTAAGAGCAGTTGGAGGCCACGGAAGGAGTGTTGTGGCATTGAAGCTTGTTTGGAGGTTTGTTAACACGTTGTCCAAAGAGGGGCCAGATGTATACAGAATGGTGTCGTCTGCGTAGAGATGGATCAGAGAGTCACCAGTAGCGAGAGCGACATCATTCATATATACAGAGAATAGATTGATGAGGACATTTTATTATTCCATCCGTTTTAGAATAAGGCTGTAACGTAACAAAATGTGGAATAAGACAAGGGGTCTGAATATTTTGTGCACTGTATTACCCAGCATCCTCTACTCCTGTTCCCCCACTGTGGATCTTCTGTTCCAAGGACATAATTCAGTTGAACCTATTACAATACTTGTAAGGTCCCTGCCCAAGTCACCTCAAACCTGTGCCATGTCTCAGTAAACAAACTAATGCTATTGCTATGCTGTGTCTAACAGTGTTTGTGCTTTCCTACCTTTATCAACTTCATCCTACTAGTTGGCTTTTAGAATCAAACCACATTTACCTAAAACATCACCTGCTTTCAAGCCCTTTCCTCCAGTTCATATTAACAGCACTTTGTATTCTACTCCTCAGTGGTGAGAAGTGGAGATTATTACTTATTTGAAACTGACAGTGAAGAAGAGGAGGAAGAGGTGGAGAAAAGAGAAGACCTACAGCCTCCCAAGGTTTCAGCGTTTCAGGTGAGGAATAGACACTTTTCTAAAGTTGTTACCGGTATTAAATATTTTATTGTCAATATTGTCTAGTTTAGTATCAGATCATCTGTTGTTACTAGGACAATGTGTAGAGACCTCGTTTTTTCTTCAGTATAATCTAAGTGTGTTTTCTAATAACTCTCCCACCATCCTTTATCCCTCGTCTTCAGCGAGCTACTGGGACGTTTACCTCAGCCCTTATAGCTCTGCCCAGATCTATCCTTAAACTGCCCAAAACCATCCTTCAGTATGTACTCAGGGCAGCCAAGGTACCAAACAACAGATTCAGTATCTCCTCTTACCACAGCCTGTGTAGACTGTATCCTGTGTCCTCAGCATGTTCTGTGTAGACTGTATCCTGTGTCCTCAGCATGTTCTGTGTAGACTGTATCCTGTGTCCTCAGCATGTTCTGTGTAGACTGTATCCTGTGTCCTAAGCATGTTCTGTGTAGACTGTATCCTGTGTCCTCAGCATGTTATGTGTAGACTGTATCCTGTGTCCTCAGCATGTTATGTGTAGACTGTATCCTGTGTCCTCAGCATGTTCTGTGTAGACTGTATCCTGTGTCCTCAGCATGTTCTGTGTAGACTGTATCCTGTGTCCTCAGCATGTTCTGTGTAGACTGTATCCTGTGTCCTCAGCATTTTCTGTTTAGACTGTATCCTGTGTCCTCAGCATGTTCTGTGTAGACTGTATCCTGTGTCCTCAGCATGTTCTGTGTAGACTGTATCCTGTGTCCTCAGCATGTTCTGTCTAGACTGTATCCTGTGTCCTCAGCATGTTCTGTGTAGACTGTATCCTGTGTCCTCAGCATGTTCTGTGTAGACTGTATCCTGTGTCCTCAGCATTTTCTGTGTAGACTGTATCCTGTGTCCTCAGCATGTTCTGTGAAGACTTGCTGTTGCAACGAAGACCAATTAATTTATAGCTAACTGTTTCCTTTCGGCACGCCTAATGTAGCTAGGCTACCAACAATTTCAATTTAATAGATAGACCAGATCGATCAGGAAGTGATTTTCATGTCATGTTTCTGAGTGATTGTGATCAGTTGGTTTGGAGAAGTTTGCATGAACAGGATTGAGCGTCTTCCGACAGGACTCAGGATATGCATTGATGTAATTTCTTACTTTTGACATCTTGATGCGGTTTGCTCCATTGCACTATACTGCATCTTTCAAACCACTCTGTTGTTGTCATCTTGTCTTTGTGACTGGTCTGATGTTGATTGTTTCAATGGGTTTTAAAGGGTCAACTAATAGTCACTTGGCTTGCTGTTGCTCTTGTGTTAGTAGCCTCTGACCGCTTTATTGTGTCATTCCTTTGATTGGACTGAACCCTAACTTTAAATCAGTGTGCGTTTCTCAAGTTTTCACACACATATCTTCCGTCAGTATCAACAGATAGTTGGAGTTTAGCACACACATCTCAAATTAGGATCCGCCCCTTTATGTCCAAACATTGTGCTTCCTGTACTGTACTTTCCCAGTTTGTCTACCATGTCTGGATATCAGACTCCAAGACAGCCATGAAGGAACGAAGCAAAGAGAAGCGCAAGTTACGGAAGAGGTACACCAAGAGATACAAACACAATAAGGACGGTGAGTGGAAGTTCTGGAAGAGGTAGACCAAGAGAGACAGAAATAGTTCTGGAAGAGGTAGACCAAGAGAGACAGAAATGGTTCTGGAAGAGGTAGACCAAGAGAGACAGAAATGGTTCTGGAAGAGGTAGACCAAGAGAGACAGAAATGGTTCTGGAAGAGGTAGACCAAGAGAGACAGAAATACTTCTGGACGAGGTAGACCAAGAGAGACTGAAATGGTTCTGGAAGAGGTTGACCAAGAGAGACAGAAATTGTTCTGGAAGAGGTAGACCAAGAGAGACAGAAATGGTTCTGGAAGAGGTAGACCAAGAGAGACAGAAATGGTTCTGGAAGAGGTAGACCAAGAGAGACAGAAATGGTTCTGGAAGAGGTAGACCAAGAGAGACAGAAATGGTTCTGGAAGAGGTAGACCAAGAGAGACAGAAATGGTTCTGGAAGAGGTAGACCAAGAGAGACAGAAATGGTTCTGGAAGAGGTAGACCAAGAGAGACAGAAATGGTTCTGGAAGAGGTAGACCAAGAGAGACAGAAATAGTTCTGGACGAGGTAGACCAAGAGAGACAGAAATGGTTCTGGACGAGGTAGACCAAGAGAGACAGAAATGGTTCTGGAAGAGGTAGACCAAGAGAGACAGAAATGGTTCTGGAAGAGGTAGACCAAGAGAGACAGAAATTGTTCTGGAAGAGGTAGACCAAGAGAGACAGAAATTGTTCTGGAAGAGGTAGACCAAGAGAGACAGAAATGGTTCTGGAAGAGGTAGACCAAGAGAGACAGAAATGGTTCTGGAAGAGGTAGACCAAGAGAGACAGAAATGGTTCTGGAAGAGGTAGACCAAGAGAGACAGAAATTGTTCTGGAAGAGGTAGACCAAGAGAGACAGAAATGGTTCTGGAAGAGGTAGACCAAGAGAGACAGAAATGGTTCTGGAAGAGGTAGACCAAGAGAGACAGAAATGGTTCTGGAAGAGGTAGACCAAGAGAGACAGAAATGGTTCTGGAAGAGGTTGACCAAGAGAGACAAACACAAGAAGGAATGTAAGTTAATCAGGGGTAGGGTTGTAAAAGTCCAGTAAATTCCACAAAATTACCAGGTTTTCCAGAAAACCCATTTGGAGGATTCCCTGATTTTCTGCTTATTCCCTCCTCATTCTAAGAATATTCCAACCTGGATTTGTGGAAAAACCTGTGAATTTTGGGAAAGTTAGAAGAATGTTGTAACCCTAATCAGAAGGGTAAGCCAGAGTCAGTGATATAAAGAAGCAGACCATCAGCATGAAGACACCAGTCAAGTCATTCATGTAAATAACGTACTGTAGAGACCTTCAACCCTGTCAAAAGAGGCTTGGTTGCAAAAGTGAAAAGGAGGTGTGAGAGTGGACAGCCCATATGTTTACCCCAGAATATCTAGTAGAAGGGGTGCTTACTGTTCATACATGCACCATAATTATAATTCACATCTACTGTATGTTATATGTGCAATAAGTTATTGTTTTGTTATGTTGTTCTCTGTAAATTATTGTTTTGTTGAGTTATTCTCTGTAAGTTATTGTTTTGTTGTGTTATTCTCTGTAAGTTATTGTTTTGTTGTGTTATTCTCTGTAAGTTATTGTTTTGTTGTGTTATTCTCTGTAAGTTATTGTTTTGTTGTGTTATTCTCTGTAAATTATTGTTTTGTTGTGTTATTCTCTGTAAGTTATTGTTTTGTTGTGTTATTCTCTGTAAGTTATTGTTTTGTTGTGTTATTCTCTGTAAGTTATTGTTTTGTTGTATTATTCTCTGTAAGTTATTGTTTTGTTGTATTATTCTCTGTAAGTTATTGTTTTGTTGTGTTATTCTCTGTAAGTTATTGTTTTGTTGTGTTATTCTGTAGGTCATGTGACTATAGAGTTAGGAGAGACAGAGGACGATCAGAAGGGAGGAGAGGAGGAGAGGCCTGATGGACCAGGTGGGTGCCACAGGCCCTTTGAAATACTGTAGTATATTGAAGCAATAATGCATGAGGGGGTGTGGTATATGGCCAATATAGCACAGCTAAGGGCTGTTCATACGCACAACGCAACGCGGAGTGCCTGGATACAGGCCTTAGCCGAGGTATATTGGCCATATACCACAAACCCCTGAGGTGCCTTACTGCTATTATAAACTGGTTACCAACGTAATTACAACAGTAAACAAGTAGTTATGCGTCAGACCCGTGGTACAGCATATTGTCTGATATACCACAGCTTTCAGCCAATCAGCATCCATGAGCCAAACTACCCGGTTTGTAATTATATCCAAAACACATAACCACTACATGGAGAGACACTGACCAACCTCGCTTCAATACAAAACATTTAAATACATACACTACCATTCAAAGGTTTGGGGTCACTTAGAAAAAAAATTGTTTTTGAAAAAAATATATATTAATTTGTCCATTAAAATAACATCACATTTATCAGAAATACAGTGTAGACTTTGTTAATATTGTAAATTACTATTGTAGCTGGAAACTGCAGATTTTTAATGGAATATCTAAATAGGCGTACAGAGGCCCATTATCAGCAACCATCACTCCTGTGTTCCAATAGCACGTTGTGTTAGCTAATCCAAGTTTATACTTTTAAAAGGCTAATTGATCATTAGAAAACCCTTTTGCAATTATGTTAGCACAGCTGAAAACTGTTGTGCTGATTAAAGAAGCAATAAAACTGGCCTTCTTTAGACTAGTTGAGTATCTGGAGCATCAGCATTTGTGGGTTCGATTAGAGGCTCAAAATGTCCAGAAACAAAGAACTTTCTTCTGAAACTCGTCAGTCTATTCTTGCTCTGAGAAATGAAGGCTATTTCATGTGAGAAATATCGAAGAAATTGAAGATCTTGTACAACGCTGTGTACTACTCCCTTCACAGAACAGTGCAAACTGTCTCTAACCAGAATAGAAAGAGGAGTGGGAGGCCCCGGTGCACAACTGAGCAAGTGGACAAGTACATTAGTGTCTAGTTTGAGAAACAGACGCCTCACAAGTCCTCAACTGGAAGCTTCATTAAATAGTACCCGCAAAACACCAGTCTCAACGTCAACAGTGAAGAAGCGACTCCGGGATGCTGGCCTTCTAGACAGAGTTGCAAAGAAAAAGTAATTTCTTCCTCTGTCCAGTGTCTGTGTTCTTCTGCCCATCTTAATCTTTTACTTTTATTGGCCAGTCTGAGACATGGCTTTTTCTTTGCAACTTTCCATAAATAATCAGCCATTTCCAGCTACAATAGTAATTTACAATATTAACAATGTCTACACTGTATTTCTGATCAATTTGATGTTATTTTAATGGACAAAACATTTTTCTTTCAAAAACAAGGACATTTCTAAGTGACCCCAAACTTTTGAACGGTAGTGTATATTATACATTATCCTTAATAAAGCTTACTCAGTCTATGATAGTCAATAGCAATGTGATCGTGGCTGTTATGGCTACTTTAGTTGAATGGACTGATGTTATGGCTACTTTAGTTGAATGGACTGATGTTATGGCTACTTTAGTTGAATGGACTGATGTTATGGCTACTTTAGTTGAATGGATTGATTGTAAGTCGCTTTGACTAAGGTAAATGTAACTTCTCTTTCATGTCCCACCAGACAACATCCTGAAGCGAGTCTTCAACATCATCAAGTTCACCTGGGTGTTGTTTCAGACCATGGTGGAGAGTTTCACCAAGTGGATGAACAACGTGTGTAGAGAACACATAGAAATCTCCACCGTGCTGCGCATTGAGAGATGCATGCTCACTAGAGAGGTCAAAAAGGTACTGCCTGCTACTGTTGCTCTCTCTCTGGCTTTGAGTTTTTTCTTTTACACACTTATAAATGCTGTAGTTACATTTTGACGTTAATATACAACAAACTATCAAAATAGAGAATCCGTGATGATCTTGATCCTAACCACCAAACCTCTCCCAGGGTAACGTCCCGTCCAGAGAGAGTATTCATGTGTTGATGAATCAATGACAGCATATATAACCTACAGTGCATTCGGAAAGTATTCTGACCCCTTGACTTTTTCTAAATGTTGTTACGTTACAGCCTTCTTGGGTATGACGCTACAAACCTGCCACACCTGTATTTGGGGAGTTTCTCCCATTCTTGTCTGCATATCCTCTCAAACTCTGTCAGGTTGCGTCGCTGTACAGCTATTTTCAGGTCTCTCCAAAATATGTTTGATTGGGTTCAAGTCCGGCCTCTGGCTGGACCACTCAAGTACATTCAGAGACTTGTCCCGAAGCCACTACTGCATTGTCTTGGCTGTGTGCTTAGGGTTGTGTGCTTAGGTGAACCTTCGCCCCAGTCTGAGGTCCAAGCTCCAGTGACGCTTGGCATTCAGGCCAAAAAGTTCAATCTTGGTTTCATCAGACCAGAGAATCTTGTATCTCATGGTCTGAGAGTCCTTTAGGTGCCTTTTGGCAAACTCTAAGCGAGCTGTCATATTCCTTTTACTGAGAGGTGTCTTCCGTCTGGCCACTCTACCATAAAGACCTGATTGGTGGAGTGCTGCAGAGATGGTTGTCCTTCTGGAAGGTTCTCCCATCTCCACAGAGTAACTCTGGAGCTCTGTCAGAGTGACCATCGGGCTCTTGGTTACCTCCCTTCTTGGTCAAGGCACTTCTCCCCCGATTGCTCAGTTTGGCCGGGCGGCCAGCTCTAGGAAGAGTCTTGGTGGTTACAAACTTCTTCCATTTAAAAGTGATGGAGGCCATTGTGTTCTTGGGACCTTGAATGCTGCAGACATGTTTCGGTACCCTTCCCCAGATCTGTGCCTCAACACAATCCTGTCTCATGGCTTGGTTTTTGCTCTGACATGCACTGTCATCTTTGGGACCAATACAATGAATACATGTCCCTATTGGACTAACAAAGCATGTTTGGTTATAACAAATGGCAGATTCAGAAAAAGGGAGAGACAAAGGAATTCATCTATCGGGACATTTGTGAACGGAAATACAAATACTTAACACCGTAATAACATTCAGAAAAGGAATGCAAGGTATATATTTACGCTTTAGCTGTAAATCGATCCTTGATCATCAAATTCCTTTGGTAATGGAGTTGTTGTACGACTCTGGTTTTTCCACCATGTCCTTTGTAGAGCTTATTTGTTCGTAGTGGTTCAGCGGTTGTCTGTAGAGTTGATCATTCTGATGTCTTAAGTCGAAGTTCTAGGCGACAGCACATTTCAGCTGCAGACTGATAAATGCTACGGTCTAGTGAGTTTCTTTTTCTTCTGTAGTGATCAATAGTTTCAGAGTTTCACTATTTCCAGCTGTGTAGCCACCGCTCCACGCTGTCTGGTCTTGTAGAGAATCAACCATTTGTAACATCCGGCTTATACTGTGCGTAGTCTGGTTTAATGTACATTTTGTTACGAGGGGTTTTATACTTGGGTAGAAAAGGGGTGTTTCCTCATACCGACCCAATGTCTGTGCTCACATGGGTGTGGCCACTGATTGAGCATAAGTTAATATGGAAAACAATTATGTCATTTAGAAGGCTAACATCACATTGTTATCTCACAAAAAAAATGTTTTATACAACATTTAGATGCAACCCTGATAACTGTGAAGTGTACACTTTCAGAGATACAGTTATGTTGTTATACCATCTTTAATGACATCACAAAATAATACATTATATGACAGAAGCAGATTAATCAATGACAACATACAGTATATAAACTATATGTAACCTACTGTATATTAACGTTAATGTACGTATAACTCCCCTGCAGGGTAACGTCCCATCCAGAAAGTGTATCCATAGATACTACCAGAAGCAGATGCGTATGAACATGTCCCAGGGCTCCAGTCTGGACCGGGTCAGTGAGGAGGACAGTGTGTCGGGGTCTCACAGGGTCCGTAGAAGGAGAGGCGGCTATCGCATGGAGAGCCAGGACTCCATTGCATCTATGGCCTCCAGGGATAGTATATCCAGGTAAGTGTATGGTATGTCAAGCATACAATGCTGTGAAAAAGTATTTGCGCCCTTTCTAATTTTCTCTATTTTTTATACTGAATGTTATAAGATCTTCAACCAAAACAAAATTATATAAAGGGAACCTGAATTTACAAAAAAAATTACAATAATGATACTTGTTTTATTTATTGAATTAACAAAGTTATGCAACACCCAATGCCCCTGTGTGAAAAAGTAATTGCCCCCTTACACTCAATAACTGGTTGTACCACCTTTAGCTGTAATGACTCCAACCAAACACTTCCTGTAGTTGTTGATCAATTTCTCACATCGCTGTGGAGGAATTTTGGCCCACTGTTGCATACAGAACTGCTTTAACAGCCTCCACAACATTTGTGGGTTTTAAAGCATGAACTGCTCGTTTCAAGTCCTGCCATAACATCTTGACTGTTGGTATGAGGTTCTTAATGTGGAATGCAGTGTTTGGTTATAATGGGACCCATCTCGTCCAAAAAGGTTGACTCAAGTTAGCCAAAAATAACCTGGAAGCACTTACATGATCATCAAGACTCTTGGAAGAATGTTCCATGGACAGTATAACTTTTTGAACAACATGGGTCCCATTATGCCTGGCGAACACTGCATTCCACAGTAAGAACCTCATACCAAGGGTCAAGCATGGTGGTGGTAGTGTGATGGTGGTGGGATGCTTTGCTGCCTCAGGACCTGGATGACTTGCCTTAATAGAAGGAATCATTAATTCTTCTCTGTATCAGATAATTCTACAGGAGAATGTCAGGCCATCCGTCTGTGAGCTGAAGGTCAGCTGGGTCAAGCAGCAAGACGATGATCCAAAACACACAAGCATGTCTACATGAAAATGGCTACAAAGCAACACATTTGAAGTTTTGAAATGGCCAAGTCAAAGTCAAGACTTAATCCCAATTGAGATGTTGTGGCAGGACTTGAAACGAGCAGTTCATGCATGAATACCCACATATGTTGCTGAGTTAAAGCAGTTCTGCATGGAAGAGTGGGTCAAAATTAATCCACAGTGACATAAGAGACTGATCAACAACTACAGGAAGTGTTTGGTTGTAGTCATTACAGCTAAAGGTGGCTCAACCAGTTATTGAGTGTAAGGGGGCCATTACTTTTTCACTCAGAGGCATCGGATGTTTATGTTTATGAAATAAATTAAATAAGTATGTAATTGTTGTGTTATTTGTAAACTAATGTTCCCTTAATCTAATATTAGATTTTGGTTGAAGATCTGATAACATTTAGTATCAAACATATGTAAGTGGAGAAATGTAGAAAGGGGGCAAGTACTTTTTCACAGCACTGTTCCTTCCAGAGACCGAGCAGAGTGCTTGAGATATCCTGTTACATTCGATATGATCAGTATCTTCAGCATGAGGGAGATTACAGGCTGAGAGATGAGGAATCTCATAACCTCACCATAACCTCACCACTAACTTTACCATTTGGAAACTTCCATATCTTTATCTGTGTCATGTGAAAGCCACATTGTAACCATTATGTAATTCCACTCCTTTATTTCTCACCCTTCTATCCATCCATCAGTGCCTACACTGAGGCCACCATGCTGTTCTCCCGCCAAGGCACGCTAGACGAGCTGGACGGAATGCCATCAGACGTTCCCATTCCCAAAACCAGCGAGCGTGCCCGGCCCAAACTCTGTAAGGTTTATGGCCTGGACGCCTCCAAGTCGACTGACAGTAGCAGCAGCCAAGTGTCCAGGTGCCTGGTCCAAGCCAAAAACCTCCTCTTCCTCCTCCTCTACCTCCTCCTCTTCCTCCTCCTCTACCTCCTCCTCCTCCTCCTCTACCTCCTCCTCCTCCTCTACCTCCTCCTCATCCTCCTCCTCTACCTCCTCCTCTTCCTCCTCTACCTCCTCCTCCTCTTCCTCCTCCTCATCCTCTACCTCCTCCTCTTCCTCCTCTTCCTCCTCCTCTACCTCCTCCTCATCCTCTACCTCCTCCTCCTCTACCTCTTCCTCCTCCTCCTCCTCTTCCTCCTCCTCATCCTCCTCTACCTCCTCCTCATCCTCTACCTCCTCCTCTACCTCCTCCTCCTCTTCCTCCTCCTCATCCTCTACCTCCTCCTCCTCCTCCTCCTCATCCTCTACCTCCTCCTCTTCCTCCTCTACCTCCTCCTCCTCTTCCTCCACCTCTTCCTCCTCCTCATCCTCTTCCTCCTCCTCATCCTCCTCTACCTACTCCTCATCCTCCTCCTCATCCTCCTCCTCCTCCTCCTCATCCTCTACCTCCTCCTCTTCCTCCTCCTCCTCCTCCTCCTCCTCATCCTCTACCTCCTCCTCTTCCTCCTCTACCTCCTCCTCCTCATCCTCTACCTCCTCCTCCTCTTCCTCCTCCTCTACCTCCTCCTCCTCCTCTTCCTCCTCCTCTACCTCCTCCTCCTCCTCTTCCTCCTTCTCCTCTTCCTCCTTCTCCTCTAGCTCCTTCTCCTCTACCTCCTCCTCCTCTTCCTCCTTCTTCTCTACCTCCTCCTCCTCTTCCTCCTCTTCCTCCTCCTCTTCCTCCTTCTTCTCTACCTCCTCCTCCTCCTCCTCCTCTTCCTCCTCTTCCTCCTCCTCCTCCTCCTCCTCCTCATCTTCCTCCCCTCACACACCCATTCTCTGTTTATGGGTTATTTATTGTCACTTATTATCATTACGTGTGGTTTGTCAGTCATCCTTGTAAACGTAGTTTCTGTTCCTCAAACCACACAAACTTCACAAACGACAAAATATATATTTTTGGATTAATAGGATTATTTATGCCCTTCACATTGAATGAGATCAATGTCAGCTTGTCAGTCATGCTTTCTGTTCTCTCAACCAAAGTTTGAAACCTCACAATGATACATTGGGCTGTTGAGTGAGTGTCACCCAAATACTCTCTACTTTGTGAATACAGTACTGAGCATTGACAGTAACCAGTAACTTCCCCTCTGTTGTTTGTCTGTTTGTCCCCCACAGCGAGGCGACT
The DNA here is from genome assembly GCA_023634145.1 of Thymallus thymallus. Lineage (NCBI taxonomy): Eukaryota > Metazoa > Chordata > Actinopteri > Salmoniformes > Salmonidae > Thymallus > Thymallus thymallus. The sequence continues at coordinate 1,555,010 of CM042383.1, forward strand.
CAGTGCATCACTCTGTACTCCCGGCAGGGCACCACTGACACCATCGAGGAGGTGGAGGAAGAACAGGACCAGGGTGAAGACAGGCAGCACGGACCCTGGGGACCCCCACCTCCGGAGGCAGAGGGGGCTGAGGGTAGCCCCTGGTGGAGTGGTGGTGGAGAGACCACGGAGGAGGAGAGGGACCAGGGCCAGTGGGATCCATGGGGGTCTCCTGGCCCAGGGGAGGGCCCCTCCTTTAGGGTAGACGGTCCAACCTCGACCTTCCCGGCCCTTCGACCAGGGTCCCAGGACTGTACCACTGACAGTGACGATGGAGGTGTACGGCAGGAGTACCTAAGCACAGAGGAGTGGGACCGGGCGGATCAGCTGTACACCCCAAATACCTCGGACGCCCCTAACACCTCGGACGCTGATGTTCCTTCCAGCTACAGCAAGGTTGGTTGTCTCTTGTCACTCTGAGCCGGGTTCCATTCTAGGTTTCTTCCTTCTAGCCAATTGTTCTTTGCCACTGCTTTCACTTCTGCGCTGCTTGCTTTTTGGGGTCAGGCCGGGTTACTGCTCCTGTTGAAACGGAAATAATTTGATTGCTCAGACATTAGCAGTTGGTGATTGTTGTATAAAGTGTAAATGTATTATTATTATTTTGTTATGAAGGCGGTGAGCTTCAACCGTCTGGAGGTGAGTGATGATGAGAGTGACAGGGACAGTAAGAGGATGATGGTGATGACCCCTGACACCAGCCGGTCAGACTATCTGGACGACCCGCTGCTGCCCTCACTGACCACTGAGCTGACCGCCAGCGAACTGCTGCTCAACAAGTAAGTGGTTCTGTCTACTCTAGTCATATAGAACTAATCTACAGGAACAAAGTACAACAGCTTGATGGCACAGCTTGATGGCACAGCTTGATGGCACAGCTTGATGGGTTAAAACATCTAAAATGTTCCTGTTCGTCTATCGGACTTCCAGAGAACACATTTCCACTGCTCCAGAGCTTCACACCACTCCAGCCGACGCTTGGCATTGCGCATGGTGATCTTAAACTTGTGTGCAGCTGCTCGGCCATGGAAACCCATTTCATGAAGCCCTGGACGAACAGTTATTGTGCTGACGTTGCTTCCAGAGGCAGTTTGGAACTCTGTAGTGAGTGTTGCAACCGAGGACAGATGATTTTTACGCGCTACACTCTTCAGCACTCAAAGACCCCGTTCTGTGAGCTTGTGTGGCCGACCACTTCATGGCTGAGTTGTTGTTGCTCCTAGACGTTTCCACTTCACAATAACAGCACTTACAGTTGACGAACTGACTTGTTGGAAAGGTGGCATCCTATGACGGTGCCACGTTGAAAGTCACTGAGCTCTTCAGTACGGGCCATTCTACTGCCAATGTTTGTCTATGGAAATTGCATGGCTTTGCGCTCAATTGTATACACCTGTCAGCAACAGGTATGGCAGAAACAGCCAAATCCACTCATTTTAGGGTTGTTTATAAGTGTTTGTTTTTTTTCAAGATTAGGAAAAGGTTGAGAGGTCCTCAAGGCACAACCACTGCTATAGAGTATGGTGGGACACGCCACATCTCAACATGACTACTATGACTACCTGGAATTATGCTTCATTGGTTATCAAATTCATTTTTAACTCTCAACATCATTCAACTTCTTCAACATAAACCTTAGGGTCCATGATTCTAATAGGAAACATTCACACCTCCATCCTAGCTTCATCACCAGATCTTTTTGTGCTTTAGCTAATATCTTTCCCCCTCCATCAGGATGTTCCATGATGAGGAGTTAGAGCGATCAGAGCGGTTCTATGTGGGCCAGCCCCTGGCGCTCCAGTTGGTCTATGCGCTGTATAACATGCTGGTGGCCCACTCTGAGATGATGTGTTACCTGGTCATCATCCTCAACAACATGCTGTCAGCATCCTGCCTCACCCTGGTCCTCCCCATCCTCATCTTCCTCTGGGCCATGCTGTCGGTACCTAGACCCAGTAAGAGGTTCTGGATGACCGCCATCGTTTACACCGAGGTAATGTAGCTCTGCGTCCCAAACAGTAGCCTATTCCTTATTAAGTGAGCTACTACACATGACACCATTACACTGCTATAGTCTATGACAGACACAGGTTCCAAGGCCAATTTAGAGGTTTTGGAAGACCGACTTCAATGTAGACTTATTAGCTTAATATAATGTACATGTAGGTACTTTCTATGATAGTTTACTTTACAGGTATTACAATCCTTTAGTTGAATATGTATTGTATGTACACCATTTTAATACTGTCTGTGACCCTACACAATGAGTGTCTCTAAGTTAACACAAAGATCACGATACTCATCTCTAAGGAAGCCTTTGAAGAAAAATACAATATTTGTGGTGATATAATCCCAGACTATTTACATGATACATTTTAGTAATTCAGCAGACGCTCTTATCCAGAGTGTTGTGTTTAGTGCATACATCTAAAGAACAGTCAGTCATACATCTAAAGAACAGTCAGTCATACATCTAAAGAACAGTCAGTCATACATCTAAAGAACAGTCAGTCATACATCTAAAGAACAGTCAGTCATACATCTAAAGAACAGTCAGTCATTCATCTAAAGAACAGTCAGTCATTCATCTAAAGAACAGTCAGTCATTCATCTAAAGAATAGTCAGTCATTCATCTAAAGAACATTCAGTCATTCATCTAAAGAACAGTCAGTCATACATCTAAAGAACAGTCAGTCATTCATCTAAAGAACAGTCAGTCATTCATCTAAAGAACAGTCAGTCATTTATCTAAAGAACAGTCAGTCATACATCTAAAGAACAGTCAGTCATTCATCTAAAGAACAGTCAGTCATTCATCTAAAGAACAGTCAGTCATTCATCTAAAGAACAGTCAGTGGTTTATTTAAGTAGACAAGTGAATTAAGAACAAATTCTTATTTACAAAAGGCCTCCTGTAGGGACCACAACACTACATAAAGAGAGACACCACAACACTACATAAAGAGAGACACCACAACACAACATAAAGAGAGACACCACAACACTACATAAAGAGAGAGAGAGACACCACAACACTACGTAAAGAGAGACACCACAACACTACATAAAGAGACACCACAACACTACATAAAGAGAGACACCACAACACAACATAAAGAGAGACACCACAACACTACATAAAGAGAGACACCACAACACTACATAAAGAGAGACACCACAACACTACATAAAGAGAGACACCACAACACTACATAAAGAGAGACACCACTACACTACATAAAGAGAGACACCACAACACTACATAAAGAGAGACAACACAACACTACATAAAGAGAGACACCACAACACTACATAAAGAGAGACACCACAACACTACATAAAGAGAGACACCACAACACTACATAAAGAGAGAGAGAGACACCACAACACTACATAAAGAGAGACACCACAACACTACATAAAGAGAGAGAGAGACACCACAACACTACATAAAGAGACACCACAACACTACATAAAGAGAGACACCACAACACTACATAAAGAGAGACACCACAACACTACATAAAGAGAGACACCACAACACTACATAAAGAGAGACACCACAACACTACATAAAGAGAGACACCACAACACTACATAAAGAGAGACACCACAATACTACATATAGAGAGACACCACAACACTACATAAAAGAGAGAGAGAGACACCACAACACTACATAAAGAGAGACACCACAACACTACATAAAGAGAGACACCACAACACTACATAAAGAGAGACACCACAACACTACATAAAGAGAGACACCACAACACTACATAAAGAGAGACACCACTACACTACATAAAGAGAGACACCACAACACTACATAAAGAGAGAGAGAGACACCACAACACTACATAAAGAGAGACACCACAACACTACATAAAGAGAGAGAGACACCACAACACTACATAAAGAGACACCACAACACTACATAAAGAGACACCACAACACTACATAAAGAGAGACACCACAACACTACATAAAGAGAGACACCACAACACAACATAAAGAGAGACACCACAACACTACATAAAGAGAGAGAGAGACACCACAACACTACGTAAAGAGAGACACCACAACACTACATAAAGAGACACCACAACACTACATAAAGAGAGACACCACAACACAACATAAAGAGAGACACCACAACACTACATAAAGAGAGACACCACAACACTACATAAAGAGAGACACCACAACACTACATAAAGAGAGACACCACAACACTACATAAAGAGAGACACCACTACACTACATAAAGAGAGACACCACAACACTACATAAAGAGAGACAACACAACACTACATAAAGAGAGACACCACAACACTACATAAAGAGAGACACCACAACACTACATAAAGAGAGACACCACAACACTACATAAAGAGAGAGAGAGACACCACAACACTACATAAAGAGAGACACCACAACACTACATAAAGAGAGAGAGAGACACCACAACACTACATAAAGAGACACCACAACACTACATAAAGAGAGACACCACAACACTACATAAAGAGAGACACCACAACACTACATAAAGAGAGACACCACAACACTACATAAAGAGAGACACCACAATACTACATATAGAGAGACACCACAACACTACATAAAAGAGAGAGAGAGACACCACACACTACATAAAGAGAGACACCACAACACTACATAAAGAGAGACACCACAACACTACATAAACAGAGACACCACAACACTACATAAAGAGAGACACCACTACACTACATAAAGAGAGACACCACAACACTACATAAAGAGAGAGAGAGACACCACAACACTACATAAAGAGAGACACCACAACACTACATAAAGAGAGAGAGAGACACCACAACACTACATAAAGAGAGACACCACAACACTACATAAAGAGACACCACAACACTACATAAAGAGACACCACAACACTACATAAAGAGAGACACCACAACACTACATAAAGAGAGAGAGAGACACCACAACACTACATAAAGAGAGACACCACAACACTACATAAAGAGAGACACCACAACACTACATAGAGACACCACAACACTACATAAAGAGAGACAACACAACACTACATAAAGAGAGACACCACAACACTACATAAAGAGAGAGAGAGACACCACAACACTACGTAAAGAGAGACACCACAACACTACATAAAGAGAGAGAGAGACACTACAACACTACGTAAAGAGAGACACCACAACACTACATAAAGAGAGACACCACAACACTACATAAAGAGAGACACCACAACACAACATAAAGAGAGACACCACAACACTACATAAAGAGAGACACCACAGCACTACATAAAGAGAGAGAGAGACACCACAACACTACGTAAAGAGAGACACCACAACACTACATAAAGAGAGAGAGAGACACCACAACACTACGTAAAGAGAGACACCACAACACTACATAAAGAGAGACACCACAACACTACATAAAGAGAGAGAGAGACACCACAACACTACGTAAAGAGAGACACCACAACACTACATAAAGAGAGAGAGAGACACCACAACACTACGTAAAGAGAGACACCACAACACTACATAAAGAGAGACACCACAACACTACATAAAGAGAGACACCACAACACTACATAAAGAGAGACACCACAACACTACATAAAGAGAGACACTACAACACTACATAAAGAGAGACACCACAACACTACATAAAGAGAGACACCACAACACTACATAAAGAGAGACACCACAACACTACATAAAGAGACACCACAACACTACATAAAGAGAGACACCACAACACTACATAAAGAGACACCACAACACTACATAAAGAGAGACACCACAACACTACATAAAGAGAGACACCACAACACTACATAAAGAGAGACACCACAACACTACATAAAGAGAGACACCACAACACTACATAAAGAGAGACACCACAACACTACATAAAGAGAGACACCACAACACTACATAAAGAGAGACACCACAATACTACATATAGAGAGACACCACAACACTACATAAAAGAGAGAGAGAGACACCACAACACTACATAAAGAGAGACACCACAACACTACATAAAGAGAGACACCACAACACTACATAAAGAGAGACACCACAACACTACATAAAGAGAGACACCACAACACTACATAAAGAGAGACACCACTACACTACATAAAGAGAGACACCACAACACTACATAAAGAGAGAGAGAGACACCACAACACTACATAAAGAGAGACACCACAACACTACATAAAGAGAGAGAGAGACACCACAACACTACATAAAGAGAGACACCACAACACTACATAAAGAGACACCACAACACTACATAAAGAGACACCACAACACTACATAAAGAGAGACACCACAACACTACATAAAGAGAGAGAGAGACACCACAACACTACATAAAGAGAGACACCACAACACTACATAAAGAGAGACACCACAACACTACATAGAGAGACACCACAACACTACATAAAGAGAGACAACACAACACTACATAAAGAGAGACACCACAACACTACATAAAGAGAGAGAGAGACACCACAACACTACATAAAGAGAGACACCACAACACTACATAAAGAGACACCACAACACTACATAAAGAGAGACACCACAACACTACATAAAGAGACACCACAACACTACATAAAGAGAGACACCACAACACTACATAAAGAGAGACACCACAACACTACATAAAGAGAGACACCACAACACTACATAAAGAGACACCACAACACTACATAAAGAGACACCACAACACTACATAAAGAGAGACACCACAACACTACATAAAGAGAGACACCACAACACTACATAAAGAGAGACACCACAACACTACATAAAGAGAGACACCACAACACTACATAAAGAGAGACACCACAACACTACATAAAGAGAGACACCACAACACTACATAAAGAGAGACACCACAACACTACATAAAGAGACACCACAACACTACATAAAGAGAGACACCACAACACTACATAAAGAGAGACACCACAACACTACATAAAGAGAGACACCACAACACTACATAAAGAGACACCACAACACTACATAAAGAGAGACACCACAACACTACATAAAGAGAGAGAGAGACAACACAACACTACATAAAGAGAGACACCACAACACTACATAAAGAGAGACACCACAATACTACATAAAGAGAGACACCACAACACTACATAAAGAGACACCACAACACTACATAAAGAGAGAGAGAGACACCACAACACTACATAAAGAGAGACACCACAACACTACATAAAGAGAGACACCACAACACTACATAAAGAGAGACACCACAACACTACATAAAGAGAGACACCACAACACTACATAAAGAGAGACACCACAACACTACATAAAGAGAGACCTAAGACAACAACAAGGTATGGCAGCAACACATGACAACACAGAATCAGAATCAGAACCACTGCTGGAGATATCAGGAGTCCTCCAGCTGTAGAATCACTGCTGGAGATATCAGGAGTCCTCTAGCTGTAGAATCACTGCTGGAGATATCAGGAGTCCTCTAGCTGTAGAATCACTGCTGGAGATATCAGGAGTCCTCTAGCTGTAGAATCACTGCTGGAGATATCAGGAGTCCTCTAGCTGTAGAATCACTGCTGGAGATATCAGGAGTCTTCTAGCTGTAGAATCACTGCTGGAGATATCAGGAGTCCTCTAGCTGTAGAATCACTGCTGGAGATATCAGGAGTTCTCTAGCTGTAGAATCACTGCTGGAGATATCAGGAGTCCTCTAGCTGTAGAATCACTGCTGGAGATATCAGGAGTCCTCTAGCTGTAGAATCACTGCTGGAGATATCAGGAGTCCTCTAGCTGTAGAATCACTGCTGGAGATATCAGGAGTCCTCTAGCTGTAGAATCACTGCTGGAGATATCAGGAGTCCTCTAGCTGTAGAATCACTGCTGGAGATATCAGGAGTCCTCTAGCTGTAGAATCACTGCTGGAGATATCAGGAGTCCTCTAGCTGTAGAATCACTGCTGGAGATATCAGGAGTCTTCTAGCTGTAGAATCACTGCTGGAGATATCAGGAGTCCTCTAGCTGTAGAATCACTGCTGGAGATATCAGGAGTTCTCTAGCTGTAGAATCACTGCTGGAGATATCAGGAGTCCTCTAGCTGTAGAATCACTGCTGGAGATATCAGGAGTCCTCTAGCTGTAGAATCACTGCTGGAGATATCAGGAGTCCTCTAGCTGTAGAATCACTGCTGGAGATATCAGGAGTCCTCTAGCTGTAGAATCACTGCTGGAGATATCAGGAGTCCTCTAGCTGTAGAATCACTGCTGGAGATATCAGGAGTCCTCTAGCTGTAGAATCACTGCTGGAGATATCAGGAGTCCTCTAGCTGTAGAATCACTGCTGGAGATATCAGGAGTCCTCTAGCTGTAGAATCACTGCTGGAGATATCAGGAGTCCTCTAGCTGTAGAATCACTGCTGGAGATATCAGGAGTCCTCTAGCTGTAGAATCACTGCTGGAGATATCAGGAGTCCTCTAGCTGAGGCTTTGTCAGGGTGTGCTGTTCTGATACTAGGAATCCTATGTGTTGTTTAATGTTACATCCTGACACTGATTAAAACATCTGACTGATGCTAGGCCGGAATAACTCTAATACATGCTGTGAAGAGGTCAATGGAACGCAGACTGTCGGAAAGAACAAGGTCACTGTCATTGGCTGACATTCAACACATGTGATATAATGAAGTGGATATTCGTCAAATTTGCCATGATTTTTGTATTGCAACAGACCCACAATGTGGTTACTAAAATCAGATTTGCATATATTTGGCTGTTTTCGCTGCATAATATTTAGAAATAGTCATTTTCAGGGTTAGAAAAAATGTGTGCAGAATGCTAGCTCCCGTTTGTGTAAACTGGTAGCATAGCTAGCCATATACAAACCGGTAGTGATACTTGAAGCCGTTTTTAAGTGTAATGCAGTTGATTGGTGATGATGACATGAACATGTATTGGGGTTGACATCCATACCATTATACTCAGATTTCTACCCCAAAATAGTGTGAAATACCCATAGAAAGCTAATGTTGCTGGGGGGCAATGAGGTCATTCTGAATCATCCCCTCACAGGGGGACGTGTGAGTGGCGTTGCCATGGCATTTCCATTGTTCTAGAGAAATTCGATGGATCTCTTTACTGTATCTTTAATATTGTTGGGTTTGCTTTCATGACTTCTCTTCCAGGTCACCATCGTCCTCAAGTACTTCTGCCAGTTTGGCTTCTTTCCCTTCAACCAGAATCTGAAGGTGAATAGGAATAAGCCCTACCACCCTCCCAACATCATCGGAGTGGAGAAGAAAGATGGATACGTTGTCTATGACCTCATACAGCTTCTAGCACTCTTCTTCCACAGGTCCATCCTAAAGGTACATATATGACCAGGGCCTGTATTCATAAAGCGTCTCATAGAAGGCGTGCTGATCTAGGATCAGTTTTAACTTTTGAATCATAATGAAGATCAAATGGAGGGTATTGTATGTGTTCATACTGAACTGATCAATATGATAGAACTGATTGTTATTATAAAAAAACAATTAACTCTTGGTTTCAGATCATAAAACAATGTGATGGATTGTTTGTTTCATACTCCATTGGTACCCTACCTCTCCTCTACACTCTCCCATCGTAGTGTCATGGTCTCTGGGAGGAAGACGACCTTAAGGACACCAAGAAGGAGATCCTTCGCCAGGACACTGAGTCGAAGGAAGACGAGAAGAAGGCCACTCCCGTCCTGTCCACCCCCCGCGAGAGGAAGGGGTCCACACAGACCCTCCGGTCTATAAACCTGGGCATGGGCACCTCCATGGACTCTGTGCCCATGCACTACCTCCAGCAACAGCAGCAGACCTACCAGAGAAGGAAGAGCTCCAGTGGAGGGTCTCATATCTCCCATCGCTCGAGCCACTCTGTGCGCTCCAAGAGAGGTAAGGACACTTACTTTACTTAGCTAGTAACTGTAATTTACTTTACTTGGCTACTTTCTATTTATATTTTACATTTTGACGCTCTTATCCAGAGCAACTGACAGTAGTGAGTGTGTACATTTTCATATTTGTTCGTACTGGTCCCCCGTGGGAATCAAACCTACAACCCTGGCGTTGCAAGTACCATGCTCTACCAACTGAGCCACACGGGACTACTTACTGTACTTTACTTGGCTACTTACTTTACTTGGTTATTTACTTTACTTGGCTACTGTACTTTACTTGGCAACATACTTTACTATACTTTACTGTTCTACCTACTATACATTACTTTACTGGCCTACTTTCTCTACTTTACTCTACTTGGCTACTTACTTTACTTGTTTGACTTACTTTAATTGTCTACTTTCTTAGTAACTTACTTTACATATTGACTTTACTTTACTTGGCCATTTACGTGGCTACTTACTTTACTTGTCCACTATCTGTACTTTACTTTACTTGTCTACTTACTTAACTTTACTTGGCTACTTACTTAACTTTACTTGGCTACTTACTTTACTTTACTTGGCTACTTACTGTTCTTTACTACTTATTGTATTTTACTTTACTTGGCTACTTACTGTACTTGACTTGGATACTTACTTTTCTACTTACTTAGCTTGACTTGGCTACTTTCTCTACTTGTCCACTTACTTAGCTTTACTTAACTTGGCTACTTACTTTACTTTGCCAGGCTACTTAGTTTACTGTACTTTACATGGCTACTTACTGTACTTTACTTGGTTACTTACTGTACTTACCTATTTATTTTACTTAGCTAATTAGCAACTTTACTTTACAATAGGGTTAGGGCCTTGCTCAATACATTTAGAGATGTAAGCTCAGTAAAATATAGCTTTTAGCTCGTTGCCATGGTTTCCCCAGGCAGCACTAACTCCGACAGTAGCCGTAGAGATTGGAGTGAGGTGTCCAGGAAACAGCTGATCATGGAGAAACTCAGAGAACAGATGATCAAAGCCAAGACCTTCACTATCAAGAGGTGGGCTTGGTTGATTGATTGAATGATTGATTGAATGATTGATTGATTGATTGAATGATTGATTGATTGAATGATTGATTGATTGATTGATTGAGTGGTTGATTGGTTAATTTATTTAATGGCTCTTTGTCATAAAATAATGTAACATAATAATCTTGAACATTTGTTTGTATTCTCTCCAGGACCATGGAGGTCTACCTCCCCATCCGTCAGTTCTTCTACAACCTAGTCCATCCAGAGTACAGCGCTGTGACAGATGTCTATGTCCTCCTGTTCCTGGCTGACACCGTCAACTTCATCATCATCGTCTTTGGGTTTTCTGCTTTTGGGGTACGTACGTGTAGCTAGACTCTTTACATTTGATATTATCTTATTATCCTGTTAGAAACAGTCAGCAAGGTCCTGTGTGGCTCAGTTGGTAACCATGGGGTCTTAGCAACACCAACGTTATGGGTTCAATTCACATATAAAAATATGGCATCAATTATTATTCCTTCTTCTTCTTCCTCTTATTCTTCCTCTACTTCTTCTTCTTCTTCTCAGAAACACTCAGCGGGAGCCGACATCACGTCATCTCTGTCGGAGGACCAGGTTCCTGGAGCCTTCCTGGTGATGGTACTGATCCAGTTTTGGACCATGGTGGTGGACCGGGCCCTGTACCTCAAGAAGACTGTGCTGGGGAAGGTTATCTTACAGGTAGTTCTGGTGTTTGGAATTCACTTCTGGATGTTCTTCATCCTCCCCGGACTCTCTGAGAGGTAAATACTCACCTTGTGATACTTTTGTTCATTTGTTGATTTGTTAATTGGTTAATTAGGTATGGGATCTATTTCTGGATCTATGTTCTTCATCCTGCCCAGACTCTCTGAGGTAACAACCCTGCCTAACACTTCCTATAAATACCCTCTTCATAAAGCATTATAACCACATGTACAGTTGAAGTCGGAAGTTTACATACACTTAGGTTGAAGCCATTAAAACAAATTTTTCAACCACTCCACAGATTTCATGTTAACAAACTATAGTTTTGGCAAGTCGGTTAGGACATCTACTTTGTGCATGACACAAGTAATTCTTCCAACAATTGTTTACAGACAGATTATTTCACTTATAATTCACTATATCACAATTCCAGTGGGTCAGAAGTTTACATACACTAAGTTGACTGTGCCTTTAAACAGCTTGGAAAATTACAGAAAATTATGTCATGGCTTTAGAAGCTTCTGATAGGCTGATTGACATCATTTGAGTCAATTGGAGGTGTACCTGTGGATGTATTTCAAGGCCAAGACCTCAGAAAAAAATTGTAGACCTCCACAAGTCTGGTTTAAATGTATTTGGCTGAGGTGTATGTAAACTTCCGACTTCAACTGTATGATGCACTATATTCTAATGTGTCATAAACTATTTCTGGATGTTCTTCAGTGGAGTCACTGAGAAATAGACATCTCTCCTTTCTGTGTTAATTAGTTCATTCATCTGATATAAATTCATTTGATTGATTGAATTAGTTAATTTGTAAACATATCATGAGTCCCTAGGGGGGAGGGGCTCGTGATCCATTAAGGACTCATCATTAGTAACTGTGTTTAGAATTAGTAACCTTATTTAGCATTAGTAACCATGTTTAACAGTATTTATACCTCTGTCCACTTTGCAGGCGTTTCAATGAGAACACAGTAGCCAAGCTGTGGTACTTTATCAAGTGTATCTACTTTGGGCTGTCAGCCTATCAGATCCGCTGTGGCTACCCCACCAGAGTCCTGGGTAACTTCCTCACCAAGAGCCACAACTACACCAACCTCTTCCTGTTTCAAGGGTGAGTTGGGACATGCTAGGGTACATTAAGACGTTCAACTAATATTGTCAACTCACATTCAACATACAGTACATTAGTATTCAGACCCCTTGACTTTTTCCACAAATTGTTACGTTACAGCCTTATTCTAAAATTAATTAAATAAAAAATCCTCATCAATCTATACACAATACCCCACAATGACAGAGAAAAAACTTTACACAACTTGATTGGATTCCACCTGTGGTAAATTCAATTGATTGGACATGATTTGGAAAGGCACACACCTGTCCCACAGTTAACAGTACTTGTTAGAGCAAAAACCAAGCCATGAGGTCGAAGGAATTGTTCGTAGAGCTCCGAGACAGGATTGTGTCGAGGCACAGATCTGGGGAAGGGTACCAGAACATTTCTGAAGCATAGAAGGTCCCCAAGAACACAGTGGCCTCCATCATTCTTAAATGGAAGAAGTCTGGAAGCACCGAGACTCTTCCTAGAGCTGGCCGCCCGGCCAAACTGAGCAATTGGGGGAGAAGGGCCTTGACCAAGAAGGGAGGTGACCAAGAACCCGATGGTCACTCTGACAGAGCTCCAGAGTGCCTCTGTGGAGATGGGAGAACCTTCTAGAAGGACAACCATCTATGCAGCACTCCACTAATCAGACCTTTATGATAGAGTGGCCAGACGGAAGCCACTCCTTAGTAAACAAGATTCTCTGGTCTGATGAAACCAAGATTGAACTCTTTGGCTTGAATGCCAAGTGTCATGTCTGGAGGAAACCTGGCACCATCCCTGCGGTGAAGCATGTTGGTGTCAGCATCATACTCTGGGGATGTTTTTCAGCGGCAGGGACTGATAGACTAGTCAGGATCGAGGGAAAGATGAACGGAGCAAAGTACAGAGAAATCCTTGATGAAAACCTGCTCCAGAGCGCTAAGGACCTCAGACTGGGGCGAAGGTTCACCTTCCAACAGGACAACGACCCTAAACACACAGCCAAGACAACACAGGAGTGGCTTCAGGACAAGTTTTTTAATGTCCTTGAGTGGCCCAGCCAGAGCCCGGACTTGAACCCAATCTGACATCTCTGGAGAGACCTGAAAATAGCTGTGCAGCGACGCTCCCCATCCAACCTGACAGAGCTTGAGAGGATCTGCAGAGAAGAATGGGAGAAACTCCCCAAATACAGGTGTGTCAAGCTTGTACAGGTGTGCCAAGCTTGCTGCCAAAGGTGCTTCAAGTTTTTAATTTTAAAAACATGTTTTAGCTTTGTCACTTTGGCTTATTGTGTGTAGATTGATAAGGGAAAAAAACATATTTAATACATTTTAGAATAAGGCTGTAATGTAATAAAATGTGGGAAAAATATACAAATGCATTGTATATCACTGTTGCACAGTGTGCAAGTCTCAAATTGTGCCCAAGGGTTGTGTTACTCAAGAACAGGACTCGGACTCGACCAGTAGTCACAAAGTCTCCCTGCCTTGCATAATTCAACTGAATATGAGAAATAGGCTGTGTTCCCCTAACCCAGGCCTGTGTGTTCCCCTCCAGGTTCCGTCTGATCCCGTTCCTGTCTGAGCTGCGTGCGGTGATGGACTGGGTCTGGACCGACACCTCCCTGTCCTTATCCTCCTGGATCTGTGTGGAAGACATCTACGCTCACATCTTCGTCCTCAAGTGCTGGAGGGAGTCAGAGAAGGTTGGTTGTGTATACTTCTCTGTTCATGTGTCCACTGAAAGTTTCAGAAAGGATTCACACCCCTCGACTTTTTCCACATTTGTCGTGTTACAGCCTGAAATTCAAATAAAAAAAATGTGTCACTGGCCTACACACAATACCCCATAATGACAGTCTCATCAATCTACACACAATACCCCATAATGACAGTCTCATCAATCTACACACAATACCCCATAATGACAGTCTCATCAATCTACACACAATACCACATAATGACAGTCTCATCAATCTACACACAATACCCCATAATGACAGTCTCATCAATCTACACACAATACCCCATAATGTCAAAGTAAAATGACATTTTTAAGAATTAATTAAGAATGAAAAGCTGAAATGTCTTGAGTCCTCCTCTCCCCTCCCCTCCAGAGGTACCCCCAGCCCATAACTAGTCCTCCTCTCCCCTCCAGAGGTACCCCCAGCCCATAACTAGTCCTCCTCTCCCCTCCAGAGGTACCCCCAGCCCATAACTAGTCCTCCTCTCCCCCTCCCCTCCAGAGGTACCCCCAGCCCATAACTAGTCCTCCTCTCCCCTCCCCTCCAGAGGTACCCCCAGCCCATAACTAGTCCTCCTCTCCCCCTCCCCTCCAGAGGTACCCCCAGCCCATAACTAGTCCTCCTCTCCCCTCCCCTCCAGAGGTACCCCCAGCCCATAACTAGTCCTCCTCTCCCCTCCAGAGGTACCCCCAGCCCATAACTAGTCCTCCTCTCCCCTCCAGAGGTACCCTCAGCCCATAACTAGTCCTCCTCTCCCCTCCCCTCCAGAGGTACCCCCAGCCCATAACTAGTCCTCCTCTCCCCTCCAGAGGTACCCTCAGCCCATAACTAGTCCTCCTCTCCCCTCCAGAGGTACCCCCAGCCCATAACTAGTCCTCCTCTCCCCTCCAGAGGTACCCCCAGCCCATAACTAGTCCTCCTCTCCCCTCCAGAGGTACCCCCAGCCCATAACTAGTCCTCCTCTCTCCTCCCCTCCAGAGGTACCCTCAGCCCATAACTAGTCCTCCTCTCTCCTCCCCTCCAGAGGTACCCCCAGCCCATAACTAGTCCTCCTCTCTCCTCCCCTCCAGAGGTACCCCCAGCCCATAACTAGTCCTCCTCTCCCCTCCAGAGGTACCCCCAGCCCATAACTAGTCCTCCTCTCTCCTCCCCTCCAGAGGTACCCTCAGCCCATAACTAGTCCTCCTCTCCCCTCCAGAGGTACCCCCAGCCCATAACTAGTCCTCCTCTCCCCTCCAGAGGTACCCCCAGCCCATAACTAGTCCTCCTCTCCCCTCCCCTCCAGAGGTACCCCCAGCCCATAACTAGTCCTCCTCTCCCCTCCCCTCCAGAGGTACCCCCAGCCCATAACTAGTCCTCCTCTCCCGCCATCCTCCAGAGGTACCCTCAGCCCATAACTAGTCCTCCTCTCCCCTCCAGAGGTACCCCCAGCCCATAACTAGTCCTCCTCTCCCCTCCAGAGGTACCCCCAGCCCATAACTAGTCCTCCTCTCCCCCTCCCCTCCAGAGGTACCCCCAGCCCATAACTAGTCCTCCTCTCCCCCTCCCCTCCAGAGGTACCCCCAGCCCATAACTAGTCCTCCTCTCCCCTCCCCTCCAGAGGTACCCTCAGCCCATAACTAGTCCTCCTCTCCCCTCCAGAGGTACCCTCAGCCCATAACTAGTCCTCCTCTCCCCTCCAGAGGTACCCCCAGCCCATAACTAGTCCTCCTCTCCCCTCCCCTCCAGAGGTACCCCCAGCCCATAACTAGTCCTCCTCTCCCCTCCCCTCCAGAGGTACCCCCAGCCCATAACTAGTCCTCCTCTCCCCCTCCCCTCCAGAGGTACCCTCAGCCCATAACTAGTCCTCCTCTCCCCTCCAGAGGTACCCCCAGCCCATAACTAGTCCTCCTCTCCCCTCCCCTCCAGAGGTACCCCCAGCCCATAACTAGTCCTCCTCTCCCCTCCCCTCCAGAGGTACCCTCAGCCCATAACTAGTCCTCCTCTCCCCCTCCCCTCCAGAGGTACCCCCAGCCCATAACTAGTCCTCCCCTCCCCTCCAGAGGTACCCCCAGCCCATAACTAGTCCTCCTCTCCCCTCCAGAGGTACCCCCAGCCCATAACTAGTCCTCCTCTCCCCTCCAGAGGTACCCCCAGCCCATAACTAGTCCTCCTCTCCCCCTCCCCTCCAGAGGTACCCCCAGCCCATAACTAGTCCTCCTCTCCCCCTCCCCTCCAGAGGTACCCTCAGCCCATAACTAGTCCTCCTCTCCCCCTCCCCTCCAGAGGTACCCTCAGCCCATAACTAGTCCTCCTCTCCCCTCCCCTCCAGAGGTACCCCCAGCCCATAACTAGTCCTCCTCTCCCCTCCAGAGGTACCCTCAGCCCATAACTAGTCCTCCTCTCCCCCTCCCCTCCAGAGGTACCCCCAGCCCATAACTAGTCCTCCTCTCCCCTCCAGAGGTACCCCCAGCCCATAACTAGTCCTCCCCTCCCCTCCAGAGGTACCCTCAGCCCATAACTAGTCCTCCTCTCCCCTCCCCTCCAGAGGTACCCCCAGCCCATAACTAGTCCTCCCCTCCCCTCCAGAGGTACCCTCAGCCCATAACTAGTCCTCCTCTCCCCACCCCTCCAGAGGTACCCCCAGCCCATAACTAGTCCTCCCCTCCCCTCCAGAGGTACCCCCAGCCCATAACTAGTCCTCCTCTCCCCTCCCCTCCAGAGGTACCCCCAGCCCATAACTAGTCCTCATCTCCCCTCCCCTCCAGAGGTACCCCCAGCCCATAACTAGTCCTCCCCTCCCCTCCAGAGGTACCCCCAGCCCATAACTAGTCCTCCTCTCCCCCTCCCCTCCAGAGGTACCCCCAGCCCATAACTAGTCCTCCTCTCCCCTCCCCTCCAGAGGTACCCCCAGCCCATAACTAGTCCTCCTCTCCCCTCCAGAGGTACCCCCAGCCCATAACTAGTCCTCCTCTCCCCTCCAGAGGTACCCTCAGCCCATAACTAGTCCTCCTCTCCCCTCCCCTCCAGAGGTACCCCCAGCCCATAACTAGTCCTCCTCTCCCCCTCCCCTCCAGAGGTACCCCCAGCCCATAACTAGTCCTCCTCTCCCCTCCAGAGGTACCCCCAGCCCATAACTAGTCCTCCTCTCCCCTCCCCTCCAGAGGTACCCCCAGCCCATAACTAGTCCTCCTCTCCCCTCCAGAGGTACCCCCAGCCCATAACTAGTCCTCCCCTCCCCTCCAGAGGTACCCTCAGCCCATAACTAGTCCTCCTCTCCCCTCCCCTCCAGAGGTACCCCCAGCCCATAACTAGTCCTCCCCTCCCCTCCAGAGGTACCCTCAGCCCATAACTAGTCCTCCTCTCCCCTCCCCTCCAGAGGTACCCCCAGCCCATAACTAGTCCTCCCCTCCCCTCCAGAGGTACCCCCAGCCCATAACTAGTCCTCCTCTCCCCTCCCCTCCAGAGGTACCCCCAGCCCATAACTAGTCCTCATCTCCCCTCCCCTCCAGAGGTACCCCCAGCCCATAACTAGTCCTCCCCTCCCCTCCAGAGGTACCCCCAGCCCATAACTAGTCCTCCTCTCCCCCTCCAGAGGTACCCCCAGCCCATAACTAGTCCTCCCCTCCCCTCCAGAGGTACCCCCAGCCCATAACTAGTCCTCCCCTCCCCTCCAGAGGTACCCCCAGCCCATAACTAGTCCTCCTCTCCCCCTCCCCTCCAGAGGTACCCCCAGCCCATAACTAGTCCTCCTCTCCCCCTCCCCTCCAGAGGTACCCCCAGCCCATAACTAGTCCTCCTCTCCCCTCCCCTCCAGAGGTACCCCCAGCCCATAACTAGTCCTCCTCTCCCCTCCCCTCCAGAGGTACCCCCAGCCCATAACTAGTCCTCCCCCTCCCCTCCAGAGGTACCCCCAGCCCATAACTAGTCCTCCTCTCCCCTCCCCTCCAGAGGTACCCCCAGCCCATAACTAGTCCTCCTCTCCCCCTCCCTTCCAGAGGTACCCCCAGCCCATAACTAGTCCTCCTCTCCCCTCCCCTCCAGAGGTACCCCCAGCCCATAACTAGTCCTCCTCTCCCCTCCAGAGGTACCCCCAGCCCATAACTAGTCCTCCTCTCCCCTCCCCTCCAGAGGTACCCCCAGCCCATAACTAGTCCTCCTCTCCCCCTCCCCTCCAGAGGTACCCTCAGCCCATAACTAGTCCTCCCCTCCCCTCCAGAGGTACCCCCAGCCCATAACTAGTCCTCCTCTCCCCTCCCCTCCAGAGGTACCCCCAGCCCATAACTAGTCCTCCTCTCCCCCTCCCCTCCAGAGGTACCCTCAGCCCATAACTAGTCCTCCCCTCCCCTCCAGAGGTACCCCCAGCCCATAACTAGTCCTCCTCTCCCCTCCCCTCCAGAGGTACCCCCAGCCCATAACTAGTCCTCCTCTCCCCCTCCCCTCCAGAGGTACCCCCAGCCCATAACTAGTCCTCCTCTCCCCTCCCCTCCAGAGGTACCCCCAGCCCATAACTAGTCCTCCTCTCCCCTCCCCTCCAGAGGTACCCCCAGCCCATAACTAGTCCTCCTCTCCCCTCCCCTCCAGAGGTACCCCCAGCCCATAACTAGTCCTCCTCTCCCCTCCAGAGGTACCCCCAGCCCATAACTAGTCCTCCTCTCCCCTCCCCTCCAGAGGTACCCCCAGCCCATAACTAGTCCTCCTCTCCCCCTCCCCTCCAGAGGTACCCTCAGCCCATAACTAGTCCTCCCCTCCCCTCCAGAGGTACCCCCAGCCCATAACTAGTCCTCCTCTCCCCCTCCCCTCCAGAGGTACCCCCAGCCCATAACTAGTCCTCCTCTCCCCTCCCCTCCAGAAGTACCCCCAGCCCATAACTAGTCCTCCTCTCCCCTCCCCTCCAGAGGTACCCCCAGCCCATAACTAGTCCTCCTCTCCCCTCCCCTCCAGAGGTACCCCCAGCCCATAACTAGTCCTCCTCTCCCCTCCCCTCCAGAGGTACCCCCAGCCGCGGGGCCAAGCGAAGAAGCCGGTGGTGAAGTATGGGATGGGAGGGATGATCGTCATGCTTCTCATCTGTATCATCTGGTTCCCTCTACTCTTCATGTCTCTGGTCAAGTCTGTGGTGGGGGTGGTCAACACACCACTGGACGTCTCCTTCTCCATCACCCTGGCCGGGTTCCAGGTACTGTAGCAGCTCAGAACTGATAGGTCCATCAGTTGATCTGGATCGATTGATCCATCTGTCAGTCAGTCAGTTTTTGGTGACCTGCTGTTAGCTTAAGATGTTCTGTAGATTACATCCTACATTGTCTTCCAGCCCATCTTCACTATGAGTGCTCAGCAGAAACAGCTCAAAGAAGTCTCCAACCAGGACTTCCATGACACCTTAATGAGGTCATACTTGTCCTACCCTGTAAGTACACGGTTACAAGTATTTTGTGTATTTTATGCGACTACTATGTGTTTTGTCTCACTGGGTTGGTAGCCAAGCATTGGACAAATCTCCATTGTAACAGAGGGACAATATTCTCTTTCCTCCTCTCCTCCCCACAGGAAGCGATTCAGTGGTTGGAGTACTACATGCCAGAGGACCTGACCATAGCTGAGTTGGAGGGCAGCTCTAACAGTCTGTGGACCATAAGTCCTCCCAGTAAAGATAACATCATGGAGATGCTCAGCTCCAAGGAACAGTTCCCCATCACTGTAGCCTGGTCTGTCCAGCGGTAAGAACAGTTCCCCATCACTGTAGCCTGGTCTATCTAGTGGTAAGAACAGTTCCCCATCACTGTAGCCTGGTCTGTCCAGCGGTAAGAACAGTTCCCCATCACTGTAGCCTGGTCTATCTAGTGGTAAGAACAGTTCCCTGTCTCTGTAGCCTGGTCTGTCCAGCGGTAAGAACAGTTCCCCGTCACTGTAGCCTGGTCTATCTAGTGGTAAGAACAGTTCCCTGTCTCTGTAGCCTGGTCTATCTAGTGGTAAGAACAGTTCCCTGTCACTGTAGCCTGGTCTATCTAGTGGTAAGAACAGTTCCCTGTCTCTGTAGCCTGGTCTATCTAGTGGTAAGAACAGTTCCCTGTCTCTGTAGCCTGGTCTATCTAGTGGTAAGAACAGTTCCCTGTCTCTGTAGCCTGGTCTATCTAGTGGTAAGAACAGTTCCCTGTCACTGTAGCCTGGTCTATCTAGTGGTAAGAACAGTTCCCTGTCACTGTAGCCTGGTCTATCTAGTGGTAAGAACAGTTCCCTGTCTCTGTAGCCTGGTCTATCTAGTGGTAAGAACAGTTCCCTGTCACTGTAGCCTGGTCTATCTAGTGGTAAGAACAGTTCCCTGTCTCTGTAGCCTGGTCTATCTAGTGGTAAGAACAGTTCCCTGTCTCTGTAGCCTGGTCTATCTAGTGGTAAGAACAGTTCCCTGTCTCTGTAGCCTGGTCTATCCTCTGGCTGGATTCTGATAGGAATTACTAATCACTTCACAAACCACCGTATTTTGAATTGCAGGTCTGACGTGGCCCATGAGCCAGGACTTTCAGACCACAATGTCAAGGATAACTAGGCCCTAACTAAAGGCTGAGGATAACTAGGCAGGTAGCCTAGTGGTTAGAGTGCTGGGCCCGTAACTGAAAGGTTGCAGGATCAAATCCCCGAGCTGACAAGGTAAAAATCTGTCGTTCTGCCCCCGAATAAGGCAGTTAACCCACTGTTCCTAGGCCGTCGTTGTAAATAAGAATTTGTTTTTAACTGACTTGCCTAGTAAAATAAAGGTTAAATAAAAATAAAAAATCCTCAGGCATACATTTTAATCACATAAATATGTCGTATTATATTTTGCTTTATAATCTCATAAACCTGTTTGAGATTATTAGAGATTATTTGATCATTTCAATCAGGAACCTGACTCTGGGAGCAAAGGCTGAGTTTGCGACTGGGAAGAAGGTTACGTTCCTGGATGATCCAACCAAATTGGAGCTGAGCCTACTGCTCAACGGGACAAGACGAGACGGAGTGTGAGTTCTAATTTACTTTGACTTTATAGCTAGAATCTGCATTTGAATCAATAACAAAGTGCTTTGCCTCTTGTTTTGGTAAAAAGCTGAGGGAGAAATGTAACCACTTTCAAAATTGTAACAATGTTTTAAAGGCTATGCCATGTTTGTTTACATTTACGTTGTTTACAAACATATATTTTGGGTTCTGATGAAGTACTGATGAAGTACTGATGAAGTACGACAGTTGAACTAAACTCATGAGGCATTTATACCGTAAAACCTGAACGCTGAGTCTCAAAAAGCCACCTGTCCCTTTTAATAGACGGCACACATTTCAGCAAACAAACGCTTGTTTCACATTAATGCCGGGTCTAAATTAATTATTCATTAGGTTTACCATTAATTACCATGAATTGTTTACGAGGTTTAATGTTTGATTTGTTACATTCAGTAATGACTTAAAAAAATGATTTATCATCTGTTGTTATCGCCAGTAAGAACCTGCTAGCCATTGGCTGCTAACAGCTGAGAACTGCAAACACAAAAACAGTCAACAACTTGGGGAGTACAGACCCCCAGAAAGCAACCACTGCCGAAAATGCACAGTCAAATAGGATCGTTTTTTCTGTCAAAGGATATTTTTGTATATACTGATACACAATAAACGTGACGCAAGCTAGGTTTCCAAATAATCGATTTTCCTGTGAATATTCTAATATCTGCATGAATAAAATATGCGGCCTCCCGGGTGGCGCAGCGGTCAAAGGCACTGCAGTGCTTGAGGCGTCACTACAGATCAGGGTTCGATCCCGGGCTGTGTCGCAGCCGGCCGCGACCTGGAGACCCATGAGGTGCCTGCACAATTGTACCAGCGTCGTCCGGGTTAGGGGAGGGTTTGGCCGGCCGGGATGTCCTTGTCCCATCGCCCTCTAGCGACTCCTGTGGCGGCCCGGGCGCATGCACGCTGACACGGTCGCCAGGTGTACGGTGTTTCCTCCGACACGTTGGTGCGCTGGCTTCCGGGTTAAGAGTGCAGTGTGTCAAGATGCTTGGCGGGGTAGTGTTTTCGGAGGACACACGGCTCATTTTTATGACGAAATTGGGGAGAAAACCTTGCGGATAAAAATCTGTGTGATGACGTTGGCAACATAAACATTACTTTTGCGGTTAATTCCCATGTACCGAATAAAAAATACAACTATACTGATGTTATTGTCACAAAAAATGTTATATAGTAAACGCTTATATAGTGAATGTGCCCACTCTGGTATTGGCACATGCGCTCTAGCCAACAGCTGACTGGTACAGTGCGGGTACAGCCTACTACATGATGAGATTATTATGGACAAAAACCCTTATTGCTTCTTTAATCAGCAAAACAGTTTTCAGCTGTGCTAACATAATTGCAAAAGGGTTTTCTAATGATCAATCAGCCTTTTAAACGATAAACTTGGATTATCTAACACAACGTGCCATTGGAACACAGGAGTGATGGTTGCTGATAATGGGCCTCTGTACGCCTATGAAGATATTCCATAAAAAATCTGCCGTTTCCAGCTACAATAGTCATTTACAACATTAACAATGTCTACACTGTTTTTCTGATCAATTTGATGTTATTTTAATGGATGAAAAATGTGCTTTTCTTTCAAAAACAAGGAAATTGTTTTGAACGGTAGTGTATGTGAGAATGCTGTTCATTGACTACAGCTCAGCCTTCAACACCATAGTGCCCTCAAAGCTCATCTCTAAGCTAAGGACCCTGGGACTAAACACCGCCTTCTGCAACTGGATCCTGGACTTCCTGACGGGCCGCCCCCAGGTGGTAAGGGTAGGTCACAACACGTCTGCCACGCTGATCCTCAACACTGGGGCCCCTCAGGGGTGTGTGCTTAGTCTCCTCCTGTACTCCCTGTTCACCCAAGACTGCGTTGCCAAGCACGACTCCAACATAATCATTACGTTTGCTGATGACACAACAGTGGTAGGCCTGATCACCGACAACGATGAGATGGCTGTGTGGTGCCAGGATAACAACCTCTCCCTCAACGTGATCAAGACAAAGGAGCTGATCGTGGACTACAGGAAGACTATAGCTGCACTATTGAGAGCCTCCTGGTATGGCAACTGCTCGGCATCTGACCGTAAGGTGCTACAGAGTGTAGTGGGTACGGCCCAGTACATCACTGGGGCCAAGCTTCCTGCCATTCATGACCTATATACTAGGCGGTGTCAGAGGAAAGCCCAAATAATTGTCAAAGACTCCAGTCACCCAAGTCATAGACTGTTCTCTCTGCTACCGCACGGCAAGTGGTACCAGAGCACCAAGTATAGGACCAAAAGGCTTCTTAACAGCTTTTACCCCCAAGCCATATGACTGCTGAACAATTAATCAAATGGCCAGTCTTTCTTGAAGTGCATTGTTGGTAAAGGGCTTGTAAGTAAGCATTTTACTGTAAGGTTGTATTTGGCGATGTGACAAATAAAGTTTGATTTGAGTAAGACCATGAAGCTCATCACCTTGCACTTTCACCATCCTGTGAAGTTCATCACACACTACATGACCAACAGGATGTGGACACTTACTCGTCAAACATCTCATTCCAAAATCATGGGCATTAATATGGAGTTGGTCCCCCTTTGCTGCTATAACAGCCTCCACTCTTCTGGGAAGGCTTTCCACTAGATGTTGGAACATTGCTGCAGAGACTTGCTTCCATTCAGCCACAAGATCATTAGTGAGGTCGGGCACTGATGTTGGGCGATTAGGCCTGGCTCCAAGTCGGCGTTCCAATTCATGTTTGATAGGGTTGATGTCAGGGTTCTGTGCAGGCCAATCAATTTCTTCCACACCGATCTTGACAAATAATTTCTGTATGCGTTGTGTGCATGGGGTCATTGTCATGCTGAAACAGGAAAGGACCTTCCCCAAACTGTTGCCACAAAGTTGGAAACACAGAATAGTTTAGAATGTCATTGTATGCTTCACTGGAACAAAGGGGCCTGAACCGTGAAAAACAGCCCCAGACCATTATTCCTCCTCCGCCAAACTTTACAGTTGGCATGTGAAGTAGTCTAGAACTTTGACTAAAGACACGTTGCAAGGACAATCCCATCTCAGACAACCGCTGGTACATCTGAAGTATCTATTCTAACTAACACTTCACTACCAGAGAAGCTCTACAAAGAAGAAGGTGGACTCTGGTGCACAAGCCGAAAGACAACGACCCCCTTTCCCATAGAACGATCGATTGAGTCCAACAGAGATAGACGACGAACAAGGACATCTACAAGTAAATGTATACATTGCATTTCTTATCCGAATGAGCGGTGGTTAGGGTGCTAAGTATTCTGATTACTGTAAGCGTAGTTTCCAAATGTAACCACGATAGTTGAATCTCTGTCTCTCCCTTTCCCTCTCTATTGACCCCTCCCTCTTATAACCAAGCAGGCATGCTGTTGTTAGTCCACTAGGGACCTGTTTTCATTGTATTACATTAGTAATCAATAACCTATACCTTGTGTGTGTGTACTCTGCGTTATTATTTAGGTAGTTAGTAAATAAAAAATTAAGCCAATTTGTGTATTGCTGATTCATCAGTAAGGTTAGGGTTCTTGCAGATATCAAGGAGCATGCGACGTTCAGAATGAGACTGATATGAGGTGATGATTAATAAGTGACTGTTATCGATATATATATATCTATATATCTTCTAAGAGTTTAATTAGGGAGATGGTAACTCGTTAAACAACTTCTTCTGTGGTGCCCCAAATTCTAATGAGTTAATTGTTACATGATTAATTGAATTGCGTAACAATTAAACATAGTTAATTGATTTGATAAATAACAGTCATCAGATTAATGAAAGTCACGTCACGACAGACTCTATATAAGGTGTCGAAAGCGTTCCACAGGGATGCTGGCCCATGTTGACTCCAATGCTTCCCACAGTTGTGTCAAGTTGGCTGGGTGGTGGACCATTCTTGATACACACAGAAAACTACAACCTACCCTGGCCAAAGGGTAGGTTCACCCTCTGAATGGCACACATACACAATCCATGTCTCAATTGTCTCAAGGCTTAAAAATCCTTCTTTAACCTGTCTCCTCCCCTTCATCTACACTGATTGAAGTGGATTTAACAAGTGACATCAATAAGAAATCATAGCATTCACCTGGTCAGTCTACTGTATGTCATGGAAAGAGCAGGTGTCCTTAATGAGTACTCAGTGGATGTCATAAGTATTCTAGCTTTAAAAACTAATCTGAAATAGTTTTCTATGTGATAACTGTTGTTAGTAACAGCCTTTTGTATTCTTCTTTTACCAGGGTGATAAAAAATGTCTTCCCACGGTATCTCCGAGCCCCTAGTGACTCCGAGGCCAAGCCCATAAAACAGCTGTACAAAGGTACAGCAGTATTTAAACACATCACATCATTATATTCTCTACTGAACACAACCAGTCATGATATTTACATCTGATTGTCAAACAAATCACTTCAAAAAGCAGGCTACCTGTGCATGTCCAGCATCCAAACTACATGTATACACACAGTGTGCTTAATGACATTCATCCATTGCCATTGAATAGGTCTATATTGATTAGGTCTATATTGATTAGGTCTATATTGATTAATTGTATTGATTAGGTCTATATTGATTAGGTCTATATTGATTAGGTCTATATTGATTAGGTCTATATTGATTAATTGTATTGATTAGGTCTATATTGATTAATTGTATTGATTAGGTCTATATTGATTAGGTCTATATTGATTAGGTCTACATTGATTAGTTGTATTGATTAGGTCTATATTGATTAGGTCTATATCGATTAGGTCTATATTGATTAATTGTATTGATTAGGTCTATATTGATTAGGTCTATATTGATTAATTGTATTGATTAGGTCTATATTGATTAGGTCTATATTGATTAGGTCTATATTGATTAATTGTATTGATTAGGTCTATATTGATTAGGTCTATATTGATTAATTGTATTGATTAGGTCTATATTGATTAGGTCTATATTGATTAATTGTATTGATTAGGTCTATATTGATTAGGTCTATATTGATTAGGTCTATATTGAATAGGTCTATATTGATTAATTGTATTGATTAGGTCTATATTGATTAGGTCTATATTGATTAATTGTATTGATTAGGTCTATATTGATTAGGTCTATATTGATTAATTGTATTGATTAGGTCTATATTGAATAGGTCTATATTGATTAATTGTATTGATTAGGTCTATATTGAATAGGTCTATATTGATTAATTGTATTGATTAGGTCTATATTGATTAGGTCTATATTGATTAGGTCTATATTGATTAATTGTATTGATTAGGTCTATATTGATTAGGTCTATATTGATTAATTGTATTGATTAGGTCTATATTGATTAGGTCTATATTGATTAATTGTATTGATTAGGTCTATATTGATTAGGTCTATATTGATTAGGTCTATATTGATTAGGTCTATATTGAATAATTGTATTGATTAGGTCTATATTGATTAATTGTATTGATTAGGTCTATATTGATTAGGTCTATATTGATTCATTGTATTGATTAGGTCTATATAGGTCTATATTGATTAGTTGTATTGATAAGGTCTATATTGATGGTTCTCCTCTAGAGCAGGTGTATATTTACATTAAAAACAAGATGTTATTTTATCATATTGTATTAATCCAGAGAAGACGTACATGAGCATCACTTTGGCGTTGGAGCGCTCCCATAATGACTCATCGGAAGTCCAGGAGTGGTGGATCGTGAACCAGACAAGCCCAGGACAAATCAACGTTCGTAGCCCCAAGCACCTGTACGACGCTGGGCTGGAGCTCTATGTCTTCAGTGACCAGGTCAGCCCTCCTAGTCTGGGTTTCCTGGCTGGATACGGGTGAGTAGACAACACGTAGCATGGCATGGCATAATATAGCATCACATCACACAAGTATTTAATTTGCTCTCATGAAACTATCGTCCCTTTAAGTAATCCACTAACCATGCAGTAACTTGTATGCATTCCATCACATAGCAGACAGGCCCTGTAGTACAGGTGTAAGCAGCTAGATTGTGTGATCAAAGATCGTTTTCTCATTACTCCATCATAGATACAGTTAATCAAGTAACCATAGATATTGAATAAGAAAACCTATACTCTCTACTGTGCTGTGTATGATGGGCTTAACTACGTTGACTACGTGTGTATGGATCTTCCCCTCCAGGATCATGGGTCTGTATGCCTCCGTGGTGCTCGTCATCGGTAAGTTTGTCCGTGAGTTCTTCAGCGGTGTCTCCCACACCATAATGTTTGAGGAGCTGCCCAACGTGGACCACATCCTGAAGCTGTGTACCGACATCTTCCTGGTCCGAGAGACAGGAGAGCTGGACCTGGAGGAAGACATCTACGCTAAACTCATCTTCCTCTATCGCTCGCCTGAGACTATTATCAAATGGACCAGGGAAAAGACTCTGTGAGCCTGGCTGTAAAGGCTAGTTATCCTTTAACATGGATAGAAGTTTAATCAGTGTTTCTCAACGTTTCTCAACCTCCAACTGGTCTTTGAATACTTCACTGGTCTCTAGGATGTGAAATGTACTGACTGACCCAACTGGACCCCGAGACCGTTTTGCTGACACTTGTTTAGTCAGTTCTTAAGTATTACTGTTTTTGATGTAAGCAGACCTCCAAGAAGTAAGAAAGGACCAAAGCTTGCTGGTCCCTGTTGAGAAAAAGGTTGAGAAACACTGCCTTAGAACACAAATGCTAAAATAAAGTGACCGAGACGTCTGAAAACAATGAGAGTTGGGACAAAGAACGGGGTCTTCCCTGATAGGACATATGGGAGGGTGAGGTTAAACACTGTCTAAAGAGCTCTGGTGGTATGAGCTTCAAATACTGGTGTGACTATCCTACTCTGGACCAATGAGGTATGAGATACTACAAGCAACTTCCTCTGTCCCTGTATCATCGTTGTCTTCTCCGACAGCAGTGTGGATTATACAGGTCAGTGTTTTCAAAAGGGCTAACTACCAATGGATGATGACCATGACGATGAACTTACACAGGATTGGTCTGTTTAGATTTCCAACCTTTTCCTGATTGAAGATCCTGGTTCATGGGATTGTGCAATATTATAGAGCTCTTCTTCATGTCCTCCGAGATGACCATTTTGAAGGACGTTGTCATGGCTACATACGAGACAGCCATTTTGACCAAGATTGCAGGTGACTACGCCATCTTGTTAATGTCTGAGACAGAGAGCTACTTTTAAAGACACTAATGACAATCTATACTTGCCTTATTTTGTTTGTTTGTATGAGAAACTAAACCTGTGTTAATGATTTCTTAGCAAAAGACAAGTTGTTGTTTCACCAAGAAAGGGTTCACTTTTATTCAATGTAATGTTCAGTATAGAAACTTTAATAGGTTGTTATGGTAGCTAATTGAAGGTTGAATTGATTTACCTACACTATTACTTAAAGGTCATAAAAAGATGAGAAGATATTAAAAACTGTGATAGATATAAGGATTGAGGTTGTTCTATTTCCTGGTATGCATATTAGCCAGGGGGGAACCACTCCAGACTGTCTGAGTAATTGAGAAGAACAACCTTGTGGCATCCTATGTATTCCTCTTCATCATGCACTAATATGTTGTGTAGATACTCCTCTAAGTGTTAACCTCTCAAATCTCCTGCTTGAGTACCGGCACCTCTTATAGAAAACTGTCTTGCAGAGTACCGGCACCTCTTATAGAAAACTGTCTTGCAGAGTACCGGCACCTCTTATAGAAAACTGTCTTGCAGAGTACCGGCACCTCTTATAGAAAACTGTCTTGCAGAGTACCGGCACCTCTTATAGAAAACTGTCTTGCAGAGTACCGGCACCTAAAGTGAGTACCGGCACCTCTTATAGAAAACTGTCTTGCAGAGTACCGGCACCTAAAGTGAGTACTGGCACCTCTTATAGAAAACTGTCTTGCAGAGTACCGGCACCTCTTATAGAAAACTGTCTTGCAGAGTACCGGCACCTCTTATAGAAAACTGTCTTGCAGAGTACCGGCACCTAAAGTGAGTACCGGCACCTCTTATAGAAAACTGTCTTGCAGAGTACCGGCACCTAAAGTGAGTACCGGCACCTCTTATAGAAAACTGTCTTGCAGAGTACCGGCACCTAAAGTGAGTACTGGCACCTCTTATAGAAAACTGTCTTGCAGAGTACCGGCACCTCTTATAGAAAACTGTCTTGCAGAGTACCGGCACCTCTTATAGAAAACTGTCTTGCAGAGTACCGGCACCTAAAGTGAGTACTGGCACCTCTTATAGAAAACTGTCTTGCAGAGTACCGGCACCTCTTATAGAAAACTGTCTTGCAGAGTACCGGCACCTAAAGTGAGTACTGGCACCTCTTATAGAAAACTGTCTTGCAGAGTACCGGCACCTAAAGTGAGTACTGGCATGAATTACAATCCACTTCAAGCGCTAAATACAGGCTGTGTTTAGGATACAGGCTAATAGGCCATGTTATTATGCTATTCTCTCTGGCTCCAAGGACCCATTTAGAGAAGAGGTGGGCTTCTCCTCAGACACACACACAGTTGATATTCTACAGTTTGACCCAGGGTGTGTTTTCAATCAGAGTATATACTGTATCATGAAGCTACTGGTCTGTCTGAAGCATTCTCCTGGACACGGTTGCTGGACTCATCCATTGTTCAACTTCTGTAGAACTCACACCTCATGTACACAATGACTTCAATAGGACTTCCACTCTACAAAGTATTACTTCAGTTTCATCAACATTCAACGAAAGGAGATGGAGAAAATAGCCCATTCATACAAAACACAAGCATGCATTGTTTGTATGGATCTTTGGTTCGAGCTATGCGTCAGAGGACCTTTGGTTCGAGCTATGCGTCAGAGGACCTTTGGTTCGAGCTATGCGTCAGAGGACCTTTGGTTCGAGCTATGCGTCAGAGGACCTTTGGTTCGAGCTATGCGTCAGAGGACCTTTGGTTCGAGCTATGCGTCAGAGGACCTTTGGTTCGAGCTATGCGTCAGAGGACCTTTGGTTCGAGCTATGCGTCAGAGGACCTTTGGTTCGAGCTATGCGTCAGAGGACCTTTGGTTCGAGCTATGCGTCAGAGGACCTTTGGTTCGAGCTATGCGTCAGAGGACCTTTGGTTCGAGCTATGCGTCAGAGGACCTTTGGTTCGAGCTATGCATCAGAGGACCTTTGGTTCCAGCTATGCGTCAGAGGACCTTTGGTTCGAGCTATGCGTCAGAGGACCTTTGGTTCGAGCTATGCGTCAGAGGACCTTTGGTTCGAGCTATGCATCAGAGGACCTTTGGTTCGAGCTATGCGTCAGAGGACCTTTGGTTCGAGCTATGCATCAGAGGACCTTTGGTTCGAGCTATGCATCAGAGGACATTGTAGCATGAAAGAAAACGTCCATTATTGTCATGAGTAATTACATTACATACATAGCCATTTTAGTGAGGGGGATTTAAATGGAAACTGTCATTTTGGCTGTATGTGTAAAAGGGTTTAATGAG
Organism: Thymallus thymallus; assembly: GCA_023634145.1. NCBI lineage: Eukaryota > Metazoa > Chordata > Actinopteri > Salmoniformes > Salmonidae > Thymallus > Thymallus thymallus. The sequence goes on from CM042383.1 coordinate 1,586,168, forward strand.
TTGTGTCTTTAAAGGTTTAACCAAGGTTTAACCATGGTCCAGTTGTCTTTAAAGGTTTAACCAAGGTTTAACCATGGTCCAGTTGTCTTTAAAGGTTTAACCAAGGTTTAACCATGGTCCAGTTGTCTTTAAAGGTTTAACCATGGTCCAGTTGTCTTTAAAGGTTTAACCATGGTTTAACCATGGTCCAGTTGTCTTTAAAGGTTTAACCATGGTCCAGTTGTCTTTAAAGGTTTAACCATGGTCCAGTTGTCTTTAAAGGTTTAACCATGGTCCAGTTGTCTTTAAAGGTTTAACCATGGTCCAGTTGTCTTTAAAGGTTTAACCATGGTCCAGTTGTATGTTTTAATGGTCCATTATGGAAACGTGGTATGACTATGGTCGACAAATAAAAGAAACGTCAACTTTCAAGTACTTTTATTGTTTTTGAAAGGTCCAAACCAGTATTACTTACAGATGTAGAAATCACAAATGATTATGAATTGTCAGTTAGAATTTAATGGCCTTCACTGATAAGTCATTATACATTAATATAAATCCTTGGTGATGCTTGAGTTCAGTGTTCACTACCAACACATGGAACTTTCTATTCAACACGACACTCTTATTGGGAGGAACATCACAGAACTAGTGTACATTAAGACCAGAGAGAGGCTTAAGGACATCCCTTAACAGAAGGAGAGGACAGGCATTGGTAGACCATCTAATCCTCTCATTAAATATACATAAAGCCTTAAGAAGCTTCACATCCATTATAAGACCCTTCCTTTCCAAGTTATATTTCTGGAAGAACGTTCTTAGAATTAACTCGCAGGCTATGTCCCAAATGGCACCCTGGCTATTCCCTATATAGTGCACTATGTAGGGCTCAAGTCAAAGGTAGTGCAGTACGTAGGGAATAGGGTGCCATTTTGGACGGCGCCCAAGTCTTGTTAAAACATGGTCATGCAATCATATAGTATTCTCTTATGGTCCAATTAACAGTATTGTATGTACTGGGAGCACAACAACATGACACGCTGTAACCACAGACCATGAGGTTTATTAAATAAATAAATAAACTAAATGGAAGGGATGTCCATGAAATACATATAACCACATGAAATACATACACTACATTACCAAAAGTATGTGGACACCTGCTAGTCTCCTGACGAACAGTACTTGTGCTGACGTTGCTTCCAGAGGCAGTTTGGAACTCTGTAGTGAGTGTTGCAACTGAGGACATACGTTTTTACACCGTTCAGCACTCGGCGGTCCCGTTCTGTGAGCTTGTGTGGCCTACAATTTCACAGCTGAGCCGTTGTTGCTCCTAGGCATTTCCACAGCACAATAACAGCACTTACAGTTGACCAGGGCAGCTCTAGCAGGGCAGACATTTGACGAACTGACTTGTTGGAAAGGTGGCATCCTATGACGGTGCCACGTTGAAAGTCACTGAGCTCTTCAGTAAGGCCATTCTACTGTCAATGTTTGTCTATGGAGATTGCATGGCTGTTTGCTCGATTTTATACACCTGTCAGCAACGGGTGTAGCTGAAATAGCCAAATCCACTAATCTGAAGAGGTGTCCACATACTTTTGTATATATAGTGTAGAACCACAAGAAATACACAACGCAGCCTACAGTGTCTATAGCAGGGCTCTCCAACCCTGTTCCTGGAGAACAACCCTCCTGTAGGTTTGAACTCCCAACCCTAATTTAGTGCACCAGATTCTAATAATTAGCTGGTTGATAAGCTGAATCAGGTTAGTTACAACTGGGGGTGGAGTTAAACCCTACAGGAGGGTTGTTCTCCAGGAACAGGGTTGGAGTGAAACCCTACAGGAGGGTTGTTCTCCAGGAACAGGGTTGGAGTGAAACCCTACAGGAGGGTTGTTCTCCAGGAACAGGGTTGGAGTGAAACCCTACAGGAGGGTTGTTCTCCAGGAACAGGGTTGGAGAGCCCTGGTCTATGTATAGCTTCTTTTAACATAGATCTCTGCCTAGATATTTAGCTTGGTGAATAAGTCCAGTTTCTTACATGTGAATTTACACAACATGAGACGCTAGAACCTTTACATATATAAAAACACTACTTCCATTTAGAACATTACAATGGAATCAGAATCACATTTTCATAGTCTCTCTTTTTTTTTGGTTATGGTCTCCTACTTCAAAGGAATTCAACAATATGGAACAAAGACACATTATTAAGAAAAATGATCCTGTCACATCCCTCTGTTTGTATGGTAAGGTTGTTGAATGCTGCACCCCATCCCTAAGGTAGATGAATCGAAACTTGCTATCATGTAATCTTTGCTTTGCTTCATCTTACTCATGATTCTTGCTGTATATCCATTCATACATCACAATGGAATTCATACACCACAATGGAATTCATACATCACAATGGAATTAATACACCACAATGGAATTCATACATCACAATGGAATTCATACACCACAATGGAATTCATACATCACAATGGAATTAATACACCACAATGGAATTCATACACCACAATAGAATTCATACATACAGTTGAAGTCGGAAGTTTACATACACTTAGGTTGAAGTCATTTCAACCACTCCACAGATTACATGTTAACAAACTATAGTTTTGGCAAGTCGGTTAGGACATCTACTTTGTGCATGACACAAGTCAATTGGAGGTGTACCTGTGGATGTATTTCAAGGCCTACCTTCAAACTCAATGCCTCTTTGCTCAACATCATGGGAAAATCAAAAGAAATCAGCCAAGACCTCCATAAGTCTGGTTCATCCTTCAGAGCAATTTCCAAACGCCTGAAGGTACCACGTTCATCTGTACAAACAATAGTACGCAAGTATAAACACCAAGGGACCACGCAGCCGTCATAACACTCATGAAGGAGACACGTTCTGTCTCCTAGAGATGAACGTACTTTGGTGCGAAAATTGCAAATCAATCCCAGAACAACAGCAAAGGACCTTGTGAAGATGCTGGAGGAAACAGGTACAAAAGTGTAAATGTATTTGGATAAGGTGTATGTAAACTGAGTTTAAATGTATTTGGATAAGGTGTATGTAAACTGTGTGTAAATGTATTTGGATAAGGTGTATGTAAACTGAGTGTAAATGTATTTGGATAAGGTGTATGTAAACTGAGTTTAAATGTATTTGGTTAAGGTGGATGTAAACTGAGTTTAAATGTATTTGGATAAGGTGTATGTAAACTGTGTGTAAATGTATTTGGATAAGGTGTATGTAAACTGAGTGTAAATGTATTTGGATAAGGTGTATGTAAACTGAGTTTAAATGTATTTGGTTAAGGTGTATGTAAACTTCCCACTTCAACTGTACATCACTACACTTCCGTTTCTCTTCTTTCACACATACCATTTACAATCACACTACACTACATCTGTATTGCATATTGCCCCAGCTACTGTAATCTTTTATATTTCAAAGCCTTAAACATCTGTACAGAGACATACATTAAACCATACTGAACATCTAATATAGTACCATACAGTATATACTTTGTGTGTATATATATTACTTTTTTTTCACTCTATATGACAATAACACTGATCAGTCACTACAATATAAACAATCTGTATAAACAATACCTACACAAACTCGGTGAACACCGATGGTCTAAGTACGGCCCTCCGGACCTCGGTGAACACCGATGGTCTAAGTACGGCCCTCCGGACCTCGGTGAACACCGATGGTCTAAGTGCGGCCCTCCGGACCTCGGTGAATACCGAATGTGGCCCGTTGAGCAAAATTTGTTTGACAAGCCTGATTTACAGTAAAGAGAATTCATGATCTACAAAATAAGAACATTTACAACATGGGATTTTTGTTCAATAGATGTCTTAAACACACAGGTGAAACGTTGTTACAATGAATACAACTGTAGACATAAAGTAAGATACTATCTATTGTCTAGATATAGAAGTAGAGTCAAAACTCTCCTTTACTTGGAATTATGTTACTTGGAATTAGTTTTTTTGGAAAAGGAGAGTATGTTTGATGTACATAGATCAAACCAGCCGGACCCATATACTTTACTCTGTTCCTGATATGGACCCATGTTTTCACACATATTGGGTCTAGTACAGGGGGAGCAACATATTGGGTCTAGTACAGGGGGAGCAACATATTGGGTCTAGTATAGGGGGAGCAACATATTCTGAGAGTTTCACCTCAATGAGTAGGCCCTCCTGTGTGCGTTGGGTGTATTTAGCGGTCAGTGTTTCGGTGTCTTCGGCTAACACAGCCCTCCCTCGTAGTCATCGTCATCGTCAGCAGAAGCAGCTGGCGCTCCGGCGCCGCCCTGTGTTGCCGCTGCAACCTTCTTCTTCTTCACTCCTCCTCCAGGGACCTTCAGGGAGATGGCCAGCTTGGCATACTGAGAGGAGATGGGGATAGATTACATCAAGAGGGTTGTTCATACTGCTTGTATTGTTTCTTTGAGAGCAACAAACTCATGGTTTCAGCTACTGTATACAGGGTTACCTCTGCAGGTTCAGTGACCCATCTAGACAGTGTGAGGGTTTGGTCAGTGACCCATCTAGACAGTGTGAGGGTTTGGTCAGTGACCCATCTAGACAGTGTGAGGGTTTGGTCAGTGACCCATCTAGACAGTGTGAGGGTTTGGTCAGTGACCCATCTAGACAGTGTGAGGGTTTGGTCAGTGACCCATCTAGACAGTGTGAGGGTTTGGTCAGTGACCCATCTAGACAGTGTGAGGTGGATGGCAGGGGTCTCCATCTTCGGTCCTGGAGGACTACTGGAACAAAGCCTGCACACCCAGTAGCACTCCAGTACCAGAGTATGGCTCAGTTGGTATAGCATGGCGCTTACAACACCAGTATTGTGGGTTTGATTCCCGGGACCACTCATACGTAAAATGTATGCATGCATGACTGTAAGACCCTTTGGATAAAAATGTCTGCTAAATGGCACATACACTGAGTATTTTTATTTTGTATTATAACCTTTATTTAAGTTATTTACAATGACGACCTACAGGGTCAGCCTCTGGAGCAAATTAGGGTTAAGTGCCGTGCTCAAGGACACTTAAGACAGGTTTTTCACCTTGACGGCTTGGGTATTCGAACCAGCGACCTTTAGGTTACTGGCCCAACACTCTAACCGCTAGGCTACCTGCCGCCCAAGTATACCAAACATTAGGAACACCTTCCTAATATTGAGTTGCGCACTCTTCATACACACAGGAAGCTGTTGAGTGTGAAAAACCCAGCAGCGTTGCAGTTCTTCACACAAACCGGTGTGCCTGGCACCTACTACCATACCGCGTTCAAAGGAACTTACATTTTTTGTCTTGGCCATTCACCCTCAATGGCACACATACACAATCCATGTCTCAATTGTCTCAAGGCTTAAAAATCCTTCTTTAACCTGACTCTTCCCCTTCATCTACACTGATTGAACCAGTCTCCTCCCCTTCATCTACACTGATTGAACCAGTCTCCTCCCCTTCATCTACACTGATTGAACCAGTCTCCTCCCCTTCATCTACACTGATTGAAGTGGATTTAACAAGTGACATCAATAATTAATCATAGCTTTCACCTGGTCAGTCTGTTATAGAAAGATGTTTTGTATACTCAGTGTATATAGATATTATAATAGAATAGACCCCTGATGGTACATAATAGACTAGACCCCTGATGGTACATCATAGACTAGACCCCTGATGGTACATAATAGACTAGACCTCTGATGGTACATCATAGACTATACCTCTGATGGTAAATAATAGACTAGACCCCTGATGGTACATAATAGACTAGACCCCTGATGGTACATAATAGACTAGACCCCTGATGGTACATAATAGACTAGACCCCTGATGGTACATAATAGACTAGACCCCTGATGGTACATAATAGACTAGACCCCTGATGGTACATAATAGAATTGACCCCTGGTGGTACATAATAGACTAGACCCCTGATGGTACATAATAGACTAGACCCCTGATGGTACATGATAGACTAGACCACTGATGGTACATAATAGAATAGACCCCTGATGGTACATAATAGACTAGACCCCTGATGGTACATAATAGACTAGACCCCTGATGGTACATAATAGACTAGACCTCTGATGGTACATAATAGACTAGACCCCTGATGGTACATCATAGACTAGACCCCTGATGGTACATAATAGACTAGACCCCTGATGGTACATCATAGACTAGACCCCTGATGGTACATCATAGACTAGACCCCTGATGGTACATCATAGACTAGACCCCTGATGGTACATAATAGACTAGACCCCTGATGGTACATAATATAATTTACCCTTGATAGTACAGTTGTATGAAGTGTTACTCACGTCGTTGTCCATGTACTTCAGCAGAGCGGAGTTACACACACGATGCACCTGGTCCTCGTCCTGCTCGTCATATCCCTGCAATAACGTCTCCATGGCGACACAGTCTTCACTCCCACTGTACCCTGGGAGGCTGCAGGAAACATGAAATTATATTATCTCCCTACTGTCACAATCCATAGTCCATAGCCCAATCACGGTTATCACCGAAGTGTATACTCGTTCACTCAACCTCATGGATTAGAAAGCATGGGTTTCGTGAAAGCATGAGCCGGAGGGGGTTTCCACTGTATTTCTTACACCAGTTGGTTCCTTTTAAATCCAACTGTGGGAGTGTACGAGTGCTCACCAATGCACCAATTCAGATGAGTTTCCATTGCGCTAGAGAAATGTATCCAGCCATGAGGAGGTCCATACCTGTAGCTCTCTCTGACACACTTGTCTGCAGCCACAAAGTCATTTCTGTGAAGATGAACCAGCACCTGTGCCGTTGTTTTCTAAGAGGAAACACCCAGACCAACATTTAACGGTCTATATGTGACACCTTCACCAATACCATGCACCACACAGCTGGAAGGGTAATGCTGTAAGATACCAATAATATATAATTCCAATATATCACCTAATGCATACACATGACTTAAGAACGTACCTTAAAGCAAGTGGGATAATTCTCTATATCTTTATACATGTTCTTCTCTTTCTGGAGGGCAGTTGCAGCTTCATCCAGTCTGTCATCAAGTTCACAAAGACAGAACAGTGTTAGAACAGGGAGTCAGGACCAGCTGCTTATAAATGCTTTGGGAAGCATCTATGTAGTGCGTATGAAGCCTTTTCATTGTCTTTACCTGCGCAATCTGACCAGCAATCTGGAAGCTTTCCCCAGGAGCTCAGCTGACTGACGCAGGCGGTCCTCATTCTACACACAAAACATTCTGTTAAATCAACTGAACTTAAAGCAACTTCTCAAACTTAGAATATGCTATTAATTACCAACTCACCTCGAACACACCCGCAGCCTGCTGGTACAGGTCCACAGCTTTCTCTAGGCTCATAGGCTCGATCAGTCTAGATGGGAAGTATGATTTACAGCGGTCAGGAACATATCAAAACACCAAATACACCAAATCATTACAGTAGACACACTTCTATATTCTGGAGCAGTACTTACTTCCCGGCCCTGTCCAGAGCCATGGCAGCAGTGTCTGGAGTACCGTTCTCTACGTACATCACACTGGCCTTCTCTATGTACTGGATCGCCTCAGGCATCTTCTTCAAATCCTGTCACACAGCAGAGGACATGGACCAATGATTACCTCTTTTACACATACTATTTGTTGTAGAATATCATTATTTGTTTTTTAGACAATTATGCTCTTGATCACATGGTACAGTGTATAGAAAAAAGTATCTTTCTCTCCCATATTTGTACGTGGTTGTACTTAGGTATAACGCAGATATTACATGGACATTGGGAAACTCACCTTCATCATCATACCTGCTTGCTCGATTGCTCTGAAAAAGAAATGCGTATCTTAGAGAAGGAATGAGTCTGAATGGTATTAATAATCTTTAAAGGCCTAGTGCAGTCAAAAAGGTGATTTTCCTCTGTTGTATCTACAGTATATTTCCACACTATGAGGTTGGAATAATGCTGTGAAATTGCCCTTTTATTGTAAGTGCTGTTGGAAAAGACTACTGAACTTTTTACCTGTTTTGGTGGGATGGAGTTTTGGCCTGATGGTGACATCACCAGGCGATACATTCATTAATAGACCAATAAGAAGGAGTTCTAAACCACCCTGCCAATAACAGCTGGTTTTCAGTTTTCCCCTCCCCACTCAGACAACTTCCAGACAGTCCTAGCAAAATTCTTGCTTGAGAAATTGATTTTTGACCAAAATCGATAACAATCACAGTAAGGAACTTAATTGTCTTATTTGATATTGAGATCTGCGTTGGCCCTTTAATCTCAAGTATTTATATGGAAAGCCTTACTTTGCTGCGTGAAACAAGGCTTTATTTTCTGTGTGGTACTCTGCCTCCTTCAGGTAGGCATCCTTGGCTTGCTCAAACTGTTTGGCGTTCTTAAAGCACACCGCTGGGAATGCAAACACAGATGGTTTATCACACTGTAAATACATGGTGTGGAGTGTTATCCTTCCTGTATGTTTACATAATGTGAGCATACTCACCAGCTTTGGCATATTCTGATGCAGCACTGTCAAAATCTGGCTTCCACTTTGTCATGCTTGTCTTTAAACTGCAAAATTAGACATGCGAGAATTTTTTTTATTTTCAGCAGCAATACAACGTTCAGCAGTTAACAACACACACAGCCATAACTACAGACTGTGACAGGAGAGCTAGCTACAGTTGAAATCGGAAGTTTACAGACACCTTAGCCAAATACATTTAAACTCAGTTTTTCACAATTCCTGACATTTAATCCTAGTAAAAATGCCCTGTCTTAGGTCAGTTAGGATCACCACTTTATTTTAAGAATGTGAAATGCCAGAATAATAATAGAGAGAATTATTTATTTCAGCTTTTATTTCTTTCATCACATTCCCAGTGGGTCAGAAGTTTACATACACTCAATTAGTATTTTGGTAGCATTGCCTTTAAATTGTTTAACTTGGGTCAAATGTTTCGGGTAGCCTTCCACAAGCTTCACACAGTAAGTTGGGTGGATTTTGGCCCATTCCTCCCAACAGAACTGGTGTAACTGAGTCAGGTTTGTTGCTCACACACGCTTTTTCAGTTCTGCCCACAAATTTTCTATAGGATTGCGGTCAGGGCTTTGTGATGGCCACTTCAATACCTTGACTTTGTTGAATTTAAGCCATTTTGCCACAACTTTGGAAGTATGTCATTGTCCATTTGGAAGACCCATTTGCGACCAAGCTTTAACTTCCTGACTGACGTCTTGAGATGTTGCTGTTGTTCTGGGATTGATTTGCACTTTTCGCACCAAAGTACGTTAATCTCTAGGAGACAGAACGCTTCTCCTTCATGAGCGGTATGACGGCTGCGTGGTCCCTTGGTGTTTATACTTGCGTACTATTGTTTATACAGATGAACGTGGTACCTTCAGGCGTTTGGAAATTGCTCTGAAGGATGAACCAGACTTGTGGAGGTCTACAATTTTTTTCAGAGGTCTGAATTTGAAGGTAGGTCTTGAAATACATCCACAGGTACACCTCCAATTGACTCAAATAATGTCAATTAGCCTATCAGAAGCTTCTAAAGCCATGACTTTTCTGGAATTTTCCAACCTGCTTAAAGGCACAGTCAACTTAGTGTATGTAAACTCTGACCCAGTGGAATTGTGATATAGTGAATTATAAGTGAAATAATCTGTCTGTAAACAATTGTTGGAAGAATTACTTGTGTCATGCACAAAGTAGACATCCTAACAGACTTGCCAAAACTATAGTTTGTTAACATGAAATCTGTGGAGTGGTTGAAACATGAGTTTTAATGACTTCAACCTAAGGGTATGTAAACTTGACAGTAGTGATAGAAGTTCACCTCTTTTTACTGACTCAGATCTTTTATCTTGTTCAGTCAAAATAACTCATCTTTCCACTCATTTTGTTCAATAACTCAAGCATAGATTGGTCACTTTTTTTCTAATTTGACACACAGAAACTAAAGGTCATGAGTAACTTGGTCAAAAACAATGGCACTAATATGCCTTCAGGTGGTGCTGTTATAAACTGTCTCACTTAAACCCTCATATCTGCTGTCCCGTTTGACATAGACTTGAAACTTTGTATGTAGGTGCCTTTCCTCATGCTGAACAGATTTGCCTCAAGGACCCATAAGGTCCATCAGGATAGATTTTCCTATATCTTGGACATTTTGGAAAACCTTTGAAAAACTTTTCAAGAAATAAATCCAAATAACATAAAATCCAGTATGTAATAAGTTAACTATTAACAATTCACTTTTTGACTATGTAACACTACTGCTTAAAATAATCGTAACAAATCTTCTCATGGACTAAAAGTCAGATTCACTCCAAGTATGGTCTTTGCATTCAAAGATGGCCACACTATACCAGTAGATGCATAATATAGCACTTAAACAAAATACTTCAAAAATTGTCTTCTCATGAAACCACAGTACCAAACGACACCATATTTGGAATGTAGGCTGATGGTATGTCTTAACACAGTTTGAAGGGATTGGTCAAATGATGGCTGAGTTATTGACAAATCAACATAAACCACTAAATCCACTCCACAGTGGTTTATCAACTTGAAACGTCATCGCTATCATGGACATCCCTAAGATGAACCACAATTTGGTATTGATATCTAAAACAATATTTTTTTGCATATTGTAACACCGCTAAAAAAAAAATCATCTGAAATCATGTTCTCATGAACCATACGTCAGATTCACTCCAGATTTAGACTCATGATTGCACATAAAGCAAGATAGATCCTACATGAGTGCTTGCTTTGATATCCAACTATTATTCTGTCATCCTGTGAACCCCGTCCATTGGAGTTGTTTGTGACTTACTTATAAAAGCGTGCTTCAAACAATGTGCATTTGTGATTACCAGGCAATCACAAATGCATCAATAGATGATGTACTGGTACATTTTAAACGAGATGCAGTTGCGGCCACAACCGGACTAGACTGTGAAAGACTCTTAGCGTTATGCAACTGCACTACTGCCGCGAAGGTCGTTCGCGAAATATTCGTTCTCGAGTTTGTGTGTTGAGCGGAGGCTGGCTGTGTATGTTTCCGTTCTACAAAGCGGTGTCCATCATCAACATTCAATAAACACTTAATTGTATTAATTCTTGCATCATGATACTATCGATAATCAGTGTGTTTTTATTCTCTACGCTGCCTGCAACATGATAGCTGCTGGTCAGAGCACATCTCCGGAGTCGCTGTAGTCGATTCATTGCGGCCAGGTCAAACGAACGAATCACTTGAAGAAAACGAATCACGACTCTCGAGTCAGTAAACGGAGTCGTTCAAAAAGAAGGAATCGTTTGCGTACACAGCACATCACTATAAGACAGTGGCCTTGTTGTGGCTTGCAATGGACACGCATATTACAATGGAAAGGCATACACAGCCACTGAGTAACGTTAACGTAGTTAGGTAGGTGATGAATTATCATGAATTAATGCATCCGCTGACTGGAAAGATTAGTAGATAGCTAACTACGTCCTACAATTACAGCTAACTCGTTAAGATAGATAGATAGGTACTTTATTGATGCCCGAGGGGACATGTCTTCGTTAACTGTAATTCAATTACAATGTTATATTAAGTAACTCTGGTTATTTCACATCTTGTCAACAACTAAGGTCAGATATTGTTGACAGCTAGCTAAGATCCGAAGCAGCATCAGACAGCGTCAGCGATGCTAGCTAGCTAACAGTAGCTACAATACCGTGAACTACATCGAAACAACCGCGGCTTGCCATACTTTTTCTCCGCTTTGGCGATGTGTTCATGGGCTTCGTTTATTTTGGAGGCCATGGTGCTGTCGTGGTCTTCGACAATCTGTCGAGCAGATTGTATTTGTTGAAAGACCTAGCCGAGGACGACGGTAAACTAACGTCGTTGGTGTTCGGATGAAAAACGTCGAACTACGGATTCCCGGCGGGCATTGCGCCAGACATTAGAGAAATAGTAATGGCGTCTTTTTGTAGGCACTAGCTCCGCCGTGGTTCGACGGGCAACATTCATGGCGCTTTCTAGTGTTTTTGGATAAAAGTCATGTTAATTGACTGATATTATCTCATAGTACAACATGTATAAGACATCGTGAGCCTGTGCTAACCTCGGACCTTATTTTCGGCGTTTATTCCAAAACCCTATTCTTTTCCCATAGGGATGGCTGAATGAATCAGAGGTCACACTCATTTACGTGTTTTAGGACTACAACCTGGCGAGCTCTATTTAGCGTATACTTTTCAACGTCTAATGTATGTCATAGCTTTTGATTTGGAGGAAACTTGAGTATACAGATTTGAGACAAGGTTATTATAGTAAAAACGCTGTATGCGCTAGTCAATAGAAAATATACATGTGTAGCCAAAAGACAGGCTCCAGGCCTTGCACTAGTCGCTTTCTCGTGGGTGAATCCCCGTCGAAACCGGATGCTTCTTCTTCTTCTATGGTATTTTGGCGATCACACAATTTAATGTGCATTCCGCCACCTACTATACGGGATGGAACAAGGATTCCCCCCAAAACTAAAAATTAAAAGACAGAAAAATAAATAACTTTTCTGTTAAAAAACCCCATAGATAAAACAGATCTGATCCCTACACAGGCTCAAGGGAACCCTGAGAGGGCGGATCTTCTGTCGCCAGTACCCCTTGCAAGTCTACAGAAGTCAAATCTTCTGGGAAGTCCCAAAAACTTTTCTGCTGCAGCCACAATTATGTCCAGTTTCTTTGACTTCTTTGAGGCTTGTGCTGTACAGTTTATAACTGGGGCAATGAATGCAACAAAATCCACCTTTTTACCACACATGGTGTCTTTAGTCTGGCAACAAACATTTACTACAGGCTGTATTGTATCCACTACCATATATACACTATCATCACTTGTTCTCTCAATTATTTTAATCGCCTCCGCATGATTGACCGTTCTAACCTTTACCACCTCGATTTCCTTCACCCTTACAGGTCAGTCCAGGAACTCAGGATCATGATCCCCACCACAACTGCAACACCGTCGTCCTGCTACACATCGTTCTTCTACAGTATATACTCTGTCCGTCTACACACACTTGAAACATGACCAAATCCTTTACAATTCTTACACTGCAGTGGTTTGGGAACGAAAGTTCTTACTTCATATCGTACATAACCAAGCTTCACATGTGGTATTTACTCTTTATAAACAACAATAATACCGACAGACGTTCCTATTTTTCTCTGTTCACCCAGTGGGTCAGACGCCCGGCACCAACCACACCAGGGATTCTCTTCAGGGATTCTACCTGAACATCCTTCGTCACCCCTGAGATCACTGCTTTAACGGGTGCTCTACTCCGAAGTTCAAAACACACAACCTCTGTTGTCCGGATTCTTTTGAGGCCCGTTGCAATCTTCCTCTGTTCATTAGAAACACAAATAATCAAAATAAGACCATTCCTGGTCACTCTGACAGACTCCACTTTACCAAGTGCATACTTCACCATTTTCGATACTTCAAAAGGGTTTCCCACATATGTATCCTTGCTCAACAAACACATCCCAACAAGAAGCGATTCATTATCATTTACACACTGATCATTCACTTAAATCTTAGACCATTTCCTGTTTGTTCCAGTTTTTGACACTGTAGCCCATTCAGAACCTTCATCTTCACCACATTTACTGAACGCGCTGCTCAATTCAAACTCTGCATCCACTTCCGCCATCTTTCTCCTCCACACGGAAGTTCCCATTCTTCTTCTTCTTCTTCTTCTGTGGGTTTTATGGTGGACTACAAACCAAAAAGGTGTATTGCCGCCACTAACTGGACCGGTTGAAACTAAATTAAGGTTAAAAAAAAAATAATCCATACATGATAGGGAAACTAACTTAATCCACCCAAACAATATAGTTAATTGACAAAACAAAACTTCTACTTCTTTGAATTCTCAATGTCTGGTACGACTTGTGACAATTTTCAATGTATCCCCTTCGCAGAGAAATCTTTCTTCCCCAGGAACCGCTCCGCCGCTTCCACAATGATTTCTATCTTCCTGGACCTTCTCTCCACGTTGGCAGTGCCATTTATCACCATAGCTATAAAGGCCACAAAGTCCACCTTCTTAACCTTTAAAATTTCAGGATCCTGCTGGTGAAAGGCAACCCCTGCAGTGAAGGCCTATCCACCACCATGGACTCTTCTGGTGCAACATTCAAACCCTCAACCCTTTTAACAGCTGCTGCATATGAAATGCTCTGGACAGCCCTGACTTTGGCCACTTCATTCTCTTTCACCCTTGTGGGGCATTCGGAAGACGTGGCTTCATGGTTCCCATCACAATTGCAACATATCACATTGTCATCACTTTTATAACACATAATATGATATTCTCCACAACTTGGACATCTCGGCTTCTCCCTTCTGCAAACACTTGAAACATGACCAAAAGCTTTACAATGATCACACTGCATTGGTCTTGGGATAAATGCTCTGACTGTAGTTGATATACCCTAACTACACTTGAGTTTCTTATTCAATTAAGTTGGGGGAGGTGCATCTGTGGCAGCTGAAAGTCTGACACTAATGTGGTTTTCCAACAGTAAGGGTCAGATCAACATGGCAGTGTTGCCATTGTTCATACTTTTTTTGTTTTATTATGTAGAAATAAAGATTATCCATTATATTGACCAGATACTCTAGTGGGGCTCCCGAGGGGCCAGCGGTCTAAGGCACTGCATTTCAGTGCTAGAGGCATCACTGCAGACCCTGGTTCGATCCCGGGCTCTATCACAACCGGCCGTGATCAGGAGTCCTATAGGGCAGCACACAATCGGGTTAGGGGAGGGTTTGGCTGCTCTAACAATTAAAATAAATGTCTTAAAAAATGAAAGGCAGTTGGGAGGAGGCAAGATCAGGTGGGACCATTCTAGCCAATGAGAGGGCAGATACGCATGTGAACACCAGGCATAACGGTGTCCACTAGTTACCATAGTCACAAAGTCAAAATTGTCGTAATTGTATCAATCAGTACACTCGTAACAATCTAACTATTACGAAACTTCAATTTGATCAAATAAGCCACATGTAGCAAATAAGCCATTACATTGGCTACACGCTCATTGACCTCCATACAAAAACTCCTTGCTTGGTGAGCCAAAAAAATAAATAGATCGCCACCTGCTGGAGAAGACAGACTTGACACAAGTAATCCGCTTGAACGCGCCGCCTTGACCATTCTTTCATGAATGACAGTTTTGAATGCGATTTGTTATCTTTTGAATTAATGGTTCACCGCTGAGATTTCAAAACCTATTCAATGATTGGAAACACGCTACCATTATGTTACCCCTTCAAAACCTCCACTAAATCCTGTAATAAACCAAAACTAAATCTTGTAATAAATAATGTGGAAATTGAGAAAGCTGAGGTGACTAAACACCTTGGAGTCTGTCATGGTCAAACATATTGATACAACAGTAGCTAAGATGGGGAGAAGTCTGTCCATAATAAAGCCCTGCTTTACCTTCTTAACAACACTATCAATAAGGTAGGTCCTACAGGCCCTAGTTTTGTCGCACCTGAACTACTGTTCAGTTGTGTGGTCAGGTGCCACAAAGAGAGACCGCGGAAAATTTAAATTGTCTCAGGACAGGGCAGCACGGCTGGCCCTTAAATGTACACAGAGAGCTTTTGATGCTTGCAACTCTTTCTGAAGAAGAAAGATTGGAAAGAATAGCAACAGATCAAGATGTCACATGGAGGCGAAGGAAGATGTCACATGGAGGCGAAGGAAGATGTCACATGGAGCCGAAGGAAGATGTCACATGGAGGCGAAGGAAGATGGCGGAAAAGGAAATAAGGAAGAAAGTGGAACATATCATGAATAAACATGGAGTAGAGGATTACACAGGCCTTCTGGGAGATCTGCTGAACGACAAGATGATACACAGGCCTTCTGGGAGATCTGCTGAACGACAAGATGATACACAGGCCTTCTGGGAGATCTGCTGAACGACAAGATGATACACAGGCCTTCTGGGAGATCTGCTGAACGACAATATGATACACAGGCCTTCTGGGAGATCTGGTGAAGGACAAGATGATACACAGGCCTTCTGGGAGATCTGCTGAACGACAATATGATACACAGGCCTTCTGGGAGATCTGTTGAAGGACAAGATAATACACAGGCCTTCTGGGAGATCTGGTGAAGGACAAGATGATACACAGGCCTTCTGGGAGATCTGCTGAACGACAATATGATACACAGGCCTTCTGGGAGATCTGTTGAAGGACAAGATGATACACAGGCCTTCTGGGAGATCTGCTGAACAACAATATGATACACAGGCCTTCTGGGAGATCTGGTGAAGGACAAGATGATACACAGGCCTTCTGGGAGATCTGCTGAACAATAAGATGATGGACAAAAAAAAGGAGAGACATGGAATATGTTTTGAGTGAATATGGAATGCAGGATCGCACAGAACGTTTGGAAGAGCTTGAGGAGGAAATGGAACATGGCGAGAGTGAAGATGAATTAAATGTGGTGGCAGGTGCAGTGATGTGGTGGCAGGTGCAGTGATGTGGTGGCAGGTGCAGTGATGTGGTGGCAGGTGCAGTGATGTGGTGGCAGGTGCAGTGATGTGGTGGCAGGTGCAGTGATGTGGTGGCAGGTGCAGTGATGTGGTGGCAGGTGCAGTGATGACTGCTGAGAAGAAGATGAGTGTAGAAGGAAATAGTGAGGTGAGGAAGGTGTGCATCAAGTACAGGGATACATGTTCCAGTAGTTCAGAGATGGAACTTGTTGAGAGTGAGGGGGAAGTACCTAAGGCGAAGACCGTCGAGATCGGGCCTCGTCCCAAGGATGATTAGGACGATTTTGGCCCAGTGGGAAGGAGATTTGTTGAGAAAATGGATCCTTGAGATGCCTAGATGTGAGAAGTGTGCAGGAAGACATGAGACCAAGGAATGTGTATTATTGGTGGAGAAAGTTGTGTGTGTTAGTTGTGAGGGTGATCATGGGGCTGGAGATGGGAGGTGTCCGGTGAGAGAAAGGCAGTTTGAGGTTGCCAGGGTCAGAGTAGTACAGAAAGTGTTATATGTTGAAGCAGTGAAGAGAGTGGTAGAGGAAGATGGGGACAGGATGAAGGATCCTGAGAGGATTCCTGTGAGTAGGCCGAGACCAAGATGGGAAGAATATGTTGTTGTTTTTTCTTTTTCAGATGCACAATTGAGAGCATCCTGTCAGGCTGTATCACCGCCTGGTACGGCAACTGCACCGCCCATAACCGCAAGGCTCTCCAGAGGGTGGTGCGGTCTGCCCAACGCATTACCGGGGGCAAACTTCCCACCCTCCTGGACACCTACAGCACCCGATGTCACAGGAAGGCCAAAATTATCATCATGGACATCAACCATCCGAGCCACTGCCTGTTCACCCCGCTATCATCCAGAAGGCGAGGTCAGTACAGGTGCATCAAAGCTGGGACAGAGAGACTGAAAAACAGCTTCTATCTCAAGGCCATCAGACTGTTAAACAGCCATCACTAACACATTAGAGGTGGCTGCCTATAGACACTGATTATAAATCACAGCCCACTTAAGGAATAGAACACTAGTCACTTTAATAATGTTTCTGTATCTTGCGCTACTCATCTCATATGTTTAAACTGTACACTATACTATTCTTCAGTATCTTAGTCACTTAATCATGTTTACATTCTGCATCACCAATCTCTTATGTGTTATACTGCATACTATAAAGCTTACTATGCCACTGTATCTTAGTCCAATGCCGCCCTGACATATATGTATATATTCTCAATCCATTCCTTACTTAGATTTATGTGTATTTGGGTTTATGTTGTGAAACTGTTAGATATTACTTGTTAGATATTACTGCACTGTCGGAGCTAGAAGCACAAGCATTTCGCTACACCCGCAATAACATCTGCTAACCACGTGTATGTGACCAGTAACATCTGCTAACCATGTGTATGTGACCAATAACATCTGCTAACCATGTGTATGTGACCAGTAACATCTGCTAACCATGTGTATGTGACCAATAACATCTGCTAACCACGTTTATGTGACCAATAACATTTGATTTGATTTTGATTTGATTACCAGGCGGCCAATGGAATTCGTTTCACCATTTATTTGTCTAAGCTGCGCTCACATTCTACACATGGTGTATTTCTTTATCATTGTGTCTATGAGGGGGTCGGCATGCTCCACATGGCCTTCCAGGATGCAGTCAAAGACACTAGATCTAAGTAAGATCCTGACACAATGCCACTTTTTGCCCAGAGACTGCTAAGGTTTTTATCCTCCATTTTTGTTATTCCAATCTTTTAGTCTTGCTGCATGCCTGCTTTGCATTTGTCTGTTGTCTTATTGTGATTTTGACAGCTTCTTTTCCAGGAGCTGTATTCTCTTAAAAAAGTAACATCTGGATGAGTGATATACTGTATATGTTTTTCAATGTGTGTGCAATTAATCACTGTGGGTGTATTATTATTATACTATAGACCTCCTTCAATTGGATGATGGCCTCCTCCTTCAATTGGATGATGGCCTCCTCCTTCAATTGGATGATGGCCTCCTCCTGCATGACACCTGTGCTACATGCTGCTTCCTTTGACACCTGAGCTTCCTGTATGCTTGTGAGGACGCCTCCTTCCGCCACCTATGTCACTGAGCCTCCTCCTGTATGCTTGTGAGGATGCCTCCTGCCACCTCTGTCACTGAGCCTCCTCCTGTATGCTTGTGAGGATGCCTCCTGCCACCTCTGTCACTGAGCCTCCTCCTGTATGCTTGTGAGGATGCCTCCTGCCACCTCTGTCACTGAGCCTCCTCCTGTATGCTTGTGAGGATGCCTCCTGCCACCTCTGTCACTGAGCCTCCTCCTGTATGCTTGTGAGGATGCCTCCTGCCACCTCTGTCACTGAGCCTCCTCCTGTATGCTTGTGAGGATGCCTCCTGCCACAAAACTGACCTTCCTCTCTGTGAGATATCACCATAACAACCATTGCCTGATTAGCAACACCTCCAATAACAGAGAACATATTATAGAATAAAGACCTTAACTTTATCTTGTCCTATGAAACATTTCCAGTTGCTGCCCTCTGAAACCTGACTGATGTTTTGAAACTCTGCTCTAATGCTACACATGGTGTGTGTCTTTCAGTTTGGACCGTTCTCCTGTTGAGGAGATGCTCAATGTGTTCCTCCAGGTTCTGATCAAATGTCTACTTTCATGGTTTCCATATGTTCTATATTTTTCACCATGTTAACAGGATTTAATAAATGTACAACCTTTTGAGTTTTGTCTATTTTCCGAAGATGCATATAATTATAGTAGACTATATGTTGTGGTATTCTGACTTAATCTGATCATTGGGCAACAGAACATTAGTAGTTTTCTATACAATGTTTTACAGACATCTACCATAATTTAAGAGGTACTTAATGATGTTCTACAGGGTGATAAATTACTTTGCCATGACCCAGTGTCACAAATGATGGCTTATATTGATTGTGTAGCATACCCTGGGGTGGCTTTGGATGTAATATGGCTGGGCTGTTAGCTAGCCATGCTAGTTTTATTTATTTTATCTTTATTTAAGTAGGTACGTCAGTTAAGAACAAATTCTTATTTACAATGACGGCCTAGGAACAGTGGGTTAACTGCCTTGTTCGGGAGCAGAACAACCGATTTTAACCTTGTCAGCTCTGGGATTCAATCCAGCAACTTTTCGGTTACGGGCCCAACACTCTAACCACTAGGCTACCTGCAGCCCCGGTTGTGTTAAACCCATCTATATTTGTGTTTCATTACTGGTAGCTAGCATGTTTTATCTATCAGTGATCATTGCTTTGGTGATTGATTCGATGGGTAGTCATGGATACAGCACACTACTGATTACACAGCCAACATCTGTTGGAAACTGGAACCTTCCTTCTATTTTACAGTAAACAAGGTATTTATTGATGACATGTTTCTTATCGTGAGAAAAAGTAGATTCACAGGAGGACTAGTAGTGGGAAAACTAGCGAAGACATCGATTTCTATCTATTTAAGCCAAGTACTTTGTTTTAGTTGTGAATTAGCTAGATATCACCTTGGGACAAGCTAGCTAGCTAACTACCGCCAATAAGAGGAGGAAGACCATGTGTGCCTTACTGAATATGCATGAGGTTCATTAGGAAAACGCCCACTATATAGTGCACTCGTCCTAAACAGTCATCTCTATAAACAGTTAGGTAAGTCAAGTACACCAAATTACTGCGCTATGTTTGTTAAATATTCTAGTTTTGGAAACAAAACGGTATGGATGTTTCAATTATGAGAAAATGTGCAGAATTTCGGTCAAAATCCATCTAGCTCAATCTTCTCCCACTGCCGGCCATATCTGGTAGTGAGTGGAAACGCCAAGCGGATGCTTCACATTTATACTTCCGGTGAAATGTCTCATCTGTCTGTGATTCTATGGTGCCTGCGGTGACGTAATGAAAATACTCCCAGGATTCGCTTGACTGGCAGCTGCTAAACAACAACTTGGGAGTCGGAAAAACTTTCCCGAACTAGCTAATTCCAAGACTACAGAAACGTTACCAAAAGTGGGCCCACATAGTTATTTCCCCCGTTTAAAGCGTATATAGATAGCTAGGTGTTCAAATGTGTAATTGTTGATGGATTCGAGGTATGAGATCCAGCGGATGGCCGGTGGCAGGGGATCAGCGAATGCGTCCCCCGCTCTGGGGGCACAATCTCGCCGCAGGAAGATGCCGCCGAGGCCCGCTGATTACAAACTTCAAATCATCATTATCGGCTCCCGTGGCGTGGGCAAAACCAGTCTAATGGAAAGATTTACCGACGACACCTTCTGTGAAGCATGCAAATCAACCGTTGGTAAGGAATGGTCATCAAACGTTAGCCTCCGTCGCTAGCAGTTGTGTTGTTTTGTTACGAACAAGGCTAGTCAGCTAGCAATGTCTCAGTGATAATGCAACCAACACCTAACTACTGTGTGGCCGTGATAGTGGACACAAGTTGTAGTAAAATCAATCTGAAAAGCAGAAGTTGGTAAATAACTAAAGGGAAACCCTGTCATGTGTAGAATTACCTTGAGAACGTGTTGTTGTTGACACTAATGTGTGAAACAAAGCAGTTAGTTAGTACTACTGTCATTTGAGCCCTGTCCAGTAGATGGAGGGTACTGCTACAGATAGAACAATGAGACAGATATTTCACCGGAAGTATAAATGTGAAGCATCCGCTTGGCGTTTCCACTCACTACCAAATATGTCCGGCAGTGTGAGAAGCTTTCTGTTCCCAAAACTACAAACGGTTATAATTAGAGTGGAATAAGTTTTGTAGACTTTACCCTTTGCAAAAGTAAAACAATATATATTGTTTTTTATGAGTGCAAAGGCGCACACGCGCTTCACAGAGTGGGCGTTCCCTAACGGGAATATGCTGATATACACGCTAGAACGCGCCAATAGGATCTCGCTAACTCGTGCTTGGCTCTGCCCACTGTGACTCAGTTGTTCCCGTTGGAAACGACAGGCTGTGGTCTATCTTGGTTTACAAATCTTCGGGACTACAGACTGAGGGCACTAACAGTTCCCTTGATACAGATTGTTGTTAGTTCTGAGCGATTTGTGCTTTTTGAGGAATGTACATTTTCTGTTTGATTATTTAAGCGATAAGGCCTGAGGGTATATGGCCAATATACCATGGCTAAGGGCTAGGGCTGAGTGATATGACCAATATCGTTATCGGGCTATGAAATGACCATATAGGTCATTTCATAGCCCGATAACGATATATATCACGATATAGCACATTTTCTGTAAATTCAATGAATAAGTAGTTTATATAAAATGACCAGATGTAAAGGCCTATTTCTTATTACATTTTGAATAAAAGGTACTTACTCATATTTGATTATTTCTCCTTTTATTTAGAACCTTTGTGCAAATTTTCAATTAAGCATTTAACAAAATATAAAATATTAATGTATAAATTCTAAAAAGGTAAATAGAAAACACTTCAACTATAGTTGCAAACAAAATAAATCTAGGCCTAAAATGTGAATATGGTCCAAAATATCAGAACCAAACATATAATACTGTAACAGTAGAACTGTTTGAATTGTAGCAGCAAACAAATTAATACAAGCCTGAAAAACCTTCAAGTTTAAACTATAGCAGCAAAATAATATATCTAAAATATAACAGGTAAACAAAACACTCCTTCAAGTTTGAATTATAACATTATATGACAACAACCAACGTGCTGCAAACAAAATAGATATTTGGCAACAATGCCTCTTGCACCGTCTGAGTCGGGGGTTTATTTTGAGTCTCATCCGTAGACTTCAGTTTCACATGATTCTTGCTTGGTGGTAAAAGAGGTTAGTGGTGTTTGAGCCTGTTGTCGGGACCGGCAGAGGACGGTTTTCTGGTCCGTGTCAGACTTTTCATACCCAAACCACGTCCATGCGACCGAAGTGGCCCCTCTTAGGTAGGAGCTCCGTGTCTCTGTGCTCCGTGTCACGGTCACTCTCCTACATGTTGGTTTGTGTTGCACATTTCGAACGCAAAGCGTCGTCCAATTGATGAAAAATATTGCCGTAAAGAGTGGGATTTGCGACACAACGAAATAAAAGATAGAGCATAATATGTAGACGTTTTTCTATCGTTGCATATTATTAGGTTCTGCAATGTTGAAATTCCAATCTAAATAAATGCGACAACTATTTGTTTTTAATATCATCACCTCTTGAAGAGCAGTCAGAACCACACATTTCTGATTGTTCCACATTTAGCTCCATCAGAGTTATACAGCAAGTAACTTCATGCTATTCATGATCAGTAAACATCAGTTGATGATGTATTGTCAGATCTGTGAGGGGAGCCTATCCATTTGGTGTGTGGCTATCTATCTAAACAAACAACGGGTCATTAAGCTTGCATCATCAGAGATGAAAGAGCTTGACACCGGCAAGTCCTCGTCCTGGTAAAGTCATCAGTCAGACTACAGTCATCACCACTATAGATGGCAAGAAAATCAAACAATATTTGCATATACAGTGCCTTCAGAAATTATTTATAGCCCTTGACTAAGCCCACAGTTTGTTGTTACAGCCTGAATTCAAAATCGATAAAAACTCACCCATCTACACACAATACCCCATAATGATAGTGAAAACGTGTTTTTAGAATTGTTTTATAATGTATTGAAAATTAAATACAGAAATATCTCATTTACGTAAGTATTCACACCCCTGAGTCAATATATGTTAGAAGCACCTTTGGCAGTGATTACAGCTTGAAGTCTTTCTGGGTAAGTCTCTAAGAGCTTTGCATACCTGGATTGTACAATATTTGCACATTTATTATTTAAAAAATTCTTCAAGCTCTGTCAAGTTGGTGATCATCGCTAGACAACCATTTTCACGTCTTGCCATATAATTTTCAAGTAGATTTAAGGTAAGTCGGCCACTCAGGAACATTCAACATTGTCTTGGTAAGCAACTCCAGTGTATATTTGGCCTTGTGTTGTAGGTTAATGTCCTGCTGAAAGGTGAATTAGTCGCCTTTATCTTTGTAGTGACTGGGTGTATTGATACACCATCCAAAGTGTAATTAATAACTTCACCATGCTCAAAAGGATATTTAATGTCTGCTTTTTACATTTTTGACCCATCTACCAATAGGTGCCCTTCTTTGTGAGGCCATGGTCTTTGTGGTTGAATCTGTGTTTGAAGTTCACTGCTCGACTGAGGGACCTTGCAGATAATTACAGTATATGTGTGGGGTACAGAGATGCGGTAGTCATTTAAAAAATCATGTTAAACACTATTGTTGCACACAGAGTTAGTCCAATCAACTTATGACTTGTTAAGCAATTTTAACTCCTGAACGTATTTAGTTTTGCCATAACAAAGGGGTTGAATACTTATTGACTCAAGACATTTCAGCTTTAAATTTTTTATTCATTTGTAAAAATGTTAAACATGTTCTAAAACATATTTCCACTTTGACATTATGGGGTAGTGTTTAGGTCAGTGACACAATCACATTTTAAATTCAGCCTGTAACAACAACATGTGGAAAAGGTCAAGGGGTGTGAATACTTTCTGAAGGCGCTGGTTTTAGTGGGGCTGGGGTCTCCTTGCCCCCCAGCAGGCAAATCGAAGGCTCTGCACCGTATTGTGACGTTTTATTGATAAGTTAAGAAAAGTGCATGGGTGCCAATGTATTTAACCACAACTTGTGGCTGGGAAGACCTTGTGGTGTGGATTAGGGCACACAGTGTATGGAACTGACCCAGAACAGAAGGCCGCTATGGTTCCTAAAATAGTCTCTCTGGCAGCTGCCACGTCTGGCCTCCAGCTTGTTGTGCCTTGTCATGCTGACTCTCTGTGTGTGAAGCAGCAGGTTATTGAATCTTCATATTGGCCCTCTGAGGGTCTCCGTCTGTCTAGCTGTTCAGGAACTGAGGAGGAACTGCTGTAGTGTTAGACAGATTTGACTAGTCTTAGAAATGTATCATCAGCCCAGCCTACACCTGTCAAACAAAATATTAGATCTAAAAGATAATCCTCTCTAGCACAGACGTTTGTGATAATGGCAACCTTTTACTTGTTGAAGTAGGTAAATTCCACGATAATGGAATTACACTTTGTCTCAGTTTTTCTCTTTAAAGTGTATGCCAAACAAAAACTATTGATTTCAAAGTTTAACAAGCCGTACCACTATGCACAAGGACAGTAGAGTAGAACAGTACAATAGAACAGTAGAGTAGAACAGTACAATAGAACAGTAGAGTAGAGTAGAACAGAACAGTAGAGTAGAGTAGAACAGTAGAGTAGAACAGTAGAGTACAACAGAACAGTACAGTAGAGTAGAACAGTAGAGTAGAACAGTAGAGTAGAACAGAACAGTAGAGTAGAACAGAACAGTAGAGTAGAACAGAACAGTAGAGTAGAACAGAACAGTAGAGTAGAACAGAACAGTAGAGTAGAACAGAACAGTAGAACAGAACAGTAGAGTAGAACAGAACAGTAGAGTAGAACAGAACAGTAGAGTAGAACAGAACAGTAGAACAGAACAGTAGAACAGTAGAGTAGAACAGTAGAGTAGAACAGTAGAGTAGAACAGTAGAGTAGAACAGTAGAACAGAACAGTAGAACAGAACAGTAGAACAGAACAGTAGAGTAGTACAGTAGAGTAGAACAGTAGAGTAGAACAGTAGAGTAGAACAGTAGAGTAGAACAGAACAGAACAGAACAGTAGAACAGTACAGTAGAGTAGAACAGTAGAGTAGAACAGTAGAGCAGAGTAGAACAGTAGAGTAGAACAGTAGAGTAGAACAGTAGAGTAGAACAGTAGAGTAGAACAGTAGAGTAGAACAGAACAGTAGAGTAGAACAGAACAGTAGAGTAGAACAGAACAGTAGAGTAGAACAGAACAGTAGAGTAGAACAGTAGAGTAGAACAGTAGAGTAGAACAGTAGAGTAGAACAGTAGAGTAGAACAGAACAGAACAGTAGAACAGAACAGTAGAACAGAACAGTAGAACAGAACAGTAGAACAGAACAGTAGAGTAGAACAGTAGAGTAGAACAGTAGAGTAGAACAGTAGAGTAGAACAGAACAGAACAGAACAGTAGAACAGTACAGTAGAGTAGAACAGTAGAGTAGAACAGTAGAGTAGAACAGAACAGAACAGAACAGTAGAGTAGAACAGTAGAGTAGAACAGTAGAGTAGAACAGAACAGAACAGAACAGTAGAACAGTACAGTAGAGTAGAACAGAACAGAACAGAACAGTAGAACAGTACAGTAGAGTAGAACAGTAGAGTAGAACAGTAGAGTAGAACAGTAGAGTAGAACAGTACAGTACAGTAGAACAGTACAGTAGAACAGTACAGTAGAACAGTAGAACAGTACAGTAGAACAGAACAGTACAGTAGTACAGAACAGTAGAACAATAGAACAGAACAGAACAGAACAGTAGAACAGAACAGTAGAACAGAACAGTAGAACAGAACAGTAGAACAGAACAGTAGAACAGAACAGTAGAACAGTAGAACAGAACAGTAGAACAGAACAGTAGAACAGTACAGTAGAACAGTAGAACAGTACAGTAGAACAGTAGAACAGTACAGTAGAACAGTACAGTAGAACAGTAGAACAGTACAGTAGAACAGTAGAACAGTACAGTAGAACAGTACAGTAGAACAGTACAGTAGAACAGTACAGTAGAACAGAACAGTAGAACAGAACAGTAGAACAGAACAGTAGAACAGAACAGAACAGAACAGTAGAACAGAACAGTAGAACAGAACAGTAGAACAGAACAGTAGAACAGAACAGTACAGTACAGTAGAACAGTACAGTACTACTTGTCTTTATTTTCTCCTCTCTTCCGTCTCCCTGTAGGAGTAGATTTTAAGATCAAGACTGTGGAGCTGAGAGGGAAGAAGATCAGGTTGCAGATCTGGTGAGTCAACAGGAAACAGGAAGTCATCATCAGTCCATCTCTTTAATAACTTTCTGGTTCTGGTGTATTTCCTCTGTTTGTCTCACTTTCTGTCTCACTACCTCACACAGACTGACTTACTGTACTTAGGTTACATCAGTCAGCCCCCATGTAACCCTGTTCTACATGGGTTCCATCACAGTCAGTCTCCATGTAACCCTGCTTTACCTAGGTTACATCAGTCAGCCCCCATGTAACCCTGCTCTACATGGGTTACATGACAGTCAGCCCCCATGTAACCCTGTTCTACATGGGTTCCATCACAGTCAGTCTCCATGTAACCCTGCTTTACCTAGGTTACATCAGTCAGCCCCCATGTAACCCTGCTCTACCTAGGTTACATCACAGTCAGCCCCCATGTAACCCTGCTCTACCTAGGTTACATCACAGTCAGTCTCCATGTAACCCTGCTGTACCTAGGTTACATCAGTCAGTCTCCATGTAACCCTGCTCTACCTAGGTTACATCAGTCAGTCTCCATGTAACCCTGCTCTACCTAGGTTACATCAGTCAGCCCCCATGTAACCCTGCTGTACCTAGGTTACATCAGTCAGTCTCCATGTAACCCTGCTGTGTCTCTCCTGCTGCTCATACCCTGACTGCCTGCCTGCCTGACTGACTGCCTGACTGACTGACTGCCTGACTGACTGACTGACTACCTGACTGACTGCCTGACTTCCAGTGAGTCACACATGGAGACAGCGCCAGGCTAGCAGGGCTAAGGTACAGTAACGTAAAGAGATGTAGAGACTAGTTTACTTTAATCAATAGCTAGGCATGCTTATATACTGACAGGCTAATCAGTTGTCATACTGTTAGATGACCTATAATCAATGTTCCCTACAACATTTAGTCACTGAGCAGATTTCAGGTCTCCTGAGCACAAACTTGAACGTGGTGAAAATCCTGTGGAAATTCCTGCACGTGTTTACTGTGATCACGTTGTCTCTACCTCCTTGCCCTTTGTGCTGCCCAATAATGTTTGTACCCTGTTTTGTGCTGCTACCATGTTTTGTGCTGCTGCCGTGTTGTGTTGCTACCATGTTGTTGTCATGTTGTGTTGCTACCATGTTGTTGTCATGTTGTGTTGCTACCATGTTGTTGTGTTGCTACCATGTTGTTGTCATGTTGTGTTGCTACCATGTTGTTGTCATGTTGTGTTGCTACCATGTTGTTGTCATGTTGTGTTGCTACCATGTTGTTGTCATGTTGTGTTGCTACCATGTTGTTGTGTTGCTACCATGTTGTTGTCATGTTGTGTTGCTACCATGTTGTTGTCATGTTGTGTTGCTACCATGTTGTTGTGTTGCTACCATGTTGTTGTCATGTTGTGTTGCTACCATGTTGTTGTCATGTTGTGTTGCTACCATGTTGTTGTGTTGCTACCATGTTGTTGTCATGTTGTGTTGCTACCATGCTGTGTTGTCATGTGTTGCTGCCATGCTGTGTTGTTGTCTCAGGTCTCTCTTTATGTAGTGTTGTTCTGTCTCTCTTGTCGTGATGTGTGTTTGGTCCTATATTTAATTGAATGTATTTTTAATCCCAGCCCCGTCCCCACAGGTCTTTTGCCTTTTGGTAGACTGCCATTATAAATAAGAATGTGTTCTTAACTGACTTGCCTAGTTAAATAAAGGTTAAATAAATAAAATAAAGAATAAAAAAAATAAACACAACACTGAGGCTTTACGTTACAATTTCAGGCAGTGGTCAAGTCGGCTACTGTGGCTATTTGATCATAATGTAGGCCTACCATAAAAAACTATGGAGAAAATGCATCCTATAACATTTTAACATGGAAATAGCTGTTCTATCATTCAGCCCACAGTAGCAGCCAATGTGTAGTGATCAATGTAGGCCTACATTCCATTAGACTTCTTTAAACAACATGCAGGTCTTGACATGAACCTGTTTATCCACTGGTCCTTCAGACAAGGAGGTGACTTAAACTGGTGTTGTTTGATGCAAGAAACCACCTTACAAAATAAAATGCATTATTATTCCCATACCATTATTACAGAGAAAAATACACATTATGCTACCCTCTGCTTATTGGCTACTTAGTTTATTCAAGCCTGTCTCAAAATACAACACTGCCCCTTTTAAGACAAAAAATATATATGTACTTGACTGGCTTTTCAAAGATGTCTAGACATGTACATTTTTGTGCTCTTGTAGGAAGCAATCACTCCCCTATTACAGACTAAAAAGGATATATAACTGGGCTAATAACTCACTAACCAAGGATATAAACAACATGTTCAGACGTGGCTACATGCAGCTCTCGCTTTGATCTCAAAACAAGCACATCTACTCACGACCACAGCTGTAAACACAGTCCAGTTCAAAGTATATGGAACAGATCCAAATATGGCAATGATATATTTGCATATAGGCCTATTGCAGCTCTGATTGGTTATGCCGCTTCGGTCTGTGAGGAGTAAGGGCTGAGTAGTGTGCATCAATGAATCCTACTCTGATGCGTTCTTCCTACAACAAAATCACTTGCATAGTTTGTTTTGTTTCGGTATGTTGCATTGAAAGTGGATAATATTGCGTTGACTCGATCACAATTGCCACAGTAAGGGGAAACATTGATAGTGTTAACAGGGAACTCTAGAACAGTGCTCACCAACCCTTTTCTGAGTCAAGATTACTTTGAGCCAAGATCTTTATAGACATGAAGCTAGCTAGCTAAACAATGAACCATAACCCCAATCCACAGAGTACTAGCAATACAAACCGATTGTCATAGCTAGCTAAAGTTAACCAAATAGGTTCAATGTTAGTTAGTTAGCTAGCTAACATTAGGCTATAACTAGCAACGCAAATTGGCTTTCTGAGATAATATTACTAGCGTTACATAGATCGTACACGTAATGTTAGCTAGCGAGCCAGTCACCTAACATCAGCTATCTAGCTAACAGTAAGCTTTAACTTGCAATGAAAACAACTTTGTGCCAAAATTTGAAACGTACAATACCTAAAACTGTAGCTAGACTCTTACCCATATACATGGATGAACGCTTCACGTCAGACTGCAACCCCTTTCATTAAGTAAGACGTTTCTGTTTTGTTTGTACAGCTTGATTGGCCCGTTGTGTCAAGTCTGGTTCACATCTTCTGATTCATGTTCAGAGTCGGAGAGAGTCAGCATGGTACGATCGTCCTCCTGAAAGTATTCCATCACAACGTTTTCCCACTGACCTTTTGTCGAAAGCGCCTGATAGATAGATAGATAGATAGATAGATAGATAATGTTACTGAGAGCAATAGCAACACATTTGCTGTTCTCCATGGCTAACGTTATATCTTTAGAAAAAACTGCAGTAGAAATTATGATCTAATTAGCTTTTTATTTTTATTTTATGGGGCTGATGGTGCCTGCATCTGATGGTCAGTCTCAGCGCAGGGAGAGAGCAGCAGACTGAGGGTCCGTCTCTCAACATCCCTCCTCTCCCTTTCCTCCACTGAAATTGACCAAAAAGGGACACCGTCTTCCAGCTGATGGTGAAACTCCAGTCGCACCACATTATTTCTGCCTCGTGCATAAATTCACATTGTACGTTGTTACTCCTATGAACAGAGAAAGTTAAATATTCCTTGATATTAAAAAAGACCCAAGCTGCTAATAACAACATCACAAGCCAATCGCTACACTGTCCTCCTCATTCATTACTGCTGCAGTGCTTCCTGTAGCGCTGAATGGAAACAGGAAGAACACATTTTATGGTTTATAAAAGTGTTGAATACAAAGTGTTGACAGCGCTGAGTAAGAACTTCAACATGAACTCACTCATACAAACAGCAGCTTGTGTTGTTATGAGTAAGAACATGTAAATAAGCATTAAGTTTAAAGTTACAGAAGATAAACATGCTTTTCATTTAGTCAGCATTACAGTAGTCTAATGTGTTCCAGGAATATGCATTTCCTAATGTTTTTCTATTTAGGTCATGTTCTCTTTAAGATCGCATGGTTCTAGATGTCCTGTCGCGCGACCCGTAGTTTGAATGGAAACACTGACGTCGATCGCGTTTCAGCGGTTTGTTCAAGGCTGTTAATTCCGTTGCTTTTCAACCGTATCTGACGATCTCTTGTGTCTGGCGTAGCATCGTCGGTATGTATACCTTATTTTGTAATATTGTCTGGAGGTATTCATCATTATTTTTTACAATAATTTAAGTTTGTAGAGTGTAATCTAGAGATGGTCTGAATGTACTTCGGCTATGTGAATGCTAGCTCTCATGTGTGTCGTTTGTTAACGAACTGCACGGTGAAGGTGCTATAATGACCAGAATGGTGTTCACATGTATTTCTTCTCATTTATTAATGTTAAAATGAGTACAAACGAAAATGCAACAGTAATAGTGCAAATTAGCCTTTAATGTGTAACTTGTCCTTGCTCTTTGTGTTACAGTTTCACCTTTTCTCTGTAACTCCAATAAACCTGTGGAACTAAGAATTATTCTTCAGAGTCTTGGTGTGGGGAAAAAGTTTAGCTGGCCGTCAGGATATTAAGCAGACATATCGAGGACGGCACACAGCTCTTTGCTGTATTCGTTGACAGTCTCTCTCTAGTCCTGGTTTTAAACTTGTTGAAATCTCACAGTATCAACTTTGCTGTAGCTTTCTTTTATGCCTGTAACGTTACTGCAGACAGTCATCTGAGCCATCTGATTGGCCAGTGAATTACATTTTTTATTTAACCTTTATTTAACTAGGCAAGTCACTTAAGAACAACTTCTTATTTACAACGACAGCCTACCCTGTTCTACAGTGATAGGCCTATAATGCAGTTGATTGGGTGTCTGGAACTGCCGGGAAGGCAGAGTTTATACCTTCAGACACATGAAATGGTTCAAAATGGCAATAGTTTGCGTGAAGTTGAGTGAAGTTCAGTCTCGTGCTTCTCTCTGTGGGCTAATATTTCTGCACAGCAGTCCCGGGCTACTGAGCATGCGCAAGCAGCTTCGAGACAACACTGCCTGTCTATATATCTATACAAACTCCAACACAATGATGAAACCTTTCGGGGTCCATCATTCTTAACATTCTTTGATGACTTTAATTATTATCCTTTTACTGACTAGTAAGTAGTTTGAGAAGGTGATAATCATTCTTTAAAATGTTCTGTCTGAGAATTGCTTTTAAAATGATTTAGATCAAATATTAGAATCCAGTAGGCTAGTCATCAGGCAAGTTTAAATAAATCATGATGGTGTGCAGGTCCTGGAGTTTTCCTTCCTGCCCATGTGACCTGTACAAGACAGACTCAGTCAGGACAGATGGTCTGGAAAACCTCCTGGCCCTAACTCATATCTCCAGTCTGATGTGTGATATGTCCTGTACCTCCAGGGATACAGCTGGTCAGGAGAGGTTCAACAGTATAACCTCAGCCTACTACCGTGGGGCCAAGGGAATAGTACTGGTCTATGACATCACCAAGCAGGAAACCTTTGACGACCTCCCCAAATGGATGAAGATGATCGACAAGGTAAGACTAACTTGGTGGGTTTTCAGAGTGAGAACCCTGGTCCTCCAGTTGGGGGTACTGGAGGACCAGGGTTGGGCTGTTGGGGGTACTGGAGGACCAGGGTTGGGCTGTTGGGGGTACTGGAGGACCAGGGTTGGGAAACACTGTAGTAGAGAACTGAAGGTTGGAGGACTTCTCCCGTACCTTTTGCCATCTGTCTACCCTGTTTGTCAGTCTGTGTTGTCAGAACTTACCTCTGATCTCCTCTGTCATTGGTCAGTATGCTTCAGAGGAGGCAGAGCTGCTCCTGGTGGGGAACAAGCTGGACTGTGAGACCGACCGCATCATCACTAAACAGACTGCAGAGAGGGTGAGTCTAATACTGATCTAGAGTCAGTTTACCCTATCAGCATTATCACTAAACAGACTGCAGAGAGGGTGAGTCTAATACTGATCTAGAGTCAGTTTACCCTATCAGCATCATCACTAAACAGACTGCAGAGAGAGTGAGTCTAATACTGATCTAGAGTCAGTTTACCCTATCAGCATCATCACTAAACAGACTGCAGAGAGAGTGAGTCTAATACTGATCTAGAGTCAGTTTACCCTATCAGCATCATCAATAAACAGACTGCAGAGAGGGTGAGTCTAATACTGATCTAGAGTCAGTTTACCCTATCAGCATCATCACTAAACAGACTGCAGAGAGGGTGAGTCTAATACTGATCTAGGATCAGATAACAGACAATCTCCTCACCTTAATCATTAGAGGGAGGAAATGTATAAATGATGTCAAAGCTTAGACTGTGCTTCACAGCTCTGTATGGGTTTTGACTGACAGCCATTCTGAACTGGAGCACTGTGCGAGACTAGAAGTTGCCCCACCCCTCCTGCTGATTGGGCAACTTTAGCATGTGTTGTTGTCTGAATGAGGGAAATGCTGTAAATTGAGAAGAGTCGATGTGTTCTGAAAGATGAGACGTTGAAGATTATAATAAATACTTTATTATGCTTTGATGTCCTACAAGCAAACCAAACACCCATGAGTCCAAATGTGCACTTCATATTTCCATATCATGAAACTCGTGTAATTTACAGTATCAATGTTTATGGTCACTATGATCCACAGTTACAATAAGACATGGTGTTATACCCTGGGTTGTCCTGAACACAATGAGCCTGTCTGTTGTCTTGTGAAGACAATTTGACACGGACCAGGCATCAGAATGCACTCAGGACTCTGTTCTACCCACACCAAAGTGACAATCTGTTTGTCTGAAGTGCCTCTTGAAAGCCTAACACTGTATGTAGTTATAAAGAACAAGAACAAGCTTCCAAATGATGCCCACCTGACCCAGATAGCGATTTATAATGGAGGGTTTTTGGATTGTGTAAACAGCAACAGTAATTGTGTGATGGTGGGGACGCAGGGCTGTGTTCAAAACAAAAAACTACAAATGTGCTTGCTTCAATTCCTCAATGGCAAACTAGGAGAACTAAAACAAACAGGATCTTTCCTTGAGTCATAAAAGTGCACTGAAATGACTTAGAACCTGCACTCACTTTGGAGAGATGTGAGGCCACTTGGAGACACCAGTTAGTCCTCTCACTCAAACCCTTTGGAGAGATGTGAGGCCACTTGGAGACACCAGTTAGTCCTCTCACTCAAACCCTTTGGAGAGATGTGAGGCCACTTGGAGACACCAGTTAGTCCTCTCACTCAAACCCTTTGGAGAGATGTGAGGCCACTTGGAGACACCAGTTAGTCCTCTCACTCAAACCCTTTGGAGAGATGTGAGGCCACTTGGAGACACCAGTTAGTCCTCTCACTCAAACCCTTTGGAGAGATGTGAGGCCACTTGGAGACACCAGTTAGTCCCCTCACTCAAACCCTTTGGAGAGATGTGAGGCCACTTGGAGACACCAGTTAGTCCTCTCACTCAAACCCATGTTTGTGTTATGTTGCACCTATCACACATTGTCCAGGAATATCCTTATCATGTTTACTGAATGGATCACAGGATTTTCAGATGTCGTTAATAATAAATGCTGTTAAAGGTACAGTAAAAGTAATGTTCACATTAAATCAACAGTGTCCTGTTTGGATTCAGGTGAACTGTTGTGTCCTGTTTGGATTCAGGTGAACTGTTGTGTCCTGTTTGGATTCAGGTGAACTGTTGTGTCCTGTTTGGATTCAGGTGAACTGTTGTGTCCTGTTTGGATTCAGGTGAACTGTTGTGTCCTGTTTGGATTCAGGTGAACTGTTGTGTCCTGTTTGGATTCAGGTGAACTGTTGTGTCCTCACCTTTGGCCTGATCATTTCCACATTATCCCTAAAATGTTCTCTTTCAATTGCTACCATGGTTATGCATATGCTTTTATAGTTGTTCTGTTAGAAACTTTTCAATTTAGCCCTATCCATACAGGCCCATTTCCACAAGTGTAAGGGGTTAATTCCACTCTAGGTAAACACAGACTTCACTGTTGCTCCTGTTACAATCGCTCACCCCATCAATGTAAAGTGAAAATGTCACTGCTTCCTTCACATTCCTCTGAAGATCCTCTGAAGAATCTGGCAGTTAATGAAAAACCTTCAGTTGGAAATTACCCAGAGTTCTGAGTGCTTTAAGAATGTTTGGTCAGTACTTTCTATACTTACAGTGGGGAGAACAAGTATTTGATACACTGCCGATTTTGCAGGTTTTCCTACTTACAAAGCATGTAGAGGTCTGTAATTTTTATCATAGGTACACTTCAACTGTGAGAGACGGAATCTAAAACAAATTCCAGAAAATCATATTGTATGATTTTTAAAGAATTCATTAGCATTTTATTGCATGACATAAGTATTTGATCACCTACCAACCAGTAAGAATTCCGGCTCTCACAGACCTGTTAGTTTTTCTTTAAGAAGCCCTCCTGTTCTCCACTCATTACCTGTATTAACTGCACCTGTTTGAACTCGTTACCTGTATAAAAGACACCTGTCCACACACTCAATCAAACAGACTCCAACCTCTCCACAATGGCCAAGACCAGAGAGCTGTGTAAGGACATCAGGGATAAAATTGTAGACCTGCACAAGGCTGGGATGGGCTACAGGACAATAGGCAAGCAGCTTGGTGAGAAGGCATCAACTGTTGGCGCAATTATTAGAAAATGGAAGAAGTTCAAGATGACGGTCTGGGGCACCATGCAAGATCTCACCTAGTGGGGCATCAATGATCATGAGAAAGGTGAGGGATCAACTACACGGCAGGACCTGGTCAATGACCTGAAGAGAGCTGGGACCACAGTCTCAAAGAAAACCATTAGTAATACACTACGCCGTCATGGATTAAAATCCTGCAGTGCATGCAAGGTCCCCCTGCTGAAGCCCACGCATGTCCAGGCCCGTCTGAAGTTTGCCAATGACCATCTGGATGATCCAGAGGAGGAATGGGAGAAGGTCATGTGGTCTGATGAGACAAAAATAGAGCTTTTTGGTCTAAACTCCACTCGCTGTGTTTGGAGGAAGAAGAAGGATGAGTACAACCCCAAGAACACCATCCCAACCGTGAAGCATGGAGGTGGAAACATCATTCTTTGGGGATGCTTTTCTGCAAAGGGGATGTATCGCGAGATCTTGGCCAACAACCTCCTTCCCTCAGTAAGAGCATTGAAGATGGGTCGTGGCTGGGTCTTCCAGCATGACAACGACCCGAAACACACAGCCAGGGCAACTAAGGAGTGGCTCCGTAAGAAGCATCTCAAGGTCCTGGAGTGGCCTAGCCAGTCTCCAGACCTGAACCCAATAGAAAATCTTTGGAGGGAGCTGAAAGTCCGTATTGCCCAGCGACAGCCCCGAAACCTGAAGGATCTGGAGAAGGTCTGTATGGAGGAGTGGGCCAAGATCCCTGCTGCAGTGTGTGCAAACCTGGTCAAGAACTACAGGAATCGTATGATCTCTGTAATTGCAAACAAAGGTTTCTGTACCAAATATTAAGTTCTGCTTTTCTGATGTATCAAATACTTATGTCATGCAATAAAATGCAAATGAATTACTTAAAAACCATACAATGTGATTTTCTGGATTTTTGTTTTAGATTCCGTCACTCAGTTGAAGAGTACCTATGATAAACATTTACAGACTTCTACATGCTTTGTAAGTTGGAAAACCTGCAAAATCGGCAGTGTATCAAATACTTGTTCTCCCCACTGTATAATCTTGCCTGATCCCCTGGAATGAATACTACAGAAGTTCCGTTTCTGTCCACAGTTTGTCTCAAGGATGTCTGGGATGCGTTTCTGCGAGGCTAGTGCCAAGGATAACTTTAACGTGGAAGAGTGTTTTCTAAAACTAGTGGACGACATTCTAGCAAAGGTGAGTATCTACTTCACTATGCTCTTGTTGTCTCTACTATAACTGTAGCTTTACAACATGTGGCTGTAGCTTTACAACATGTGACTGTAGCTTTACAACATGTGGCTGTAGCTTTACAACATGTGGCTGTAGCTTTACAACATGTGGCTGTAGCTTTACAACATGTGGCTGTAGCTTTACAACATGTGGCTGTAGCTTTACAACATGTGGCTGTAGCTTTACAACATGTGGCTGTAGCTTTACAACATGTGGCTGTAGCTTTACAACATGTGGCTGTAACGTATACAACATGTGACTGTAACGTATACAACATGTGACTGTAACGTATACAACATGTGACTGTAAAGTATACAACGTGACTGTAAAGTATACAACGTGACTGTAAAGTATACAACGTGACTGTAAAGTATACAACGTGACTGTAAAGTATACAACGTGACTGTAACGTATACAACGTGACTGTAACGTATACAACGTGACTGTAACGTATACAACGTGACTGTAACGTATACAACGTGACTGTAACGTATACAACGTGACTGTAACGTATACAACGTGACTGTAACGTATACAACGTGACTGTAACGTATACAACGTGACTGTAACGTATACAACGTGACTGTAACGTATACAACGTGACTGTAACGTATACAACGTGACTGTAACGTATACAACGTGACTGTAACGTATACAACGTGACTGTAACGTATACAACGTGACTGTAACGTATACAACGTGACGACTGTAACGTATACAACGTATGACTGTAACGTATACAACGTATGACTGTAACGTATACAACGTATGACTGTAACGTATACAACGTATGACTGTAACGTATACAACGTATGACTGTAACGTATACAACGTATGACTGTAACGTATACAACGTATGACTGTAACGTATACAACGTATGACTGTAACGTATACAACGTATGACTGTAACGTATACAACGTATGACTGTAACGTATACAACGTATGACTGTAACGTATACAACGTATGACTGTAACGTATACAACGTATGACTGTAACGTATACAACGTATGACTGTAACGTATACAACGTATGACTGTAACGTATACAACGTATGACTGTAACGTATACAACGTATGACTGTAACGTATACAACGTATGACTGTAACGTATACAACGTATGACTGTAACGTATACAACGTATGACTGTAACGTATACAACGTATGACTGTAACGTATACAACGTATGACTGTAACGTATACAACGTGACTGTAAAGTATACAACGTGACTGTAAAGTATACAACGTGACTGTAAAGTATACAACGTGACTGTAAAGTATACAACGTGACTGTAAAGTATACAACGTATACAACGTGACTGTAAAGTATACAACGTGACTGTAAAGTATACAACGTGACTGTAAAGTATACAACGTGACTGTAAAGTATACAACGTGACTGTAAAGTATACAACGTGACTGTAAAGTATACAACGTGACTAACATATACAACGTATACAACGTGACTGTAACGTATACAACGTATGACTGTAACGTATACAACGTATGACTGTAACGTATACAACGTATGACTGTAACGTATACAACGTATGACTGTAACGTATGACTGTAACGTATACAACGTATGACTGTAACGTATACAACGTATGACTGTAACGTATACAACGTATGACTGTAACGTATACAACGTATGACTGTAATGTATACAACGTATGACTGTAACGTATACAACGTATGACTGTAACGTATACAACGTATGACTGTAACGTATACAACGTGACTGTAACGTATACAACGTGACTGTAAAGTATACAACGTGACTGTAAAGTATACAACGTGACTGTAAAGTATACAACATATGACTGTAAAGTATACAACGTGACTGTAAAGTATACAACGTGACTAACATATACAACGTATACAACGTGACTGTAAAGTATACAACGTGACTGTAAAGTATACAACGTGACTGTAAAGTATACAACGTGACTGTAAAGTATACAACGTGACTGTAAAGTATACAACGTGACTGTAAAGTATACAACGTGACTAACATATACAACGTATACAACGTGACTGTAACGTATACAACGTATGACTGTAACGTATACAACGTATGACTGTAACGTATACAACGTATGACTGTAACGTATACAACGTATGACTGTAACGTATACAACGTATGACTGTAAAGTATACAACGTATGACTGTAACGTATACAATGTGACTGTAACGTATACAATGTGACTGTAACGTATACAATGTGACTGTAACGTATACAATGTGACTGTAACGTATACAACACGTGACTGTAACGTATACAACACGTGACTGTAACGTATACAACACGTGACTGTAACGTATACAACACGTGACTGTAACGTATACAACACGTGACTGTAACGTATACAACACGTGACTGTAACGTATACAACACGTGACTGTAACGTATACAACACGTGACTGTAACGTATACAACACGTGACTGTAACGTATACAACACGTGACTGTAACGTATACAACACGTGACTGTAACGTATACAACACGTGACTGTAACGTATACAACACGTGACTGTAACGTATACAACACGTGACTGTAACGTATACAACACGTGACTGTAACGTATACAACACGTGACTGTAAAGTATACAACACGTGACTGTAAAGTATACAACACGTGACTGTAAAGTATACAACACGTGACTGTAAAGTATACAACACGTGACTGTAACGTATACAACACGTGACTGTAACGTATACAACACGTGACTGTAACGTATACAACACGTGACTGTAACGTATACAACACGTGACTGTAACGTATACAACACGTGACTGTAACGTATACAACACGTGACTGTAACGTATACAACACGTGACTGTAACGTATACAACACGTGACTGTAACGTATACAACACGTGACTGTAACGTATACAACACGTGACTGTAACGTATACAACACGTGACTGTAACGTATACAACACGTGACTGTAACGTATACAACACGTGACTGTAACGTATACAACACGTGACTGTAACGTATACAACACGTGACTGTAACGTATACAACACGTGACTGTAACGTATACAACACGTGACTGTAACGTATACAACACGTGACTGTAACGTATACAACACGTGACTGTAACGTATACAACACGTGACTGTAACGTATACAACACGTGACTGTAACGTATACAACACGTGACTGTAACGTATACAACACGTGACTGTAACGTATACAACACGTGACTGTAACGTATACAACACGTGGCTGTAGGTTTACAACATGTGGCTGTTGTGACTGTAGGTTTACAACATGTGACTGTAACGTATACAATGTGACTGTAACGTATACAACACGTGACTGTAACGTATACAACACGTGACTGTAACGTATACAACACGTGACTGTAACGTATACAACACGTGACTGTAACGTATACAACACGTGACTGTAACGTATACAACACGTGACTGTAACGTATACAACACGTGACTGTAACGTATACAACACGTGGCTGTAGGTTTACAACATGTGGCTGTTGTGACTGTAGGTTTACAACATGTGACTGTAACGTATACAATGTGACTGTAACGTATACAATGTGACTGTAACGTATACAACGTGACTGTAACGTATACAACGTGACTGTAACGTATACAATGTGACTGTAACGTATACAACGTGACTGTAACGTATACAACGTGACTGTAACGTATACAACGTGACTGTAACGTATACAACGTGACTGTAACGTATACAACGTGACTGTAACGTATACAATGTGACTGTAGCTTTAACCCTGTTCTCTGTTCTGTCTTCCTGTCTCACCAGATGCCTCTGGAGATTCCCAGTAAGGAGCTTTCCAACAGTATTCTGTCTTTGCAGCCTGAACCCGAAGTGCCTCCTGAGCTCAACCCGCCACGCATGCGCTGTTGCTGAAACACCCCCGACCCCCCCCCCCACCAGAGGGCAGCACAACCCTTCTGGCCACCAGAGGGCAGCACAACCCTTCTGGCCACCAGAGGGCAGCACAACCCTTCTGGCCACCAGAGGGCAGCACAACCCTTCTGGCCACCAGAGGGCAGCACAACCCTTCTGGCCACCAGAGGGCAGCACAACCCTTCTGGCCACCAGAGGGCAGCACAACCCTTCTGGCCACCAGAGGGCAGCACAACCCTTCTGGCCACCAGAGGGCAGCACAACCCTTCTGGCCACCAGAGGGCAGCACAACCCTTCTGGCCACCAGAGGGCAGCACAACCCTTCTGGCCACCAGAGGGCAGCACAACCCTTCTGGCCACCAGAGGGCAGCACAACCCTTCTGGCCACCAGAGGGCAGCACAACCCTTCTGGCCACCAGAGGGCAGTACAACCAAGCAGCAGTCTGGAAGCAGCAGCAGTATTATGAGGAGGAGAGTGAGAGTGTGTCCCAAATGGCACTATTCTCTTTATAGTTACCAGTCAAAAGTAGTGCACTTCATAGGGTGCCATTTGGGACGAAAGCTCAGTTGTTGTAGCTTAGACATCTGCTCTGATAATGTCCTCCCATTTCTACTCTGTCCTGATGCTGTATGATATGAAGTCAAACTAATACACTATCTAATACAGAGACCTTGTTTATACACACAGACACGTATACACCTGTACACCTGTACACACACACAGACACGTATACACCTGTACACCTGTACACACACACAGACACGTATACACCTGTACACCTGTACACACACACAGACACGTATACACCTGTACACACACACACACACACACACCTGTACACATACACACACACACACACACACACACACACGTATACACCTGTACACACACACACATGTACACCTGTACACACACACACACACGTATACACCTGTACACACACACACACACATGTACACCTGTACACACACACACACACACACACACACACACCTGTACACACACACACACACGTATACACCTCTACACACACACAGTAGAGTATGTGTCTCTACTACACTATGTAGACCTAGTCACAGTAGAGTGTATGTCTCTACTACACTATGTAGACCTAGTCACAGTAGAGTGTATGTCTCTACTACACTATGT
Source organism: Thymallus thymallus (assembly GCA_023634145.1). Classification (NCBI taxonomy): domain Eukaryota; kingdom Metazoa; phylum Chordata; class Actinopteri; order Salmoniformes; family Salmonidae; genus Thymallus; species Thymallus thymallus. The sequence goes on from CM042383.1 coordinate 1,627,693, forward strand.
AGACCTAGTCACAGTAGAGTGTATGTCTCTACTACACTATGTAGACCTAGTCACAGTAGAGTGTGTGTCTCTACTACACTATGTAGACCTAGTCACAGTAGAGTGTATGTCTCTACTACACTATGTAGACCTAGTCACAGTAGAGTGTATGTCTCTACTACACTATGTAGACCTAGTCACAGTAGAGTGTATGTCTCTACTACACTATGTAGACCTAGTCACAGTAGAGTATGTGTCTCTACTACACTATGTAGACCTAGTCACAGTAGAGTGTGTGTCTCTACTACACTATGTAGACCTAGTCACAGTAGAGTGTGTGTCTCTACTACACTATGTAGACCTAGTCACAGTAGAGTGTGTGTCTCTACTACAGGGACACTCGTCATATTGAACGAGGCTTTCTTTCTTAGCTACATTTGATGGAAACGTGTTCTTGTAGTTTCATATAGACAGTTTTTAATCATGATTATCACGTAGTAACTTGAATTAGGTCAAAATACAAGTAGACACAGTAGTAGGTGTAGAATCAGTTGACAAGAAATGTATATGTTGTCATTTTGGGGCTGAAGTCATGGACATAGCAGCCATTTTGTTTTGGACAGGACCGTCCGTGTATTTTTACGGTCATTGACAAATAGCCTTGGGGTGGTTGTTTGGTTTGTGTGTGATGTTAATTTACAGTGCATTCAGAAAGTATTCAGACCCCTTCACTTTTTCCACATTTTGTTACGTTACAGCCTTATTCTAAAATGGATTAACTAAAAACATGTCTTCATCAGTCTACACACAATACCCCATAATGACAAAGCAAAAACAGATTTTTTGAAATTGTTGCCAGTTTATTACAAATAAAAAACAGATACCTTATTTACATAAGTATTCATGCTATGAGATTTGAAATTGAGCTCCAGTGCATCCTGTTTTCATTAATCACCCTTGAGATGTTTCTACAAATTGATTGGACATGATTTGTAAAGGCACACACCTGTCTATATAAAAAGGTCCCACAGTTGACAGTGCATGTCAGAGCAAAAACCAAGCCATGAGGTCGAAGAAATTGTCCGCAGAGCTCAGAGACAGGATTGTGTCGAGTCACAGATCTGGGGAAGGTTACCAAAACATTTCTGCAGCATTGAAGGTCCCCAAGAACACAGTGGCTCCATCATTCTTAAATGAAAGAAGTTTGGAACCACCAAGACTCTTCCTAGAGCTGGCCTCCCGGCCAAACTGAGCAATCGGGGGAGAAGGGCCTTGGTCAGGGAGGTGACCAAGAACCCGATGGTCACTGACAGAGCTCCAGAGTTCCTCTGTGGAGATGGGAGAACCTTCCAGAAGGACAACCATCTCTGCAGCACTCCACCAATCAGGCCTTTATGGTAGAGTGACCAGATGGAAGCCACTCCTCAGTAAAAGGCACATGACAGCCCACTTGGAGTTTGCTAAAAGACTCCTTGATTAAAACCTGCTCAGGACCTCAGACTGGGGCGAAGGTTCACCTTCCAACAGGACAACGACCCTAAGCACACAGCCAAGACAATGCAGGAGTGGCTTCGGGACAAGTCTCTGAATGTCCTTGAGTGGTCCAGCCAGAGCCCGGACTTGAACCCAATCGAACATCTTTGGAGAGACCTGTGAATAGCTGTGCAGCGACGCTCCCCATCCAACCTGACAGAGCTTGAGAGAGAAACTCCCCAAATACAGGTGTGCCGAGCTTGCAGCGTCATACCCAAGAAGACTCAAGGCTGTAATCACTGCCAAAGGTGCTTCAACAAAGTACTGAGTAAAGAGTCTGAATACTTATGTACATGTCATATTTCTGTTTTATTTTCTTTCATTACATAAAAATTCTAAGAACCAGTTTCTGCTTTGTCATTATGGGGTATTGTGTGTAGATTGATGAGGAGAATGCACTGTATGTCAGTGTTGCCTTACATTATTATAAGTGGCTTGAATGGTTTTCTGTTCTGTTTGTGTTCACTGTAATGTTTTGCACTACAATCCATGACAGCTAGTTAATCTCAAGTGAGGCAGGCAGTGTAACAATAATACAGTATTAAATAAGTTAGTACCACTAATACCTTGTTTCAGTGTTGAACCCTATCAGTGTCCTGCCACTCCTGGGTCATTATTATTATTGCACACTAGCAAAACGTTTTGCAACGAAAAACATGTTTTTTCTTTTTGGGTTAGTCCCCTGTTTCAGTCTGTCAACCTCTATGAAGGTAGGAGGTATCTACATATAATCAGTCTATAAAGAAAGACAGTATCTACATACAGTCAGTCTAAGAAGAAAGAGAGACAGTATCTACACACAGTCAGTCTATGAAGAAAGAGAGACAGTATCTACATACAGTCAGTCTATGAAGAAAGAGAGACAGTATCTACATACTGTCAGTCTATGAAGAGAGACAGTATCTACATACAGTCAGTCTATAAAGAGACATTATCTACATACAATTAGTCTATGAAGAGAGGACGTATCTACAGTACATACAGTCAGTCTATGAAGAAAGAGAGACAGTATCTACATACAGTCAGTCTATGAAGAGAGACAGTATCTACATACAGTCAGTCTATGAAGAGAGACAGTATCTACATACAGTCAGTCTATGAAGAGAGACAGTATCTACATACAGTCAGTCTATAAAGAGAGACAGTATCTACATACAGTCAGTCTATAAAGAGAGACAGTATCTACATACAGTCAGTCTATAAAGAGAGACAGTATCTACATACAGTCAGTCTATGAAGAAAGAGAGACAGTATCTACATACAGTCAGACTATGAAGAGAGACAGTATCTACATACAGTCAGTCTATGAAGAGAGACAGTATCTACATACAGTCAGTCTATAAAGAGAGACAGTATCTACATACAGTCAGTCTATAAAGAGAGACAGTATCTACATACAGTCAGTCTATGAAGAAAGAGAGACAGTATCTACATACAGTCAGTCTATGAAGAAAGAGAGACAGTATCTACATACAGTCAGTCTATAAAGAGAGACAGTATCTACATACAGTCAGTCTATAAAGAGAGACAGTATCTACATACAGTCAGTCTATAAAGAGAGACAGTATCTACATACAGTCAGTCTATAAAGAGAGACAGTATCTACATACAGTCAGTCACTCACAGGGTTCTCTCCTTGTACAGAATGCATCGTAAGGTTATTGTCCTCATCTTAAAATATCCTTTAAAGGGGATCCTTGTCCCTCCATAGATGTGTTATTATATCTGTGTTGCATTTAGACAAAGTGCTGTAAGAGAACTTGGGATGAATCACATAATGATTTTGAAAGACTTGATTAGCTCGTGTAGATATTTAATGGTGAAATACTCCTCAAATTCAACATGTAGGTCTACATGGATCAAACCCTAACAAGAATCTATTGAAATGGTCAAAATGAGAAATTCTGTGAAGTTAAAGATATGTGTTTGGAATGGTTTTGGACCAGTAAGAGTCCATCTTGCACAGATAGCTGGTTGTCATTGTGCCTTAGAAATTATTGTCTGAAAGGTAAACCTTCAATCTGAGGCCCACCACCCAACTAACAATGAAATGTTGGAGATGGAAATGTTGAATTGTTTTGAGTCAAGAAGACTGTCACTCAAATTGGTTGTTGTCTAGATTGGTTTCCATGAGATTATATCCACATATCTGTCTGAAAAACATGTAGATGTTGTCGTATCAATATGCTCATACTAGTTAGGGTCAATATGCATAGTTAAGATGCAGGTAACTGACAAATAAAGGTGGTTCCACACAGGTGAGGTTCCTGGGTTAATTAAGCAATTCACATCTCATCATGCTTAGGGTCACGTATAGAAATGTCCAGTTACCCATTATATTGTCTACCATGGCTAGAAGAAGAGGTCTGAGTGACTTTGAAAGATAGTTCTCAATGGACCATAGGTGGTCTAAAATGTGTGTGTGTGTGTAGTGTGTGTGTGTGTGATCTCAACCCAATTGAACACTTATGGGAGAGACTGGAACGGCGCCTGAGACAGTGCTTTCCATCATCACCAACAAAACACCAAATGATGGAATTTCTGGTGGTAAAATGGTGTTGCATCCCTCCAATAGAGTTCCAGACACTTGTAGAATCTCTGCCAAGCTGCATTGAAGCTGTTCTGGTGGCACAACGCCTTATTAAGACACTATGTTGGTGTTCCCTTTATTTTGGCTGTTACCTGTAGATACATTGAAGTAAATGATAAGTCTAAAAGAAGGACCGCAATCCTAGACACAGGAGAATAGAGGGCATGATCTAAGAACGCCTCTGTCTGCTATTTGTGTTACTGTCATTGATTGGCTAATGCATTTACCTGTAGATTGTCCCCACTGATATGCCTGATCCTGACAGCAGGAAGCAGCTATATTGCTCCAACCCCCAAGGCACTGGTCATTGCTGATTGGCTAGTCGGTACATCCAGCTGACTGTTACGATATGATAACATTAACTCTTATTTAAACCTTTGAGCTGTCCTGCTATTGTTATTGTTGTCTTTGTCTGATTTATTTGTGGATTTCAATATTTTGAGTTCAAGGAAGGGTTTTGTGTTTGGTGCATATGGGTTTACACAGGGAAGGCCCAGTAATACAACAGTACACGTTTGAGCTGAAGGCCCAGTAATACAACAGTACACGTTTGAGCTGAAGGCCCAGTAATACAACAGTACACGTTTGAGCTGAAGGCCCAGTAATACAACAGTACACGTTTGAGCTGAAGGCCCAGTAATACAACAGTACACGTTTGAGCTGAAGGCCCAGTAATACAACAGTACACGTTTGAGCTGAAGGCCCAGTAATACAACAGTACACGTTTGAGCTGAAAGCCCAGTAATACAACAGTACACGTTTGAGCTGAAGGCCCAGTAATACAACAGTACATGTTTGAGCTGAAGGCCCAGTAATACAACAGTTGTGACTTACCTTTTTCCTACCTTCAGCTCCACTCCTGGTTACATGTTTTAGACTGTTAGAATGAGATGGAGTCAGATCAACTATCAATCAATCAAAAGATCAATAGATGGATAGATTGATTGAGATCAAGTATTAAATAAATGTACACTTACCTCCAGTTAGCAATAAACATGGCACTGATCATCGTGTCTGTTCTACAGACAAGCCTCTTTCTATACTCTCCGGTGTCAAACTATAACCATCTCTGTTCTACAGACAAGCCTCTTTCTATACTCTCCGGTGTCAAACTATAACCATCTCTGTTCTACAGACAAGCCTCTTTCTATACTCTCCGGTGTCAAACTATAACCATCTCTGTTCTACAGACAAGCCTCTTTCTATACTCTCCGGTGTCAAACTATAACCATCTCTGTTCTACAGACAAGCCTCTTTCTATACTCTCCGGTGTCAAACTATAACCATCTCTGTTCTACAGACAAGCCTCTTTCTATACTCTCCGGTGTCAAACTATAACCATCTCTGTTCTACAGACAAGCCTCTTTCTATACTCTCCGGTGTCAAACTATAACCATCTCTGTTCTACAGACAAGCCTCTTTCTATACTCTCCGGTGTCAAACTATAACCATCTCTGTTCTACAGACAAGCCTCTTTCTATACTCTCCGGTGTCAAACTATAACCATCTCTGTTCTACAGACAAGCCTCTTTCTATACTCTCCGGTGTCAAACTATAACCATCTCTGTTCTACAGACAAGCCTCTTTCTATACTCTCCGGTGTCAAACTATAACCATCTCTGTTCTACAGACAAGCCTCTTTCTATACTCTCCGGTGTCAAACTATAACCATCTCTGTTCTACAGACAAGCCTCTTTCTATACTCTCCGGTGTCAAACTATAACCATCTCTGTTCTACAGACAAGCCTCTTTCTATACTCTCCGGTGTCAAACTATAACCATCTCTGGTGTCGCATCCCTCCATTAGATTTCCAGACACTTGTATAACTATGAAAGAGGAGTCTCAAAGGAGCATAGAGGGTTTAACGTGTGTGTGTGAATTCTTTGGTTTTACAATCCTTGTGGGGACCAGAAAAAAGGCTATTTTAGGCTGAGGGGTCAGAGTTAAATTTTTACATTTTAGTAATTTAGCAGACACAATTGAGTTTGTGCATTCATCTTAAGATCGGTAGATGGAACAACCACATCACAGGCACAGTAAGTACACTTTTCCTCAAAGTAGCTATTGATTTATTTTATCATGCGAGGTGGGAGATACTCTTTAAAGAGGTAGAGTTTCAGACGTTTTCAGGAGATGGGCAGGGACTCTGCTCTCCTAGCTTCAGCGGGAAGCTGGTTCCACCATTGGGGTGCCAGGACAGAGAAGAGCTTGGACTTGGCTGAGCGGGAGCTGCCCTCGTAGGGGTGTGAGGTCCAATAGACCAGAGGTGGCAGAGCGGACTACTCAGGTTGGGGTGTAGGGTTTAAGCAGAGCCTGAATGTAGGGAGGGGCAGTTCCTCTTGCTTGGGACACCAGCAGCGAACAGATCTAGGAGGATGAGAACCAAGGAGGAAGGTTAGGGAAAATAGGATTGTGTGTGTGTGTGTGTGTGTGTGTCTCAGTCACCAGATCTCAACCCAATTGAACACTTACAACGTTTTCCACCACCATCAACAAAACACCAAATAATTATGGAGTTTCTCGTGGAAGAATGGGGTGCCATCCTTCCCAATAAGTTTAAAACACTTGTAAAATCTATGCCAATGTGCACTGAAGCTGTTCTGGTGGCCCAACGCCCTATTAACACACTTTATGTTGATGTTTCCTTTATTTTGGCAGTTACCTGTACACTCATCCTTTAAAACTGTCATCCTTTAAAGCTGTCATCCTTTAAAACTGTCATCCTTTAAAACTGTCACTGTTTGCAGTAACCTCTTTGTTTAATTATTGAATTGGAATTACAGTTTACTTCCTGAATTGACCTCAACCCTGCTTAGTATTAAACACGTTTTAGTTATTTGAATAAAACCAGTTGTCATGTTTTAAAGTGGATGTTGGTATTGATAACGTTTTGCATTGTGTAACTAATGAAGTCCAAATAAAGATCTATATTTATTAACCAACTGTTCTGTTCTTCAACACAGTGATGCTGTAATGATGCTGTCACCATTAGACTACCTGACAGTGCTATAATGATGCTGTACCATTAGACTACCTGACAGTGCTGTAATGATGCTGTACCATTAGACTACCTGACAGTGCTGTAATGCTGCTGTCACCATTAGACTACCTGACAGTGCTGTAATGATGCTGTACCATTAGACCACCTGACAGTGCTGTAATGATGCTGTCACCATTAGACTACCTGACAGTCCTGTAATGATGCTGTCACCATTAGACCACCTGACAGTGCTGTGTGCTGCTGTCACCATTAGACCACCTGACAGTGCTGTAATGATGCTGTCACCATTAGACTACCTGACAGTGCTGTAATTATGCTGTCACCATTAGACCACCTGACAGTGCTGTGTGCTGCTGTCACCATTAGACTACCTGACAATGCTGTAATGATGCTGTCACCATTAGACCACCTGACAGTGCTGTAATGATGCTGTCACCATTAGACTACCTGACAGTGCTGTAATTATGCTGTCACCATTAGACCACCTGACAGTGCTGTGTGCTGCTGTCACCATTAGACCACCTGACAGTGCTGTATGCTGCTGTCACCATTAGACCACCTGACAGTGCTGTATGCTGCTGTCACCATTAGACCACCTGACAGTGCTGTGTGCTGCTGTCACCATTAGACCACCTGACAGTGCTGTAATGCTGCTGTCACCATTAGACCACCTGACAGTGCTGTAATGCTGCTGTCACCATTAGACCACCTGACAGTGCTGTAATGCTGCTGTCACCATTAGACCACCTGACAGTGCTGTATGCTGCTGTCACCATTAGACCACCTGACAGTGCTGTGTGCTGCTGTCACCATTAGACCACCTGACAGTGCTGTAATGCTGCTGTCACCATTAGACCACCTGACAGTGCTGTATGCTGCTGTCACCATTAGACCACCTGACAGTGCTGTGTGCTGCTGTCACCATTAGACCACCATTAGACCACCTGACAGAAACCTGAACTGTGCTTGTGTTGTAGAGAGAGAGAGAGATTTTTCCTTTCTACAACCACCTGTTTCTTTCTGAGGTGTAGTAGGAAAATACTATACAACTTAAGAGGGTATGTAGATGAGGGAGGTCTGTAATTCACTTCTTGAAATCAGTCATCTTAAATTGTGTTTGTGTGTGGCGTGCTTGTCTCCCGTGCGTGACTGAGTGTGACATTGGGACATGCGCACGATGGCACGTCTGACCTGTGTGCCATACAGAAACGAGGGGTGTGTTTTCGGTATTTGTGAGAAATAAAGCGCATGCGCCCTTGTAGGAACCACGGCACGGCCGGCGTCAGGCTCAACACCGCAGCGATTGCAGATTTTCCTTGACAGATAGACGGAAGAAATGAGAAAGGTTAAAAGACTGGGAGCCATGGACAGACGGACAGACAGGGGCCCAGAGATGGAGGAATGAAGGAATCATATAAGGGAATAAGAAAACGGCTGGATTAATTATCCAATCCATTACACTTTACTACCAGCGACACTGCAGGTGCCATCTGTCTCGCATCGGTTTCTACAATAATCCCGTTTATTGCAGTGATTCCTTCATTCAAGGAGACAGAGTGGAGCCACCTGGCTACTACCATAGAGGGGAGTACAATGACAACCTGGTGAATGTAGGAGAATCTATCTAACCAACGGAATGCAATAAAACCGGAATAAAGGACAGTCCGGGGCGCGCATCAACATCCGGGAGTGATGAGAAGAACCACGGGGAGACAGGACCGTGTTTCTGCTGTCGCCTGTCAGGGGTATTATTTATGTGTGTTGTGGACTGATAATTGATTCTCCCATCAACCTCCCCTCCTCCACCTCTTATCCACTGGTGTAGTCGGGGGGTTGTAATATGGAGAGCTCCAATGGCTCTGGAACCAGCGAACCCACCAAACCGCAAAACCACCAGTTGGAGAAGAAACGGTTAAACCGAGCATCGTCCCCGGCCAGGCCATTCCCGGATGTCCACTCCCGCCCCTCGCCCAAACCAACGGCTATCATACCAAAATCCCCCAAACTGACCAAGCAGCAGCACTCTTCTCCTGTGCCCGTATCATCCAATCAAAGCCGCATCACCAGGCGCACCCCAACCGGAGCGAAGGACAACAAACCAGCCGCGGTGAAAAGTCACAGCACCAAGTCCTCCACAGTCACGAAAAAGACTGTTAAGGTCATCCAACATGCAGCCCCGGAGCATAAAACGACCACCGCCAGCAAACCGACATCGGACAGCAGCACCAGCAGTCCACTCCTCGCCCTCAAAACCAAGAAGAGTAAAATAGACACCATGACCGCGTCTCACCACGGCCCCTTCAGCCATGGCTCTCCAATCCGCGTCCCAACCGGTGCTACCCCCGTCGGCAGGGCCAGCCAGACGGACAGCAGCTCCGATCTCTCCGACTGTCCCTCCGAGCCCCTATCCGACGAACAACGCCTGGTTGCGGCCGCCAGCAGCGATGGGGAGTCGGGGGGCTCTGGCGCCAGCGACAGGGATCAGGTGGTATCGGATTATCCTCTGCAGGCAGGAGCATCAGCATCAGACGCGGCAGGGGCTACTGCTAGTAGTGGTAGGGCTTCATTGCGCAGCGCAGAGGGTGCGGTAGCGGCAGCAGCGGGGAAAGGCGGCATGTCTCAGGCTCCAGGAACAGGTGCTCACGGTCACGGAGGAGATAGGAGGAAACAGGAGAAATCATCAACAAGCGCACCATTTATGAAACTGGAATGCAGCAAAGAGATAATCGAGGAGGATTTGTTACGGGAAATTGAAGATCTTCGTTCTGAAAACGACTACCTCAAGGTAAAAGAGGCGGTGGGAATGAATTCTATTTCTCAAAAGTTATCATAGTCTCTTATTTATGGCAATAAATCGTGTGTAATCCATACTGTTGTTTCTGCATCGCCAATTACTGTAGTCATTGTAGGCTGCCCTCATAGTAATAGTCCCATCACTTCAGTGATCTCACTCAGATCCTCACTGTTGGTTTGCAGTGGCATTTACCTGCTATTCCATGATGGCTCCTGTTTATATAGATGCCTAGCCTCTGGTTGTGTGTAGGAACCTTGTAGTCTACTCTGGACATGATGTACCATCAGGTTATCATTTAAATCAATCCCAATGAGATATCTTTCATCACAAAACACGTTAGCACAATAATAATCTTGTTTTTTGTCAATCTCATATTGCAAAGAAATTAAACACATTTTGAATGATCAAAAATATATTTAAAATGTTCAAACTAACCATTTTCCAACATGGGCTTTAGGCTATGTAGGTTATATATTCAGAGAGGAGGAGGAGGAGGAGGAGGAGGAGGAGGAGAATAGGGTATATAATGCAGCATCATTTTCCAGTTTCAGTTAAATGGATGGATGGATTCATATGCATCATGTTTGTCTGTCACTGTGGGATTGTCCTAACTTGATCACAGCTCACTCGATAAGCAGCTTTAGCTGCTCTCCTCCCCTCCTCTCTTCAGAATGGGCCAGTCCCATAGGACCGATGACTGTCAGATGTCCCATGTGTTGTCGGATGTTCAAACAGTTCTGTGTGTCTCTCTGTCTGTTAGTCTGTCTGTCTATCTCTGTCTGTTAGTCTGTCTTTCTATCTCTGTCTGTTAGTCTGTCTGTTAGTCTGTCTGTCTATCTCTGTCTGTTAGTCTGTCTTTCTATCTCTGTCTGTTAGTCTGTCTGTCTATCGCTGTCTGTTAGTCTGTCTGTCTATCTCTGTCTGTTAGTCTGTCTGTCTATCTCTGTCTGTTAGTCTGTCTTTCTATCTCTGTCTGTTAGTCTGTCTGTCTATCTCTGTCTGTTAGTCTGTCTGTTAGTCTGCCTGCTGGGGTCACATCTCCTCTCCTCCCTCTGTCCTCTGTCCTCTCTCTCTCTCTCTCTCTCTCTCTCTCTCTCTCTCTCTCTCTCTCTCTCTCTCTCTCTCTCTCTCTCTCTCTCTCTCTCTCTCTCCGCCCCACTCCACAACACTCCACAACACAAGCACAGTTCAGGTTTCTCTTCCCTTCCTGCAACATAATACATTCACAAAAATCATTATGAGGTTAGTGATTATTCAGGAGTAGGGAGAAGGAAGATGAATCAAATCACATGGTGCTAGGCTATAGGATGGGTTAGCCATGTTTAGGATCATGTCATCAGTGTTGTGAGATAGCACATTGACAACTTTTTACACTAATCACCCTTTCCACTTCAAGTCAGTGCATTGACAAGCAGATTCCAGAGCAGTCGCTATCCACTATGTGCATGAATCCTTGATTGACTGTGTCTCTGTGTGCATGTGTGTATGTGTGTATGTGTGCATGTGTGTCTCTGTGTGTCTATGTGTGTCTCTGTGTTTATTTGTGTCTCTGTGTGTATGTGTGTATCTGTCTCTCCTCTCTCTCTGTGTCTCTGTGTCTCTCCTCTCTCTGTGTATCTCTGTGTGTCTCTGTGTCTCTCCTCTCTCTGTGTATCTCTGTGTGTCTCTGTGTCTCTCCTCTCTCTGTGTATCTCTGTGAGTCTCTGTCTCTCCTCTCTCTGTGTATCTCTGTTTGTCTCTGTGTCTCTCCTCTCTCTGTGTATCTCTGTTTGTCTCTGTGTCTCTCCTCTCTCTGTGTATCTCTGTGTCTCTCTCTGTGTCTCTCTGTGTGTCTCTGTGTCTCTCCTCTCTTTGTGTATCTCTGTGTGTCTCTGTGTCTCTGTGTATCTCTGTGTCTCTGTGTCTCTCCTCTCTCTCTGTGTCTCTGTGTCTCTCCTCTCTCTGTGTATCTCTGTGTGTCTCTGTGTCTCTCCTCTCTCTGTGTATCTCTGTGAGTCTCTGTCTCTCCTCTCTCTGTGTATCTCTGTGTATCTCTGTGTCTCTCCTCTCTCTGTGTATCTCTGTTTGTCTCTGTGTCTCACCTCTCTCTGTGTATCTCTGTGTATCTCTGTGTCTCTCTCTGTGTGTCTCTGTGTCTCTCCTCTCTTTGTGTATCTCTGTGTGTCTCTGTGTATCTCTGTGTCTCTGTGTCTCTCCTCTCTCTGTGTGTCTCTCCTCTCTCTGTGTGTCTCTGTGTCTTTCCTCTCTCTATGTGTCTCTGTGTGTCTCTGTGTCTCTGTGTATCTCTGTGTATCTCTGTGTCTCTCTGTGTCAGTCAAGCTTTGTACTGTATGAGGGGAGATATACCATGAACAGAAAAAGCCTTGCGTCAGCCTTAGAGATGAAGGTCAACTGGTTTAAAACACCTCTTGGAAGATGAATGGGAAATTCGCTCTCTCTCTTTCTCTCTCTCTTCCTCTTCCTCTCTCCCTCCCTTTCTTCTCAGGATGAAGTGGAGGAGCTGCGTACAGAGATGGAAGAGGCACGGGACAGTTACCTGGAAGAGGAGGTGTACCAGGTGCAGGAGTTACAGAGGGAGTTGGACCACTCCAGTAAGAACTGCCGGATCCTGCAGTACCGTCTTCGTAAGGCAGAGCAGAAGAGCCTCAGAGTGGCCCAGACTGGACATGTAGACGGAGAGTTGCTACGCAACCTGGAACAGGACCTCAAGGTACATGTTGTCGAGTGGCCCAGACTGGGTGTGTGTGTATGCGCACTTGTCCACGTCCATCTGTTTTCATGTACTGTGTTTATGTACTGTGTTCATGTTTCTGTGTTCATGTACTGTGTTCATGTACTGCGTTCATGTACTCTGTTCATGTACCGTGTTCATGTGTGTGTTTCATGACCTCAATGTCTTTAGAACTTGTTATTGTCACATATCGCACATGACTCCATGTGACGGTGTCGCCATGCAGGTGGCCAAAGATGTGTCAGTGCGTCTGCACAACGAGCTGGAGAGTGTAGAAGACAAGAGGACCAAGGCGGAAGAGGAGAATGAGCTGCTGAGACAGAGGATCATCGAGGTGGAGATCTCTAAACAGGCTCTACACAATGAACTGGACAGGATTAAAGAGGTAGGAGGAGGAGGAGGAGGGAGAGGAGGGAGGGAGGGAGAGGAGAGGAGAGGAGAGGAGGGAGGGAGGGAGGGAGGGAGGGAGGGAGGGAGGGAGGGAGGGAGGGAGGGAGGGAGAGGAGAGGAGGGAGGGAGGAGGAGGGAGGGAGGAGGAGGAGGAGAGGAGGAGGAGAGGAGAGGAGAGGAGAGGAGAGGAGAGGAGAGGAGAGGAGAGGAGAGGAGAGGAGAGGGAGGAGGAGAGGAGGAGGAGATCTCTAAACAGGCTCTACACCAGGGATCATCAGCTAGATTTAGCCGTGGGCCGATTTCTTTCTTTAACGGATGGTCGATGGTCGATGGTCCGGAACATCATTACCAGTAATTTGTCGACTGCTAAATGACTGCAAGATGCTAAACAGATATAATATTTGACTAAAACATAATAATTCAAATAGATCACTGTCACGAATGGGTGTATGGAGAGACCAAAGCGCAGCGTAGGGATAGTAGTTCGCCATTCTTTATTTGTACTATGTTATTAAGAATACTATGTACAGTACAAAACACACAACGAACTATACAAAACCAAAAAACAAACACTACAGGGAAAACGTCACGTTCACAAAAACACACTAATGAAGCGGACGTAAAGAAAAACACACTTACTACACCCTGACTGTGACATACCTTCGACATATAACGATAACGACCCACACCAGCGTGAGGGACAGACTCAACATATATTGGATCCCTAATTAGAGACAACGGGTAGCAGCTGCCTCTAATTAGAGATCCACCCAAAACCCACAAAGAAACAGAAAAGAACGACACTGTCAGACTCTGACCATAGCTACATAGAGAAGCCTATTGCTTCTCTATGGCCAGAGCCTGACAATCACATACAGTGGAAAGTGTTCCGACCCCTTGACCCTTTTTCCACGTTGTTACGTTACAGCCTTATTCTAAATAAATAATAATAATAAAAATCCTCATCAATCTACACAGAAAACCTCATAATAAAAAGCAAAAACAGCTTTTTAGACATTTTTGCAAATTTGTAAAAAAAAAAAAAGAAAATTAAATATTACATTTACACAAGTTTTCAGACCCTTTACTCAGTACTTTGTTGAAGTACCTTTGGCAGCGATTACAGCATCAAGTCTTATTGGGTATGACGCTACAAGCTTGACACACCTGTATTTGGGGAGTTTCTCCCATTCTTCTCTGCAGATCCTCTCAAGCTCTGTCAGGTTGGATGGGGAGCGTCGCTGCACAGCTATTTTCAGGTCTCTCCAGAGATGTTTGATCGGGTTCATGTCCAGGCTCTGGCTGGGACACTCAAGGACATTCAGAGACTTGTCCCAAAGCCACTCCTGCGTTTTCTTGGCTGTGTGCTTAGGGTCATTGTCCTGTTGGAACGTGAATCTTCGCCCCAGTCTGAGGTCCTGAGCGCTCTGGAGCAGGTTTTCATTGAGGATCTCTGTACTTTGCTCCGTTCATCTTTCCCTCAATCCTGACTAGTCTCCCAGTCCCTGCCGCTGAAAAATATCCCCACAGCATGATGCTGCCACCACCATGCTTCACCGTAGGGATGGTGCCAGGTTTCCTCCAGACGTGACGCTTGGCATTCAGGTCAAAGAGTTCAATCTTGGTTTCATCGGACCAGAGAATCTTGTTTCAAGATTGGCAAACTCCAAGCGAGCTGTCATGTGCCTTTTACTGAAGAGTGGCTTCCGTCTACCATAAAGGCCTGATTGGTGGAGTGCTGCAGAGATGGTTGTCCTTCTGGAAGGTTATCCCATCTCCACAGAGTGCTCAGTTTGGCCGGGCCACAATTTTGGTGGTTCCAAACTTCTTCAATTTAAGAATGATGGAGGCCACTGTGAGATAGATAGATAGACAGATAGATAGATAGATACTTTATTGATCCCTGAGTGGAAATGTATTTGTCAAGCAGCTACGAAAAACACAGGAAGGTGCAAAATGTCAAAACGAAATGAACAAAAGACAGATACAAGATACATGATACATAGTGCAGCAGTATGAAAAAGTATAAAAATACAGGAAGTCTGGAGTGCAAAAAGCTGTTTTTGGGGACCTTCAATGCTGCAGACATTTTTTGGTACCCTTCCCCAAGATCTGTGCCTCGACACAATCCTGTTTCGGATCTATGCAGACAATTCCTTTGACCTCATGGCTTGGTTTTTGCTCTGACATGCGCTGTCAACTTAGACAGGTGTGTGCCTTTCCAAATCATGTCCAATCAATTTAATTTACCACAGGTGGACTCCAAACAAGTTGTAGAAACATCTCAAGGATGATCAATGGAAACAGGAAGCAGCTGAGCTACATTTAGAGTCTCATATCAAAGGGTCTGTTTTTTATTTTTAATACATTTGTAAAAATGTCTAAAAACCTGTTTTCGCTTTGTCATTATGGGGTATTGTGTGTAGATTGAGGATATTTTGTTTTGTGAAAGTTTAGAATAAGGCTGTAACGTAACAAAATGCGTAAAAAGTCAAGGGGTCTGAATACTTTCCGAATGCATTGTATATCTCTCTATTGTGCGTGGGAATACTTGAACAGATTTCTGAAGTTAAAATCACTTGGAGCTGATTTCCTGGTGTTTTTACAGTGTTATATCGAACAATAATACAAAAGAATTGGGGGGCCAAATAAAACCACACCCGGGCCTAATTCGGCCCACAGGCCGCCAGTTAGGGAACCCTGCTCTACACAATGAACTGGACAAACCAAAGAGGTAGATGATGGTGGTGGTGATTAAGATGATGATGAGGAGGATCATATTAAGGATCACATCAACCTTAGTGATACGTTATGTTTTGTAAGTCAGTAGTCAACAGATGGACTGTCACCATTATTCTAAATGTAAGGTGAATGTTCTAAGTGCTGGCACCACAGGGTAGACTACTTTCTCCTTGTGTGACTTTCCGTAGTGGGTTCATACACTTTCGTATGGGTGACCCCAGCGGGAATCAAACCCACAAACAAGGGTTGCAAGCGCATACTTGCAATGCTATACCAACTGAGCCACATCGTGTTCACAGTAGATAATACTGTGTGTTTCATTTTTAATCACATTATTGATCTGTTCAGTGATTGGAATGGACCCTGGGTCTCGGGAGTGAACTAGTTTCATCAATCACTGAACAGTTAGTTTCATCAATCACTGAACAGTTAGTTTCATCAATCACTGAACAGTTAGTTTCATCAATCACTGAACAAGTTAGTTTCATCAATCACTGAACAGTTAGTTTCATCAATCACTGAACAGTTAGTTTCATCAATCACTGAACAGTTAGTTTCATCAATCACTGAACAGTTAGTTTCATCAATCACTGAACAAGTTAGTTTCATCAATCACTGAACAGTTAGTTTCATCAATCACTGAACAAGTTAGTTTCATCAATCACTGAACAGGTTAGTTTCATCAATCACTGAACAGGTTAGTTTCATCAATCACTGAACAGGTTAGTTTCATCAATCACTGAACAGGTTAGTTTCATCAATCACTGAACAAGTTAGTTTCATCAATCACTGAACAGTTAGTTTCATCAATCACTGAACAGTTAGTTTCATCAATCATTGAACAGGTTAGTTTCATCAATCACTGAACAAGTTAGTTTCATCAATCACTGAACAGTTAGTTTCATCAATCACTGAACAAGTTAGTTTCATCAATCACTGAACAAGTTAGTTTCATCAATCACTGAACAGTTAGTTTCATCAATCACTGAACAAGTTAGTTTCATCAATCACTGAACAGTTAGTTTCATCAATCACTGAACAGGTTAGTTTCATCAATCACTGAACAGGTTAGTTTCATCAATCACTGAACAGGTTAGTTTCATCAATCACTGAACAGGTTAGTTTCATCAATCACTGAACAAGTTAGTTTCATCAATCACTGAACAGTTAGTTTCATCAATCACTGAACAGGTTAGTTTCATCAATCACTGAACAGGTTAGTTTCATCAATCACTGAACAGGTTAGTTTCATCAATCACTGAACAAGTTAGTTTCATCAATCACTGAACAGTTAGTTTCATCAATCACTGAACAGGTTAGTTTCATTAATCACTGAACAAGTTAGTTTCATCAATCACTGAACAGTTAGTTTCATCAATCACTGAACAAGTTAGTTTCATCAATCACTGAACAGTTAGTTTCATCAATCACTGAACAAGTTAGTTTCATCAATCACTGAACAGTTAGTTTCATCAATCACTGAACAGGTTAGTTTCATCAATCACTGAACAGGTTAGTTTCATCAATCACTGAACAAGTTAGTTTCATCAATCACTGAACAGTTAGTTTCATCAATCACTGAACAGTTAGTTTCATCAATCACTGAACAGTTAGTTTCATCAATCACTGAACAGTTAGTTTCATCAATCACTGAACAGTTAGTTTCATCAATCACTGAACAGTTCTCAGCGTCTTTAGAAAACTATTGGTTGGTTCAACCGGTTACTGTTCTCTTGCTTTTAGCCGCTGGTAGAAGTTAAAAAGGTGACAGATTCTGTTCAGTGAAAAAGTCTTAAGCACCAATTTTCAGTTTTTATTTTGTTTATTAGATTGGTTTATTTGTTTGTCTCTCTGTGATGCAATGTTCTGATTGGTCAGCGACTATGGCCTGTTAGCTCAGAAGTGATGCATTCTGGGTATCATGAGATGAGAAGCAGCTATTCTGGGTGGTGTGTGCATGCATGCATGTGTGTGTGTGTGTGTGCGCATGTGTGCATACAGCATGATGTTGTCTGTGTTAGGTGTGTGTTTGTGGGTCTGCCTGCTGTGTGTATGTCAGTGTCAGCTTTAAAAGGCTAATGAACAATGACAGAGTGACATGTACAAATCTGTCTGGGAGCAGAGAGAGAGAAAAGGCTACAGCTAAACAGGGAGGGCTGGCAATACGACCAGGCACATACTGTACGGAGCTTCATTGGGAATCTATACAGATAGCTAACCTGTTGATCTCAACTTGTTACATTAGTTGATACATTTCAGCTTTCTAAGCCCCTGAGTACATGACCTGTCTACCTTTTTGTGGATGTTAAAGGTGGCAAAATGTTCCACAAAAACCATAACACTTAATAATAATGCTAATTTATGCTTCATTAAATAAGCCTCAACAGTATATGTGACCGACCGCCTTGATTCGGTCTTATGTAGCAAAATTTGAAATAGTGTTTTTTACATTGGATAAAAGCGGAGACTCAGAGCTATAAAATGGTATATCAAACACGACAGTTGAGAAACAATGGGAAAGTCATTCTGCTTTGAAAGTTGATAAACTTGTAACCCCACTTTTGAGAAAATGGCTCTTGAATGTTCTAGTACACCCACTGGAGAGCCTGTCTTTGTCTCCACCCATTCAGCGTCGTTCACACCCTCTTAAGCCTTAGCCCCACCCATCTCTTTAAGGATTCACATGAGGCCATGTGCTAAACAGAGTGAGCTAAACCATTAACCATAATCCCAACCCATACTACTAGCAATACAAACTCATTGTCATTAAGATAACCATTACGTTCAATGTTAACTAGCTAGCTACAGTCGTGGCCTAAAATATTGGCACCCTTGACCTTTTTTCAAGTAACTCACAATTTCACCAAAGAATATGTTGAAAGTATTTGGTCTCCACAATTATTTATTTCACTGTTAATATGTGACCGACCGGCTTGAAATTGCGTTTTTTACATTGGATAAAAGTTGAGACTATAAAATGGTACATCATACACTACAGTTGTGGAACAATGGGAAAGTCATTCTGCTTTGGAAGTTGATAAACTTGAAAACTCACTTTTGAAAAAACAGAATATTGTAGGCGGAGCCCTTCTTTGTCTCCACCCATTCAGCATTGTTCACACCCTCTTTAGCTTTAGCTGGGAGAGGGACAGAATCTTGTTACACTTTAATTAGGTTCACATTAACCACTATTTATTTTACACACAGAGACTGATCATATTCTTGGTTGTTTAATTAGTTAAAACCTAGTATTTTAAAGCTGACAATTATTTTATTAATTTTTTTATATTTTTAATAATTTTGCATGTTTGGAAGTAGCTAGCCAATGTTAGCCAGTTAGCTTGGATGCTTGACTGTCGTTGTGAGGTCAGAACGTTCGGATCAACGCTACCAGGGATGCAAACTGGTGAGGGCCCAAAAAGGTTAAACTTTTTTTTTGCAATGAAAAGACAAAAAAAAAAGTTTCACCTTTTTGGGACCTCACCAGTTTGCATCTAACACGTTATAACTTGAGGAACGGCTAGGAGTCGTATAACGTTACCAGTTAATATTATAGCGAATTGGTTAGGTTACTAACGTTAGCTCATCTGATGTTGTAGTTGTCTGACTTTATTATCCAGCTAAGTTTCACACCATAAACCAAATTCTTTGATCTGTTAAGTTGGCTAATGTTGCTCAACATTTCTCTTGCTAGCTAACGGAGAATTTGATCCAGCTAACAAGATACTTAACAATGCTAATAATACTTGTTCCACCACATTTTCTCCCTCACCTCTAACTTTCCAAAAGCCAGTTGTTTTTCGGTTACAGTACGCTTCATCACCTTCTCACCCCCGTCTCTGTGGTCTGGCTTCTCACCTACGTCTTTGTTATCATTCAGGGGACAAGCTGCTGTAAACAGCAAACTGCCTTTCTAATCTCTGTTGTCCAGAGCGTGCGCTCTTTCCAGAGATGCTGTAACTAGCAAATTGGTTGTAACTTCTCTCTTCAGTCGCGTGTTGTTATGTGAACGATTGTCTGAGCCTTGGATACAGCCAGTATCGCTTCAAACGTGCATCACTCATTTGCTTACAGACAGTAGTGATCCAAAGCCCCTCCTCCAAACTTTTCTCATCGGATCTACACGAGGCCACCTATTTTGGATTCAAAACAACGAATTTCGCCGAAAGGTGACTGGTTTGCATCCCTGTCATACACATAACGTTAGTTAGCGAGCCAGCCAGCTAACGTTAACTAGCTAACAGTACACTTTAACTTGAATTGAAACCCCTTTCTGTCAAAATTAGAAAAGTGTAATATCTAAAAAAATGTAGCTAGCAAGACTATCTTACCGGTATACATCATGGTTGGACGCGTCTCCTGTTGGATGCCATGGTTGCCCTTAGTTTGAAGATGTACTCCATCTCCTTAGCTATCATACTCTAATACCACTGATTTCAAAACTCGATCCTCCAGAAAGTGGAGAGCAACACATAACGTTATCTAGTGAGCCAGCCAGCTACCGTTAGCTAGCTAATAGTAAACTTTAACTTGACATTAGATTTATGCAGTTTTACTACGCAATACATTTCTCATAAAGCCGTGTTTGACAGGATTACCTGAACAGCTCCAATAGACAGACACCTGCTATATGGCAGACCAATACAAACTCATCTCTCTGCATGTCCAGCCCACTCATTATCTTAGCCAATCATGGCTAGCAGGAACCTTTTTTTCATGGCTAAACCATCTAGGCTTGTAATTTAATAATTTTATTCATATTTACAGATGGCATACAAGTTTGTTATTAAGGCACATGAATGTTCACATGTTCCAGAAGGTATTTCTGCCCAAAAATGCATTTTGATTAAAAATGTTTACGTTCAAATGCCTCGCCTGTGAAGTAGTGACGTATGACATACGCCTAGCTCCTTGAAACGGGTCACATTTTTGTCTATGACAATTTTAGCTGTAATTTCTACTTTTTGGTGAAAATGTCATTTTCTGGTCATAGAATGCAAGGATGGCATCATTTGAGGGCGAAAAGAACGACACATGCTACAGACATGTCATACTGCGAGGAACACATGCTACAGACATGGCTTACTGCGAGGAACACATGCTACAGACATGGCTTACTGCGAGGAACACAACTACAGACATGTCATACTGCAACGAACACATGATACAGACATGTCATACTGCAACGAACACATGATACAGACACTGTATTCCCAAGCAATCTGATTCAAACTGCCATTCAAACAGTGAAGACTAGCTAGCTAACCAGCTAGCTAAATGTTCGAGTTGATAAGACTTATTGGACGACACAATACATGTATAATGAATGAATGCTAGCTAGTTACCTAGATAATAAACTTAGCATAAATATTATTTCCCAATAAGTAAATGATCTAGCTAGCTAGCTACACTGGCTGCAACCATTGGTTGCTAACCAAAATGTGGCTAACTACCAAATAAAAATAATTAGCTATTTCTGATCAAACGTTACCATATACAACTAGCTAGACCCTTTCTGACAATTGTACTGTGAACACAAGGTTAGCTAGCTGGAAAACGGTAGCTAGCCCAAGTGTGACTTAGCTAGCCAAGCACATCCATGATCATGATCTCTCCTGGTGAAATTGCTTTGAAAAGATACACAAATACTATTACCACTTTGAGCTACCCTGACCAAAATACTGTTGCTGATCATTTATGATGTATTTAGCTGTTGTATAAAGAAAGGTTTGGAAAACAGGGAAACCTTTGCCTGTCACCTTTTAAAGAAGTTACCTTATCAAGATCCTAAGCACCTGATATCTGACCTAAGTACACCACACCTCCACCTTGTCGTTTGCTGATGAAGCAACTATCAGGTGTGGACTAAAGATTTCTTTGACACTGTTTGACTTTGTTGACTTTTCCAGAGCTCTGTGCCTCCTGTGGGGTTAATCTAGGCCAGGGTTCCCCAACTGGCGGCCAGCCAGAGGGTGGTTTTATTTGGCACCCCAAGTTTTTTGAGCAAAAAAATAAATAAAACAATTTTTGGACATAAATGACTGTAAAACAGTTAACTACTGTAAAACAGTAGAGTTCAAGGAGACTCTATGGTGTTTTTGTGTTTGGTCCCCAATTAGAGGCAGCTGCTATGCGTTGTATCCATTTCCACCTGTGTTTGTGGGTTATTGTTTGCGTTATGTGCCTGTGTGCCGACACTCAGCTATGATTGTGTACTCCCACTTTGTTATTTTGTGTTTGAAGTTCACATTTAATAAATATATGTCTAACTACTTCAGCGCTGCGCCTTGGTCTGTCCAAACTCCACACCGTGACAGCTCCAAGGGATTTTGATTTAGGAAATCTGTTCCAAAGTATTCCCACGCATGATAGAGAGACACGTGATCGTATATAAATGTAAACAAGGTTTGAAATGATGATGTTTTAGTCAAACATTATATCTGTTTGGGCTTCTTGCGGTCAATTTGCAGTCTATTAATTATATGTAATTATGTTCCCCTGACCATCTGCTCAAGACTAAATGGTCCCTGATCCCTGATCTAGGCTGTAACACAGAGAGATGGGTAGGAAGTACAATATGTGCTGTCATTTGTTGATTCAACTCAACTGACATGAGTCACATCAGTTACCATCATTTGAATGAACATTCTACATTACCATGGAAATTATTTGCATCACAATACCAGCAAGCCATTGCGAGTTTACCAGTCAAATTACCAGGGTTAGAGGTTCCAAGCCTGTTCTATTCATATTACCAGGGTTAGAGGTTCCAAGCCTGTTCTATTCATATTACCAGGGTTAGAGGTTCCAAGCCTGTTCTATTCATATTACCAGTGTTAGAGGTTCCAAGCCTGTTCTATTCATATTACCAGGGTTAGAGGTTCCAAGCCTGTTCTATTCATATTACCAGGGTTAGAGGTTCCAAGCCTGTTCTATTCATATTACCAGGGTTAGAGGTTCCAAGCCTGTTCTATTCATATTACCAGGGTTAGAGGTTCCAAGCCTGTTCTATTCATATTACCAGGGTTAGAGGTTCCAAGCCTGTTCTATTCAAATTACCAGGGTTAGAGGTTCCAAGCCTGTTCTATTCATATTACCAGGGTTAGAGGTTCCAAGCCTGTTCTATTCATATTACCAGGGTTAGAGGTTCCAAGCCTGTTCTATTCATATTACCAGGGTTAGAGGTTCCAAGCCTGTTCTATTCATATTACCAGGGTTAGAGGTTCCAAGCCTGTTCTATTCATATTACCAGGGTTAGAGGTTCCAAGCCTGTTCTATTCATATTACCAGGGTTAGAGGTTCCAAGCCTGTTCTATTCATATTACCAGGGTTAGAGGGTCCAAGCCAGTTCTATTCAGTCTATTTCTATTTGTGCTGTTGCATTGTGGGGGGCGTTGCATAGGCAACCGAAGACTCGTTTGCTTGTTTCAGCAAGGAGCAACAAAGTTTCATCACATTGTTAAGAGTCCATGTTACGGCAGAAACGGACTCACCCGCACGAATGTCCGGCCATCCCATCTAAAGTCAAATATTCGTTCCACAAAAACAAAACAAGTCACATTAGGACTGCTGACCTCCATCTTGACCAGTGAGAGTATAGAGACACATCAGGACTGCTGACCTCCATCTTGACCAGTGAGAGTATAGAGACACATCAGGACTGCTGGCCTCCATCTTGACCAGTAAGAGTATAGAGACACATCAGGACTGCTGGCCTCCATCTTGACCAGTGAGAGTATAGAGACACATCAGGACTGCTGGCCTCCATCTTGACCAGTGAGAGTATAGAGACACATCAGGACTGCTGGCCTCCATCTTGACCAGTGAGACCAGGCTGACAGCAACACTGGCTGGACTTACTAACTCTAACTGAGATAGATTGGTTATGTTCAGTAGGCAGAAAGCTTTATGAAAATGCAATTAAATGGAGGAGGTCCAATAAGAACGCTTGTTGTCAATTGCTAAATGTTTTGCTGCGCTGTGCCCTACAAACACACCCCTGAATAGGAAGAGAGATATGTAGAGTGATGGGGAGAGAGACAGGTACAGGAGGAGATGTAGAGTGATGGGAGAGAGACAGGTACAGGGGGAGATGTAGAGTGATGGGGAGAGAGACAGGTACAGGGGGAGATGTAGAGGGATGGGAGAGAGACAGGTACAGGGGTAGATGTAGAGGGATGGGGAGAGAAAGACAGGTACAGGGGGAGATGTATAGTGATGGGGAGAGAGACAGGTACAGGAGGAGATGTAGAGTGATGGGAGAGAGACAGGTACAGGGGGAGATGTATAGTGATGATGAGAGAGACAGGTACAGGGGGAGATGTATAGTGATGGGGAGAGAGACAGGTACAGGGGGAGATGTATAGTGATGGGGAGAGAGACAGGTACATTATGTGTGAGGGAGAGAGACAGGTACATTATGTTTGAGGGAGAGAGACAGGTACATTATGTGTGAGGGAGAGAGACAGGTACATTATGTGTGAGGGAGAGAGACAGGTACAGGGGGAGATGTATAGTGATGAGGAGAGAGACAGGTACATTATGTGTGAGGGAGAGAGACAGGTACATTATGTGTGAGGGAGAGAGACAGGTACATTATGTGTGAGGGAGAGAGACAGGTACATTATGTGTGAGGCTAGTCTACTTCACTGCTCTCTAAAACTGGTTACAGTCTCTCTCCTCTGAGGTTTGCCCCAGAAAAACCCTGTCTGGCTGGGAGCCTGGAGCCTCTGGAGCAAGCTGGAGCTGGAGATAACAGCGGTCTGCCTCGCGTGTCTCCTCTCCTTAATCTCCTACTCTCATCCTTTCCTCTTCTCCTCTCTCTAAAAGACGTGTTACTCTACATGCATTTTCCAACATTTTCCCAGGAAGCCACTGGGTTTATATTTTGTATATTATATATTATATATTATATAAGTGTTTTAAATTCCTCTAGAATTCATTAAGGCACCATATTATATGCAGTGTTATTGTAGATATGATATGAATACTTGAAGTTGCTAAATAATGTTCAGTCAGGAGTGAAGCCAGACTACTTTACTGTATCTGAGACTGTATTTAACTGGTTTATACAGGTTTGTCTTATTGAGAGAAAATCTTTATTATGAGAAAGCTCAATCATAATTAATAACTGCTTTTTTCTTTCACATGGATGGGCGTGAGGGCATGAGGGAAGGCGGGTGGGAGGGAGAGAGAGAGAGAGAGAGAGAGAGGGAGAGAGGGAGAGAGGGAAAGAGAGAGAGGGAGAGAGGGAGAGAGGGAAAGAGGGAGGGAGGGCACAACTGATTTGTGGTTGAACTGAACCAAGGAGTTGTAGCTTGAAGCTTCACTTCCTCGTTCTGATGTAATTCAACATAATCATTAAGAGGACCAGCTGTTCTGTGACGAGGAAGAGACACATTAAACCTACTCCTAATATCAGTGTAACATTAATGATAGTTACAGAGATCTGCCCATATTCATAAAGTGTCTCAGAGTAGGAGTGCTGATCTAGGATCAGGTCCCCTCTGTCCATAGATCAGCACTCCTACTCTGTGACACGTTTTGTGTGTGTCCGAGGGATTGGCACCTCAATTAACTCAGCAGGAAGGCCTAGTGGTTATGAAACGACCTGGCAGGTTGCAGAGGGAGGGAGAAAGAGAGGGAGAGAGAGCGGGAGAGAGATGATGAGATGGAAGGCAGAGAGAAGACAGAGAGAGAGGGGAGAGGAGAGAGAGGGGGAGGAAGGGAGAGAGAGGAGAGGAGAGAGGGGGGCAGGAAGGGAGAGAGAGGGGCAGGAAGGGAGAGAGAGGAGAGGAGAGAGATGGGGAGGAAGGGAGAGAGAGAGGAGAGAGAGGGGAGGAAGGGAGAGAGAGAGAGGAGAGGAGAGAGAGGGGGAGGAAGGGAGAGAGGAGGGGGAGAGGAGGAGAAAGGGAGAGGAGGGCAGGGGGGAGAGAGGGCAGGAGGAGAGAGAGGGCAGGGGAGAGTGAGGGAAGAGGAGTTGGACAGAGGGAGAGAGAAAGAGCTCTAGTCAGATGGCGTTAGTCCCTGAATGTTAGCCTGTGATATGATTCAACCAGCAATTTAAAGGCCTGAACTAAACGCTTCAGGAACACTGGTGGCTTGCCTAGGCTCCGTCTGTTGGTTAGTGGTATCTGGGGCATACTGCAGCTGCTCTGTCCACATGGTTAGAGACCAGCTGCTCTGTCCACATGGTTAGACAGGATACACTAGACCAGCTGCTCTGTCCACATGGTTAGAGAGGATACAGTAGACCAGCTGCTCTGTCCACGTGGTTAGACAGGAAACAGTAGACCAGCTGCTCTGTCCACATGGTTAGACAGGATACAGTAGACCAGCTGCTCTGTCCACATGGTTAGACAGGATGCAGTAGACCAGCTGCTCTGTCCACATGGTTAGACAGGATGCAGTAGACCAGCTGCTCTGTCCACATGGCATCTAGAAAGAAAAGCTAGCTGATGGGATCAGGTGTCACACCCTGATCTGTTTCACCTGTCTGTGTGATTGTCTCCACCTCCTCCAGGTGTCACACCCTGATCTGTTTCACCTGTCTGTGTGATTGTCTCCACCTCCTCCAGGTGTCACATCCTGATCTGTTTCACCTGTCTGTGTGATTGTCTCCACCTCCTCCAGGTGTCTCACCCTGATCTGTTTCACCTGTCTGTGTGATTGTCTCCACCTCCTCCAGGTGTCACATCCTGATCTGTTTCACCTGTCTGTGTGATTGTCTCCACCTCCTCCAGGTGTCACATCCTGATCTGTTTCACTCACATTTCTTATTGTCTCCTAGATTTTCCCGGTTTTGACCGTTCCTACCTGCCCTGACCCCGAGCCTGCCTGCCATCTTGTACCTTTACCCCACTACTCTGCCTGCCCCTGTTGTGATAATAAACATTGGTTATTCCGACGTTGTCTTTGCCTGGGTCTTACCTTCAGACGTGATTGTAGAAAATAGTAAAAAGAAAGAAAATCCCTTGAATGAGTAGATGTGTCCAAGCTTTAGACTGGTACTGTATGTGGGCTGTAGTTGTCTGGGTGTGAATGTGTGTTCCAGGGTTGGGCTCCATTCCATTTCAATTACACTCAATTCAGGAAGTACACTGAAATTCCAATTGTCATTATCATCGTTGCTTTTCAATTAGGAAAATGTTTGATTGGAATTTGGTTTACTTTCTGAATTGACTGGAATTGAAATGGTATTGAGCCAACCCTGGTGCATTCTGAATACAGGTCTGGTAGTGGTAGTCTGGTCTGTAACAGCTCTGTGCAAGGAGATGTTTAATCCTGTCTATCCCTAGAGAGATTAGGCCAGACTGTCACCCTGGCCTGCAGGGCACAAATTATACAGGATGGTGTCAGGGATCCCTACACTGGCAGTCAAGCCGATACTGCCGACTTAAGACGGCTTGGGCTAATGACATCCACTGCTACAGCCCACTTCCACACTGAATCTGTGATTTAGAGGGACAGAGTTGAAAGTGCTAGACCATACTTTAATAGCCTAGCTGGGATAGCTAGTACTCTGTAGGAACCATAGATGGCCAGCCTAGCTGGGATAGCTAGTACTCTGTAGGAACCATAGATGGCCAGCCTAGCTGGGATAGCTAGTACTCTGTAGGAACCATAGATGGCCAGCCTAGCTGGGATAGCTAGTACTCTGTAGGAACCATAGATGGCCAGCCTAGCTGGGATAGCTAGTACTCTGTAGGAACCATAGATGGCCAGCCTAGCTGGGATAGCTAGTACTCTGTAGGAACCATAGATGGCCAGCCTAGCTGGGATAGCTAGTACTCTGTAGGAACCATAGATGGCCAGCCTAGCTGGGATAGCTAGTACTCTGTAGGAACCATAGATGGCCAGCCTAGCTGGGATAGCCAGTGTGTCTGTGTGTCCAGTGTGTCTGTGTGTCCAGTGTGTCTGTGTGTCCAGTGTGTCTGTGTGTCCAGTGTGTCCAGTGTGTCCAGTGTGTCTGTGTGTCCAGTGTGTCTGTGTGTCCAGTGTGTCTGTGTGTCCAGTGTGTCTGTGTGTCCAGTGTGTCCAGTGTGTCCAGTGTGTCCAGTGTGTCTGTGTGTCCAGTGTGTCCAGTGTGTCTAGTGTGTCCAGTGTGTCTGTGTGTCCAGTGTGTCCAGTGTGTCTGTGTGTCCAGTGTGTCCAGTGTGTCTGTGTGTCCAGTGTGTCCAGTGTGTCTGTGTGTCCAGTGTGTCCAGTGTGTCTGTGTGTCCAGTGTGTCTGTGTGTCCAGTGTGTCTGTGTGTCCAGTGTGTCTGTGTGTCCAGTGTGCCAGTGTGTCTGTGTGTCCAGTGTGTCCAGTGTGTCTGTGTGTCCAGTGTGTCTGTGTGTCCTGTGTGTCCAGTGTGTTTGTGTGTCCAGTGTGTCCAGTGTGTCTGTGTGTCCAGTGTGTCCAGTGTGTCCAGTGTGTCTGTGTGTCCAGTGTGTCTGTGTGTCCAGTGTGTCTGTGTGTCCAGTGTGTCCAGTGTGTCTGTGTGTCCAGTGTGTCCAGTGTCCAGTGTGCCAGTGTGTCTGTGTGTCCAGTGTGTCCAGTGTGTCTGTGTGTCCAGTGTGTCTGTGTGTCCTGTGTGTCCAGTGTGTCCAGTGTGTCCAGTGTGTCTGTGTGTCCAGTGTGTCCAGTGTGTCCAGTGTGTCCAGTGTGTCTGTGTGTCCAGTGTGTCCAGTGTGTCTGTGTGTCCAGTGTGTCCAGTGTGTCTGTGTGTCCAGTGTGTCCAGTGTGTCTGTGTGTCCAGTGTGTCCAGTGTGTCTGTGTGTCCAGTGTGTCCAGTGTGTCTGTGTGTCCAGTGTGTCTGTGTGTCCAGTGTGTCCAGTGTGTCTGTGTGTCCAGTGTGTCTGTGTGTCCAGTGTGCCAGTGTGTCTGTGTGTCCAGTGTGTCCAGTGTGTCTGTGTGTCCAGTGTGTCTGTGTGTCCTGTGTGTCCAGTGTGTTTGTGTGTCCAGTGTGTCCAGTGTGTCTGTGTGTCCAGTGTGTCCAGTGTGTCCAGTGTGTCTGTGTGTCCAGTGTGTCTGTGTGTCCAGTGTGTCTGTGTGTCCAGTGTGTCCAGTGTGTCTGTGTGTCCAGTGTGTCCAGTGTCCAGTGTGCCAGTGTGTCTGTGTGTCCAGTGTGTCCAGTGTGTCTGTGTGTCCAGTGTGTCTGTGTGTCCTGTGTGTCCAGTGTGTCTGTGTGTCCAGTGTGTCTGTGTGTCCAGTGTGTCCAGTGTGTCTGTGTGTCCAGTGTGTCTGTGTGTCCTGTGTGTCCAGTGTGTCTGTGTGTCCAGTGTGTCTGTGTGTCCAGTGTGTCTGTGTGTCCAGTGTGTCTGTGTGTCCAGTGTGTCTGTGTGTCCAGTGTGTCTGTGTGTCCAGTGTGTCTGTGTGTCCTGTGTGTCCAGTGTGTCTGTGTGTCCAGTGTGTCTGTGTGTCTGTGTGTCCAGTGTGTCTGTGTGTCCAGTGTGTCTGTGTGTCCAGTGTGTCTGTGTGTCCAGTGTGTCTGTGTGTCCAGTGTGTCTGTGTGTCCAGTGTGTCTGTGTGTCCAGTGTGTCTGTGTGTCCTGTGTGTCCAGTGTGTCTGTGTGTCCAGTGTGTCTGTGTGTCCAGTGTGTCTGTGTGTCCAGTGTGTCTGTGTGTCCAGTGTGTCTGTGTGTCCAGTGTGTCTGTGTGTCCAGTGTGTCTGTGTGTCCAGTGTGTCTGTGTGTCCAGTGTGTCTGTGTGTCCAGTGTGTCTGTGTGTCCAGTGTGTCTGTGTGTCCAGTGTGTCTGTGTGTCCAGTGTGTCTGTGTGTCCAGTGTGTCTGTGTGTCCTG
The DNA here is from genome assembly GCA_023634145.1 of Thymallus thymallus. Taxonomy (NCBI): domain Eukaryota; kingdom Metazoa; phylum Chordata; class Actinopteri; order Salmoniformes; family Salmonidae; genus Thymallus; species Thymallus thymallus. The sequence goes on from CM042383.1 coordinate 1,657,235, forward strand.
TGTGTCCAGTGTGTCTGTGTGTCCAGTGTGTCTGTGTGTCCAGTGTGTCTGTGTGTCCAGTGTGTCTGTGTGTCCAGTGTGTCTGTGTGTCCAGTGTGTCTGTGTGTCCAGTGTGTCTGTGTGTCCAGTGTGTCTGTGTGTCCAGTGTGTCTGTGTGTCCAGTGTGTCTGTGTGTCCAGTGTGTCTGTGTGTCCTGTGTGTCCAGTGTGTCTGTGTGTCCAGTGTGTCTGTGTGTCCAGTGTGTCTGTGTGTCCAGTGTGTCTGTGTGTCCAGTGTGTCTGTGTGTCCAGTGTGTCTGTGTGTCTGTGTGTCCAGTGTGTCTGTGTGTCCAGTGTGTCTGTGTGTCCAGTGTGTCTGTGTGTCCAGTGTGTCTGTGTGTCCAGTGTGTCTGTGTGTCCAGTGTGTCTGTGTGTCCAGTGTGTCTGTGTGTCCAGTGTGTCTGTGTGTCCAGTGTGTCTGTGTGTCCAGTGTGTCTGTGTGTCCAGTGTGTCTGTGTGTCCAGTGTGTCTGTGTGTCCAGTGTGTCCAGTGTGTCTGTGTGTCCAGTGTGTCTGTGTGTCCAGTGTGTCTGTGTGTCCAGTGTGTCCAGTGTGTCTGTGTGTCCAGTGTGTCTGTGTGTCCAGTGTGTCTGTGTGTCCAGTGTGTCTGTGTGTCCAGTGTGTCTGTGTGTCCAGTGTGTCTGTGTGTCCAGTGTGTCTGTGTGTCCAGTGTGTCTGTGTGTCTGTGTGTCCAGTGTGTCTGTGTGTCCAGTGTGTCTGTGTGTCCAGTGTGTCTGTGTGTCTGTGTGTCCAGTGTGTCTGTGTGTCCAGTGTGTCTGTGTGTCCAGTGTGTCTGTGTGTCCAGTGTGTCTGTGTGTCCAGTGTGTCTGTGTGTCCAGTGTGTCTGTGTGTCCAGTGTGTCTGTGTGTCCAGTGTGTCTGTGTGTCCAGTGTGTCTGTGTGTCCAGTGTGTCTGTGTGTCCAGTGTGTCTGTGTGTCCAGTGTGTCCAGTGTGTCTGTGTGTCCAGTGTGTCTGTGTGTCCAGTGTGTCTGTGTGTCCAGTGTGTCCAGTGTGTCTGTGTGTCCAGTGTGTCTGTGTGTCCAGTGTGTCTGTGTGTCCAGTGTGTCTGTGTGTCCAGTGTGTCTGTGTGTCCAGTGTGTCTGTGTGTCCAGTGTGTCTGTGTGTCCAGTGTGTCTGTGTGTCCAGTGTGTCCAGTGTGTCTGTGTGTCCAGTGTGTCTGTGTGTCCAGTGTGTCCAGTGTGTCTGTGTGTCCAGTGTGTCTGTGTGTCCAGTGTGTCTGTGTGTCCAGTGTGTCTGTGTGTCCAGTGTGTCTGTGTGTCCAGTGTGTCCAGTGTGTCTGTGTGTCCAGTGTGTCCAGTGTGTCTGTGTGTCCAGTGTGTCTGTGTGTCCAGTGTGTCCAGTGTGTCTGTGTGTCCAGTGTGTCTGTGTGTCCAGTGTGTCTGTGTGTCCAGTGTGTCTGTGTGTCCAGTGTGTCTGTGTGTCCAGTGTGTCTGTGTGTCCAGTGTGTAGCCTGCTGATTTTATTGCCCACACCAAGAGAGCAGTGGATTTAAAGTTGAATGGGTTTATGTGGCAGGGTCGCCAGTCAGCCAGTCAGCCAGTCAGCCAGTCAGCCAGCCAGTCAGCCAGCCAGTCAGCCAGCCAGTCAGCCAGTCAGCCAGCCAGCCAGTCAGCCAGTCAGCCAGTCAGCCAGCCAGTCAGTCAGCCAGTCAGCCAGTCAGTCAGGGACAGCACTAAGCTAGCGTGCAGAAGGACACATTTGATCCTGGCTTGTAGAGCTCAATAGAACATTTCAGATGTCAGACATACAGAACCAGTCAAATGTTTGGACACCGACTCATTCCAGGGTTTTTCTTTATTTTTACTATTTTCTACATTGTAGAATAATAGTGAAGACATCAAAACTATGACATAACAAATATGGAATCATGTAGTAAACAAAAAAGTATTTTATATTTGATTCTTCAAAGTAGCCACCCTTTGCTTTGATGACAGCTTTGGGCACAACATGTCCTCCATTTTGAGAAAGACCCAGATGAGAAAGTATGTGAGTTTGTTGATAAGCCACCCCAGCCCCAGCGCCAGTGAAATATTTGCAATGTCCATATCTCCTCCACACTCTCCACAGAAACAGGGCTTTACTCACAGTTCCTTTTTGCCAGGGTTAGAGGTTCCAAGCTTGTTCTATTCATTCTAGTTCTATAATTACATGTACATGTGCTCTGTCAAAACATAAGCAGTGTGCAGTCTAAGTATGTCCTCTAAAGTTATGTTTTCTCTTCATTCTCACAGACTGCTATACGGCGGAGAGGGAGCAGGGAAACGTTTAGGGACAGGAAGTCTCTGATCCAGGTAGGAGGCTTCTATCACACATTCTATCATCTCTGATCCAGGTAGGAGGCTTCTATCACACATTCTATAATCTCTGATCCAGGTAGGATGCTTCTATCACACATTCTATCATCTCTGGTCCAGGTAGGAGGCTTCTATCACACATTCTATAATCTCTGATCCAGGTAGGATGCTTCTATCACACATTCTATCATCTCTGATCCAGGTAGGAAGCTTCTATCACACATTCTATAATCTCTGAACTAAGTAGGAAGCTTCTATCACACATGAAATAATCTCTGAACCAGGTAGACTTCTATCACACATTCTATAATCTCTGAACTAAGTAGGAGGCTTCTATCACACAGTCTATCATCTCTGAACTAATTGAACTTCCCCCCCTTCCTCCTCCTCCTCCTCTTCCTCCTCCCCCCCTCCTCCTCCTCCTCCACCTCCTCTCCACAGGAGGACAGTGCAGATCTCAGGTGCCAGCTGCAGTTTTCTAAGGAAGAATCCACCCTCATGCGTAAGAAGATGGCCAAGCTGGGGAGGGAGAAGGACGAGCTAGAGCAGGAGATCCAGAAGTATAAGTCAGTCTACGGGGACGTGGACAGCCCTCTACCCCTGGCAGAGCTTGCCGGTGGTGGCCCCCACAGCACCAGGGAGGCCGAGCTACGGCTGAGGCTCAAACTGGTGGAGGAAGAGGCAAATATTCTGGGTAGAAAGATTGTAGAGCTGGAGGTAGGTGGTCTGTCTTTTAACCCTGGGTGTGTCTGAAAATGGCACCCTATCCCATTCTATTCCATGTAGTGCACTACTATAGACCAGAGCCCTATGCAGTACGTTTGACCAAGGCCCAGGGTTTAGGTCAAATTAGTGCACTACATGGGGAATAGGGTACCATTGTCTTTTGTGTCACCTTTCTACAGCACTTAGATTTCTTCCTATAAATGAAGATCGCTTCGTAATTAAAATTATAATTATTATCATTATTGTCAGGTGGAGAACCAAGTCCTGAGGGCTGAGAACGAGGACATCCGCTGCCAGTACGAGAGGGACTGTTTCGGCCGGGAGCCCTTCGGCAGCATGCCCTCCTCCCCGTATGGCGGGGACACTCTGGAGTCTGCCGGTGAGCTGCGGCGCCACCTACAGTTTGTAGAGGAAGAGGCAGAACTTCTCCGGCGGTCCATCTCGGAGATTGAGGACCACAACAAGCAGCTGATCTCGGAACTGAACCGCTTCAAGTTCGGCCCGAGAGACGAGGAGAGCGAGGGCGGAGTGATGATGATGAAGTCCGGTAACGGGAGTAACGGTGGGGTGATGATGGAGGAGCTGAAGGCAGCTAGGATGCAGATCAACGAGCTCAGTGGGAAGGTGAGGCAGCATGATGGACTACAGTACCCATGCTGCTCGGTGTGAGGCAGCATGATGGACTACAGTACCCATAATGCTCTGTGTGAGGCCGCATGATGGACTACAGTACCCATAATGCTCGGTGTGAGGCATTATGATGGACTACAGTACCCATAATGCTCTACTATTGTATCTGGTTTTATCTTAAGTTGCATCCTAAATGGCACTCTTTTCCCTTTATAGTGTATTACTGTTGACCTATGGGTCCTGGTAAAAAGTGCACTATAAAATAAATAGGGTACCATTCAGGACGCATCCTTAGAAAGCTATCATAATATTGTCTCTAAAGCTAACATAATGTTGTCTTGTCTCTAAAGCTAACATAATGTTGTCTTGTCTCTAAAGCTAACATAATGTTGTCTCTAAAGCTAACATAATGTTGTCTCTAAAGCTAACATAATGTTGTCTCTAAAGCTAACATAATGTTGTCTCTAAAGCTAACATAATGTTGTCTCTAAAGCTAACATAATGTTGTCTCTAAAGCTAACATAATGTTGTCTCTAAAGCTAACATAATGTTGTCTCTAAAGATAACATAATGTTGTCTCTAAAGCTAACATAATGTTGTCTCTAAAGCTAACATAATGTTGTCTCTAAAGCTAACATAATGTTGTCTCTAAAGCTAACATAATGTTGTCTCTAAAGCTAACATAATGTTGTCTTGTCTCTAAAGCTAACATAATGTTGTCTTGTCTCTAAAGCTAACATAATGTTGTCTTGTCTCTAAAGCTAACATAATGTTGTCTCTAAAGCTAACATAATGTTGTCTCTAAAGCTAACATAATGTTGTCTCTAAAGCTAACATAATGTTGTCTCTAAAGCTAACATAATGTTGTCTTGTCTCTAAAGCTAACATAATGTTGTCTCTAAAGCTAACATAATGTTGTCTTGTCTCTAAAGCTAACATAATGTTGTCTCTAAAGCTAACATAATGGTGTCTCATCTCCTCATCCATCCAGGTGATGAAGCTGCAGTATGAGAACAGAGTCCTGATGTCCAACGTTCAGCGCTGTGACCTGGCCCAACACCTGGGCCTACGTACCGGCTCCCCGCGGGACAGCGATGCAGACAGCGACACCGGGCACCGCGACACCGCCGAGGAGGAAGAAACCAGGAGGCTCCTCTTACTTCACCCCAAAAGGGAGGGGCCTGTCGGTGGCGAGAGTGACTCAGAGGACCTCTTCGAGAAGACGACCACGACCTCTGGGTTTGGAAGTCACAAGCCCTTGGACGAGCTCAGCGCCACCGAACGATCTAATCGTAGGCGTGAAGACCAAGAGATCACGAATGTCAAACGAGAAGCAGAGCGCCTTGGGAAGACCGTAGATCGTCTCATTAGTGACACGGACAGTCTGATCTACGAGGGCAAGATTCTAGTAACAGGGGACAGTTTCAGTCTTGCTCTGGAGGGGTTTAAACGACACACCACCCCACTCCATGAGCCCAAACCAGACTCACAGTTCCTGGACACTATCAACACCCGTATGAAGGCCTTCCGCACAGAGCTCCATATCTTCATGGAGAAGTTGGATCACCTGGGAGACGGCCTGAAGGAGAGGGGAGGTGACCAGGATCGGGGGGATGATCTGTCACCCATGCCTAATCTCACAGAGTCCAGTAGCTTCCTGTCTGGGGTCACCTCCATGTCACGAGACTCGCCCATCGGCACTCTGGGACGCGACCTGGTCATAGACTTCCAGGTAAGGAATGGGATAATACGCCTCCGACTTTTGACCTATAACTGTCTCTATCCAGGGGTGCGGCCGAAATGGCACCCTATTCACTATGTAGTGCATTACTTTTGACCAGATCCTTCTGGCTTACTTTACTTAAACCCTAGGCTCCTTGAAGGAGTCCATAGCTACTGGATTTAAACAGTATAAAACCCCAAGGGGAGTCTGTGTAAATGGTAGAGTCCATAGCTACTGGATTTTAACTCATCCAAGTGAGCAGTCGTTAGTAGAGCCATTCCAAGCCTCTAAATGTGATGCTAATGCAGCATAGTGTGTCAAATACACAGAACCATTCATTACAGCTAACCAGGCTCTGGTCAAAAGTAGTGCACTATATATGGAATAGGGTGCCATTTCAGATGCAGCCCCAGGTCTGGACAGCTTTATCAGAGGACTCCACACTCACAACACAAGTCATGTTTATTTTAAACTCTCTTTCACATGGGTCCCAAGTTCAACACACTGTTTGAGGCAAAAACAAACAAGCGGCCCACTACACTACGTCCCTACATGACACATCAACAGACAGTCCATAGAGCTGTTTGAATGCAACACTAGATCAGTATAGACCAGCAGGAACCAGGCAGAGATGGTGACACCTTGGCTGCGTTTACACAGGCAGCCCAATTCTGATATTTGTTTTCACAGATAAGATCTGATATGAAAAGATCTGATGTGATTTGTGAAAAGACCGATTAAAGGGAGAAAAAAAATCTGAATCTGTTTAAACACGGCCCTTTAGACCAATATTTCCCATCCATTGCCAGGGGTTCCTAGTCCAGCACTACTAATCATGGGCTTGCACTACCTTCAGCCACCTAGCTCAGCCACACAACACCACCACCCCCCTCCTCCCCAGTGCCCAATCACCATCCCTCACGCCCTCACGCTCACTTTCGCTGTTGTGTCCGCATACCCATACGCACATGCACCCGTAATAGCAACCATCCGACTTGATCCATCGCCCTGATCTGCAGATGCCTGCTTCAACTATCTACCATATCAGCTGTAGCTAAGCTATCTGCAGTTTACCGTGTTATCTATCTACCATATCAGCTGTAGCTAAGCTATCTGCAGTTTACCGTGTTATCTATCTACCATATCAGCTGTAGCTAAGCTATCTGCAGTTTACCGTGTTATCTATCTACCATATCAGCTGTTGGTTTGGACTCATGTATCCCTCATTGCATGCGCTTCGTAAACAGTGTTTTTGCATTCTTCCTCTCTTTTTTCTCCTCCTCTTTGTGTTCCCTCCATCCTTCAGATGTTGTTCATTCTCATTCTCGTCCTCTTCTCGTCTGTCTCGTACGCCGTGGTCTTCTCGTCTGTCTCGTACGCCGTGGTCTTCTCGTCTGTCTCGTACGCCGTGGTCTTTAAGTTGGTCTTCCTCGTCTCTAAGGTGGTCTTCCTCTTGGTGCTTTTCTTCCTTCTCTAGCCTGTTTTCCTCCTTTATCTTCTTCACCCATTTTTTTGATTATTTGATTATTTTCTTTTTTTTATTTCTGTTTGTTCACCCACCAAACCACTTCATGCATTTCCCTCCTCCCTCTTCCCTCTTCCCTCTTCCCTCCTCCCTCTTCCCTCTTCCCTCTTCCCTCTTCCCTCTTCCCTCCTCCCTCCTCCCTCTTCCCTCTTCCCTCTTCCCTCCTCTCTCCTCCCTCCTCCCTCTTCCCTCCTCCCTCTTCCCTCTTCCCTCCTCCCTCTTTCCCACCCCACACGTACCACCCCCTCACCTGTCACCCCCCCGACCCCCATCCCCCAGTCACAGTCCGGTGTGAGGGATGAGCTGGATTGGCGTCTAGGACAGGAGCGAGCCGTAGAGACCCAGGGCCAGAGCCAGGGTCAGGGGGGTCTTCCTCAGGGCCCGGCCCAGAACAGGGGATTCATCCTGGGACACACTAGATACCACAGACCCCCACTGGCTTCTTTAAGACTGGAGGTCAGTGCCTCTTCCATCTCTCTACCTCCCTGCCTTTATACCACCCACTGTAGGACTGAATAAGGACAGACAGTCAGATCATACCTTTCTATTGTAGGACTGACTAAGGACCAGAGTATGTGAGTGGAGCTGGAGCGGAGCGAGGAGCCGAGCATGCCCAATGTTACTGGAGTGCAAAGCGAGTTTCCCCAAAGTCTGGAGCGTCGCCTTCTCGCCCGCTCTAATTTTGCTCCAGTACCTCTCCAGTAGGGCTCACTTCACCAGCTCAGGGCATGCCCGGCCCAGCATGCATTTGTAGTCTTCTTGTGTGCTGCTATAGCTACTGTTTTATTGGTACCTCTGAATTTACAAGAATCTGGAACAAAAATTCCTCCTCAAATCCAATAGTTGAGCCAATTCTCTTGCTGTAATGTTATTGGCTATGACTGTGCTGTATTGGGGCAGGGTATATTGAATGTTGCTGGACATGCAGGGAGCAGTGTGTTGCCCTATAAATGCTGTGATATAGCAACCATGCTATTTTTGCATTACATATTGTGCTTTCATCTGCACACAGCATAGTGTCATGTAACTAAAGTACAGCACACACACACACACACACACACACACACACACACACACACACACACACACACACACACTCTATTCTACGTATTCTGTTTGATAAGCAAGGTTTAGCTTAGCCATCGTGAGCAGAACAGGTCATCAAGGACCTGATGGCTTATACTGTCACAGAGAAATTGGACACTATTATATAATGACAAACACTGACCAGGGATGTGGTTTCTGAAATATTGTTACAGTTGGGGCATATTTGGTGGGATTGAATTTTTCCCTCTAACATAATCTGTGGAGTGGAGAGAGTGAATGAATGAGAGGATGAGTGAAAAAGCAGCTTTGGTATGCTAGGATTAGTGCTCTGTGTGATTTAAATTTTAGGAGAAAGGCAGCGAGACGGAGAGGAGGGCAGGGGGGGAGAGAGAGGGAAGAGAAGGAGAGGAGGGCAGGGGGGGAGAGAGAGGGAAGAGAAGGAGAGGAGGGCAGGGGGGAGAGAGAGGGAAGAGAAGGAGAGGAGGGCAGGGGGGGAGAGAGAGGGAAGAGAAGGAAAGGAGAAGTTAGAGAGAGATGATGATGATGATGATGATTCCGGGGCAGACAGTCCCCAGTGAGCAGTTCTACTAATGAGGATAGAACACAGAACACAGTCCCACTCTAATATAATATACAGTTGAAGTCAGAAGTTTACATACCAACCTACGCCAAATACATTTAAACTCAGTTTTTAACAATTCCTGACATTTAATCCTAGTAAACATTCCCTGTCTTAGGTCAGTTAGGATCACCACTTTATTTTAAGAATGTGAAATGTCTGAATAATAGTAGAGAGAATGATTTATTTCAGCTTTTATTTCTTTCATCACATTCCCAGTGGGTCAGAAGTTTACATACACTCAATTAGTATTTGGTAGCATTGCCTTTAAATTGTTTAACTTGGGTCAAACGTTTCGGGTAGCCTTCCACAAGCTTCCCACAATAAGTTGGGTGAATTTTGGCCCATTCCTCCTGACAGAACTGGTGTAACTGAGTCAGGTTTGTAGGCCTCCTTGCTCGCACACGCTTTTTCAGTTCTGCCCACACATTTTCTATAGGATTGAGGTCAGGGCTTTGTGATGGCCACTCCAATACCTTGACTTTGTTGTCCTTAAGACATTTTGCCACAACTTTGGAAGTATGCTTGGGGTCATTGTCCATTTGGAAGACCCATTTGCGACCAAGCTTTAACTTCCTGACTGATGTCTTGAGATGTTGCTTCAATATATCCACACAATTTTCCTTCCTCATGATGCCATCTATTTTGTGAAGTGCACCAGTCCCTCCTGCAGCAAAGCACCCCCACAACGTGATGCTGCCACCCCCGTGCTTCACGGTTGGGATGCTGTTCTTCGGCTTGCAAGCCTCCCCTTTTTCCTCCAAACATAACGATGGTCATTATGGCCAAACAGTTCTATTTTTGTTTCATCAGACCAGAGGACATTTTTCCAAAAAGTACGATCTTTGTCCCCATGTGCAGTTGCAAACCGTAGTCTGGCTTTTTTATGGCGGTTTTGGAGCAGTGGCTTCTTCCTTGCTGAGCGGCCTTTCAGGTTATGTCGATATAGGACTGGTTTTACTGAGGATATAGATACTTTTGTACCTGTTTCCTCCAGCATCTTCACAAGGTCCTTTGCTGTTGTTTTGGGATTGATTTGCACTTTTCACACTAAAGTACGTTAATCTCTAGGAGACAGAACACGTCTCCTTCCTGAGCGGCATGACAGATGCGTGTTTATACTTGCATACTATTGTTTGTACAGATGAACGTGGTACCTTCAGGCGTTTGGAAATTGCTCCCAAGGATGAACCAGACTTGTGGAGGTCTACAATATTTTTCCTGAGGTCTTGGCTGATTTCTTTTGATTTTCCCATGATGTCGAGCAAAGAGGCACTGAGTTTGAAAGTAGGCCTTGAAATACATCCACAGGTACACCTCCAATTGACTCAAATTATGTCAATTAGCCTATCAGAAGCTTCTAAAGCCATGACATAATTTTATGGGATTTTTCAAGCTGTTTAAAGGCACAGTCACCTTAGTGTATATATTCGGGAAATAATCTTTCTGTAGACAATTGTTGGATTGTTGCGTCATGTACAAAGTAGATGTCCTAACCGACTTGCTAAAACTATAGTTTGTTAACATGAAATCTGTGGAGTGTTTGAAAAATTAGTTTTAATGACTTCAACCTAAGTGTATGTACTTCAACTGTAGCTCTCATATCTGCTTCTTTCACATCTGTCAGTCTGAGAGTGGAAATATACATACATCTGTTGTCCTGTAGGTACGTAGAAAATACTGACATGGTTTAATGATGACACGTGGAGAGTACTGTACTATAGAGTCTATGGGGTTGAAGACGTTAAAGAGGTTAATGCATGTATCTTAGTTTTAATCCTGCAGTGACGTCAATGGTTGATATGGAGTTATGCCCACAGATCTGTTAGGATTTGACCATTATGGAGGTAGCCTGGGTAGCAGTCTGTTTAGCTAACATTTCACTCCTTGTACTCCGTGTCATTGCCAAACATTGATATCCAGCCTATTATGGAGGTGTGTAGGGTAGTGTAGGCTACATACTGTAAATAATAAATATGTAGGGGAGTGTAGGCTACATACTGTAAATAATAAATATGTAGGGTAGTGTAGGCTACATACTGTAAATAATAAATATGTAGGGTAGTGTAGGCTACATACTGTAAATAATAAATATGTAGGGTAGTGTAGGGTACATACTGTAAATAATAAATATGTAGGGGAGTGTAGGCTACATACTGTAAATAATAAATATGTAGGGGAGTGTAGGCTACATACTGTAAATAATAAATATGTAGGGGAGTGTAGGCTACATACTGTAAATAATAAATATGTAGGGGAGTGTAGGCTACATACTGTAAATAATAAATATGTAGGGTAGTGTAGGCTACATACTGTAAATAATAAATATGTAGGGGAGTGTAGGCTACATACTGTAAATAATAAATATGTAGGGTAGTGTAGGCTACATACTGTAAATAATAAATATGTAGGGGAGTGTAGGCTACATACTGTAAATAATAAATATGTAGGGTAGTGTAGGCTACATACTGTAAATAATAAATATGTAGTGTAGTGTAGGCTACATACTGTAAATAATAAATATGTAGGGGAGTGTAGGCTACATACTGTAAATAATAAATATGTAGGGGAGTGTAGGCTACATACTGTAAATAATAAATATGTAGGGTAGTGTAGACTACATACTGTAAATAATAAATATGTAGGGGAGTGTAGGCTACATACTGTAAATAATAAATGTGTAGGGGAGTGTAGGCTACAAATAAATAATACATACTTAGGTGAGTTCACTATGCATATTTCCAGGAGTTGTTCAACTTACCTGACCAAACGCTAAGGCCTGGTTAAAGACTGGTTAAGCTCCTGACCTTAACCCCCCCTTCTTACCATCACAATGAGGAAATACTGGAGAATAACAAAATGCAAAATGTTCCCCTCCCTATCTATCTCCCTACCCCACATATCAGCCCCTCCTCCTCCCTCTCTTATCCCCTCCTTCCTCCCTCCCTCCCACCCTCCCCTCCCTCCCTCCCACCCTCCCTATCTCCCACCAGGATGAGCGGAGGCAGCTGGAGGCGCAGGGTGTGAGGCCCAGGGGGGGTCTGGATCTTACGGGCCTGCAGGCCCACGAGGCTCCCTGGGTCCAAGAGCGAACCCTTCTGCAGCGGGAGGTCCAGTTGTTCAGGCACAACACAATCATCTTCTATATGAAGCTACGCTGGATCCTCATGCACTGGAGGCTGGGGAAGAGGACAGAGACAAGGGAGGAGACAGCACACTCAGAGGTGAGATGATTGCCTAGTTCTAGTGACTCCTAGACCTTTTAAGTTGAGACGACTAAAGACGATAAACTTCGAGAAAATAATTTGGCTATCAGCTGATAGCGAATTATGATATAAATCTGCTAGATGGTTAGATAGCTAGTTAGCTAGATAGCTAGTTAGGTATGCTGTCAGAACAAACTAGTTTTTACTTGATTTTAGTTTGTTCTAATCTGCATCTTACTAACACCCCCCTTCTCTGGCGCTAACAGTGAGAGACAAACAGGACAGATACAACTCAAAACTAGCCAACTAGCTAGGCATACCTACCAGTGTTCAAACTCTCTGCCCGCCACCCGTAGCCACACTGCATGGAGCAGTCAGATGATTCGCACGTGGGACGGGAGAGCAGGGAGAGCAGGGAGAGCAGGGAGAGCAGGGAGCGCAGGGAGAGCAGGGAGGGCAGGGAGGGCAGGGAGAGCAGGGAGAGCAGGGAGGGCAGGGAGGGCAGGGAGAGCAGGGAGAGCAGGGAGGGCAGGGAGAGCAGGGAGAGCAGGGAGGGCAGGGAGGGCAGGGAGAGCAGGGAGGGCAGGGAGAGCAGGGAGAGCAGGGAGGGCAGGGAGGGCAGGGAGAGCAGGGAGAGCAGGGAGGGCAGGGAGAGCAGGGAGAGCAGGGAGGGCAGGGAGGGCAGGGAGAGCAGGGAGGGCAGGGAGAGCAGGGAGAGCAGGGAGGGCAGGGAGAGCAGGGAGGGCAGGGAGGGCAGGGAGAGCAGGGAGAGCAGGGAGAGCAGGGAGAGCAGGGAGGGGGAATTTACAGAGATGATGAAATTAGATAGTTTGATGTGCAATTTGTTACTTTTCCCAAGTGGTTCAGTGGTCTAAGACACTGCATCTCAGTGCTAGAGGAGTCACTACAGACAACCTGGTTCAGTGGTCTAAGACACTGCATCTCAGTGTTAGAGGAGTCACTACAGACAACCTGGTTCAGTGGTCTAAGACACTGCATCTCAGTGCTAGAGGAGTCACTACAGACAACCTGGTTCAGTGGTCTAAGACACTGCATCTCAGTGCTAGAGGAGTCACTACAGACAACCTGGTGCAGGGATCTAAGACACTGCATCTCAGTACTAGAGGAGTCACTACAGACAACCTGGTTCAGTGGTCTAAGACACTGCATCTCAGTGCTAGAGGAGTCACTACAGACAACCTGGTTTGAATCCAGACTGTATCACATCCGGCCGTGATTGGGAGTCCCATAGTGCGGCGCACAATTGGTCCAGCATCGTCTGAGTTTGGCCGGAGTAGGCCGTCATTGTAAATAAGAATGTGTTTTTAACTGACTTGACTAGTTAAATAAAGGTTCAATAAAAAATATATATTTTTAAAAAATAAATGTAAAAGTAATTTATAGGAGCTCCAGCACTGGCTGAGCACTATCTGTTCATGTGCCTGTTCAGAGGTGAGATCTTTGGCTTTAGATACTTAGCCAACCCTTCTCCTACAATCCTAACCATAAGCATAAACATTTCTGACAGTGGTTGGGAACAGTTTCTCAGCCTCTCAACCATCTAATCAGTACATGAGTACATTTGGTTAGAGCACGGTGACCAAACAGTGTATGACAGGGCTGGAGTCAACACCTGCCCCCCCAGTAGTTCTCCAGGAGGAAGGTTGACATCTAGCTCCTTCCCAGTAGTTCTCCAGGAGGAAGGTTGACATCTATCTCCTTCCCAGTAGTTCTCCAGGAGGAAGGTTGACATCTAGCTCCTTCCCAGTAGTTCTCCAGGAGGAAGGTTGACATCTTGCTCCTTCCCAGTAGTTCTCCAGGAGGAAGGTTGACATCTTGCTCCTTCCCAGTAGTTCTCCAGGAGGAAGGTTGACATCTTGCTCCTTCCCAGTAGTTCTCCAGGAGGAAGGTTGACATCTAGCTCAAAACACTCAATCAATCATTAGTGCAGGATTGAGTCATTTGATTGGTCGACTGAGTGACTGACTGTCAGTTTGTTGGCTGGCTGGTTCATTGATTCACTGCTCCTCTTCTTGCTTGTTATCCTGTGTCTTGTCTGTCCCAGTATGAGGAGTTGGAGGGTATTCCAGAGCTGGGAGTGATCTTGGAGCATGGAGAGGGAGAGATGGAGAGAGAGGACAGGGCCAGGTCGTGTACCCAGCTACCCCAGATAGACAGCCCTGACCCTGGCCCCACAACCCAACTCCCCTCCCCTGAACGCCTGCAGCACCAGAGACAGGTAGGGTACCATGCATTTCTCTCTGTTGCTACACTGAAAACCTGGATAAAGTACACTTTAGATGAGTACAAAGTCGGTTCAAGTACAGTGGTGTTCAACGATCTCTATCCAAATAATACTATTTACTGGCTCTGCATGCGGTATCTGCATGTTTCCATCTTGAGAAATGTTGGCCAGTGAAGAGACATTCGTCCTTTGCAGGAGGAAGTTTCTCTCACTGAGTAGAAACTTGATTCCAGTAGCCATTCATGTTATTTGTTTCCAGCAGTTATTGTGAACAGCTATAGTCACCAGTTGTACTACAGTACTACTTCAGCATGGATCATTAGTGAAATACAAAGGAGGCAAAAATAGTAACTCTTTCACATGGCTGACATGTTATTTCTTAGATATCGACCAGCTTCATGAATTCTGAGCTCACTGTGTGTTGAAGTAGAATATACAGTAGAGTACAGTTAATATGAATTACTATAATTCATAATTAAGATACATGTATTCTACTTCTTAGCTGAACTGTGATGAAGGAACAATTTCTCACAGTCAAAGAGAAAATAGGCTATCACTTATCAGAAATATTCTGTCTGTCTGTCTGTCTGTCTGTCTGTCTGTCTGTCTGTCTGTCTGTCTGTCTGTCTGTCTGTCTGTCTGTCTGTCTGTCTGTCTGTCTGTCTGTCTGTGTGTGTGTGTGTGTGTGTGTGTGTGTGTGTGTGTGTGTGTGTGTGTGTGTGTGTGTGTGTGTGGAACAGAGCAGTATTATCCTGGGTTTGTCATGTTTTATTAACAGGATATAAAGTGCTCTACTGTTGTGATTTCAACTTGACAGAAATGGTTTGTACAGTGACCTGAAAGTGGAGATGCTTTAAACCCCAAACAGTTCCCAAAGCAGGCCATGTTAGCAATTAGCACGAGGATGAAAACGTCAAACTCTGCTTAGTAAGCAATTTGCATTGTATAACCTAGTACATGTCCTACAACATACCACTGTATAACCTAGTACATGTCCTACAACATACCACTGTATAACCTAGTACATGTCCTACAACATACCACAGTATAGCCTAGTACATGTCCTACAACATACCACAGTATAACCTAGTACATGTCCTACAACATACCACTGTATAACCTAGTACATGTCCTACAACATACCACTGTATAACCTAGTACATGTCCTACAACACACCACTGTATAACCTAGTACATGTCCTACAACATACCACAGTATAACCTAGTACATGTCCTACAACATACCACAGTATAGCCTAGTACATGTCCTACAACATACCACTGTATAACCTAGTACATGTCCTACAACATACCACAGTATAACCTAGTACATGTCCTACAACATACCACAGTCTAACCTAGTACATGTCCCACAACATACCACTGTATAACCTAGTACATGTCCTACAACATACCACAGCTGTTTTTCTACTGACATTTACTTGGATATGTCCATTCAACCACAAATATCAGAGAGGTTTTCCAATGCCTCACTAAGAAGGGCACCTATTGGTAGATGGTAAAAAAAAAGCACACATTGAACAGTCAGGTCCTGACTGAGGCCAGGTCTCATGACTCCTCTATGGGAGTCGAAAGGCCACAGTCAGTACCTGACATCAGAGTTCTAGGGGTGTGAATACTTACGTAATTGAGATATTGCTGTATTTCATTTTAAATACATTTGCTAATTTTTCAAAAAATATGGTTTCACTTTGTCATTATGTGGTGCTGTGTGTAGATGGATGAGAAAAAAGCTCAATTTAATCCATTTTGAATTCCACCTGTAACACAACAATATGTGGAATAAGTCAAGGGGTGTGAATACTTTCTGAAGGCCCTGTATGTGGCCTTAGAAATAAGGTTTATGAAATCAATAACTTCCTAGCATCAGATAACATTCGTACACTGGCCATCTCTTTTAACTCACTTAGATAATTCATTTGATGTAACAGCAGTAGCAATACAAGGATATAACTTCTACAGAAAAGACAGGAATAGGCCTCCCAAGTGGTGCAGCGGTCTAAGGCACTGCATCGCAGTGCAAGCTGCGTTACTACAGATCCTGGTTTCGATACTGGGCTGTCTCGCATCCGCGACCAGCCGCGACCGGGAGACCCATGAGGCGACGCACAATTGGCCCAGCGTCGTCCGGGTTACGGGAGGGTTTGGCCGGCCGGGATGTCCTTGTCCCATCGAGCTGTAGCGACTCCTGTGGCGGGCCGGGCGCATGCACGCTGACAGGTGTACAGTGTTTCCTCCGACAAGTTGGTGCGGCTGGCTTCCGGTTTAAGAGTGCGTTGTGTCAAGAAGCAGTGCGGCTTGGCGGGGTCGTGTTTCGGAGGACGCACGGCTCTTGACATTCTCCTCTCCTGAGTCCGTACGGGAGTTGCAGCAATGGTACAAGACTGAAACAACAATTGGATATGACGAAATTGGGGAGAAAAAGGTGGTAAAAAAAAAAGTTTAATAAGTTAAGGAATGCATATGGGAGAGGTGTTGCGGCATACTGTATGTTCAGAGCCGTATTCCTGTCAAGCTTAAAGAGGATATCATGTCAAATGTTGTTGACGTGTTGTGGTTGCAAGTTCACCATCTTCATATAAAGCCTCTTCTTTTGGGGTGCTGCTATAGGCCACCAAGTGCTAACAGTCAGTATTTGGATAATATGTGTGTGTGATGTCAATAGAGAGGTCTATTTTCTGGGTGACCTGAACATTGTCTGGTTAGCATCTAGCTGTCCTCTCAAGAGGAAACCTCTAACTGTGACTAATGCCTGTAATATGACCCAGGTTATCACTCAACCAACTAGAGTGTGTACCAATAGTGTTGGACTTGTGTCGTCCACTTTTATTGATCATATCTTCAATAAAAGTGGATGATCATAAAAAATGTTTTCTTGTCTTTTGTTGAAGAGGTAATGTTGGCCTGATGGGTATGAGGAAGTTAATCCAAATGCAACACTGGAGGTATTTGTAAAAGTATTCATGACAATTGTTGGCAACCGTGCACCGGTTAGAAAACAACTGTTAGAGCCCTCTGGATTGATGATTAATTGAAAAGTTGAAATGAAATGATGCACATCAGGTGGTCAGGCTGCTCCATTAATTGGTTGACAGACTGTAAGTTAAGACATTTTGTGACTAAACGTAACATAAAGAAGAATAAATGATGTTACCATACCAAGATAAATGACATAAAACACAATGGAAACACATTTGAGTTGATGGGTCATTTATAATAAAAATGTTGCCAGTCATTTCAATGATTATTTCATTAGTAAAGTGGAAAAACTCAAGTGAAATGACAACATTGAACAGTGAACCATTATATTGTTGTATAAAATATCTAATAATGAAAGAGAAAGAGATGTTTTATATTTGGTCAAGTTAGTGTGGGAGAGGTGGAGAAACTATGGTTACCCATCAATAATGATGAGCCACCAGGTAGAGACTACTTGATGGGGAACTATTGAGAACGCTAGCAGACTGTATTGCCACCTCTATTTGCTGTGTCTTTAACCAAAGCCTAAAGGAGTGGGTGTGTCTACAGGCGTGGAAGGAAGTTAAAGTAACTCCACTGCCTATAAATAGTAAAGCACCCTTTGCTGGCTCTAACAGATGACCAATCAGTTTGCTGCCTGTTCTTAGTAAACCGATGGAGAGAAATGTGTTTGACCAAATACAATGCTATTTATCAGAGAACAAGTTAACTACTGACTTTCAGCATGAATATAGAGAAGGGAACTCAGCTTGTAGTGCACTGACTCAGATGACAGGTGATTGGTTAAAAGAAATGTATAATAAGATGATAGTTGGAGCTGTATTGTTAGATTTCAATGCAGCCTTTGATGTTATTGATCATAAATTGTTATTGAAGAAACTCACTTGCTATGGCTTTAAATCACCTGCTATCACATGGTTGGAGAGTTATTTATCCAATAGAACCCGAGAGTGTTCTTCAATGGAAGCTTCTCTAACATCAGATATGTACAGTGTGGTGTCCCTCAGGGCAGTTGTTTTGGGCCATTACTCTTCTTTATTTTTACAAATGATTTGTCACTTGTCTTATAAGAAGCTAAAATGACTGTATGCTGATGATTGCACTCTCTACATGTCAGTACTACAGCCATCTACTCTACATATCAGTACTACAGCCAGCTACTATACAGTGGGGAGAACAAGTATTTGATACACTGCCGATTTTGCAGGTTTTCCCACTTACAAAGCATGTAGAGGTCTGTAATTTTTATCATAGGTAAACTTCAACTGTGAGAGACAGAATCTAAAACAAAAATCCAGAAAATCACTGCTCCTCCTCCCTCCTCCCCTCTTGCTTCCCCCACTTCCTCCCCCCTCCTCCTCTCCAGGTGGGTGAGAACCGCAGGGTGCTCCAGGCGCTGCGCTCCCTGTTAGAGGAGTTCAGGTCAGAGTTGAGGGAGGAGGAGAGCAGGAGGTGCCAGCTCCAGCAGAACTACGCCAACGACAAGGCATCTTGGGAAGTCAAATGGGCCGAGATGAAGTGTCACGTTGCTCAGGTAACTCTAATCCACACACACACATGCACGCACGCGCGCACACACACACACACACGCCCACGCACACGCACATGCACCAGCACATGCCCACGCCCACACACACCCGCCCGCACGCACGCAGAGCTACGCCAACGACAAGGCATCATGGTAGGTGGGCCGAGATGAAATGTCACGTTGCTCAAGTCACTTACTCAAGATGTCTGTTTTAAAGAGACAGCAGTACTGGGATGTAGATGTCTGTTATAAAGAGACAGCAGTACTGGGATGTAGATGTCTGTTATAAAGAGACAGCAGTACTGGGATGTAGATGTCTGTCTTAAAGAGACAGCAGTACTGGGATGTAGATGTCTGTCTTAAAGAGACAGCAGTACTGGGATGTAGATGTCTGTTATAAAGAGACAGCAGTACTGGGATGTAGATGTCTGTTATAAAGAGACAGCAGTACTGGGATGTAGATGTCTGTTATAAAGAGACAGCAGTACTGGGATGTAGATGTCTGTTATAAAGAGACAGCAGTACTGGGATGTAGATGTCTGTTATAAAGAGACAGCAGTACTGGGATGTAGATGTCTGTTATAAAGAGACAGCAGTACTGGGATGTAGATGTCTGTTATAAAGAGACAGCAGTACTGGGATGTAGATGTCTGTTATAAAGAGACAGCAGTACTGGGATGTAGATGTCTGTTTTAAAGAGACAGCAGTACTGGGATGTAGATGTCTGTTTTAAAGAGACAGAGGCTATTTAGTGTAGTCTCAATCAAATGATCCATAGGCTATAGGCTAAGAAATACATGCTAAGAAAATCACAGAGCAAAGTTATATTTCTAAGATAGCTGCTGGGATGGTATAAATAAAACTAGGCTGTTACACACTGCAATGGATATTCCACCCTGAGCCCCGGTCCTGAGCCTAGGCCTATCTCTCTGTCCATTCTTATCCTGTAATATGATAAGATGAACACAGGCCTATCTCTCTGTCCATTCTTATCCTGTAATATGATAAGATGAACACAGGCCTATCTCTCTGTCCATTCTTATCCTGTAATATGATAAGATGAACACAGGCCTATCTCTCTGTCCATTCTTATCCTGTAATATGATAAGATGAACACAGGCCTATCTCTCTGTCCATTCTTATCCTGTAATATGATAAGATGAACACAGGCCTATCTCTCTGTCCATTCTTATCCTGTAATATGATAAGATGAACACAGGCCTATCTCTCTGTCCATTCTTATCCTGTAATATGATAAGATGAACACAGGCCTATCTCTCTGTCCATTCTTATCCTGTAATATGATAAGATGAACACAGGCCTATCTCTCTGTCCATTCTTATCCTGTAATATGATAAGATGAACACAGGCCTATCTCTCTGTCCATTCTTATTCTGTAATATGATAAGATGAACACAGGCCTATCTCTCTGTCCATTCTTATCCTGTAATATGATAAGATGAACACAGGTCTATCTCTCTGTCCATACTTATCCTGTAATATGATAAGATAAACACAGGCCTATCTCTCTGTCCATTCTTAGCCTGTCATTTCTGTAATTTGTATTAAAATATATTCAGCTAATATGTAAAATGCCGTAGAATTGCATGAAATGTTTATAAAACATTTTTTTATCTGACCTGCAAATACGATGATAGATTCATGCAATGCTTTTACTATAAAGGAGATCTTTCCACCCTACTCTTGTCCACGGTGGTCTGTGAACCCACAACCTTCTGGCCCGAAGCCCTACTCTTGTCCACGGTGGTCTGTAAACCCACAACCTTCTGGCCCGCAGCCCTACTCTTGTCCACGGTGGTCTGTGAACCCACAGCCCTGTACGCTATCAAATTTACAGCGTTATCATGTAATGCTTACAGGACGAAGAACAGTTTCTAAACTGCATATCTAAGGCTCTGGTCAGTCCAATAAGTGATGGTAAATGGTAGACATGTTCTCTGCTATCCACTTTATATTTTAATTATTATTTTAGGTATAAGGGAGGGTCACTTATTTTGGTTTCAAGTGTTCAGGGTTTAGATCAAATATATTTTGCTGAAGGGAAGGCCATCCATTTTAATTTCAGAGAGGTCTGATTTTCTCCATGTAACCCTTATTATAGTAAACAACGTTCACTCCCTAAAGAGAGCAGCACTGGGACGTAGTTACTACTCACAGTAAGTATATGGATACAACTCATTAGTTAATGTAGGTCTAAAGGAGTGAAAGGGTGGTGATGAAGTGTGATGTTGCTACCTACTGTCTGTAGGTAAGGGCCCAAAGATGGTGCTGTCTATAGGTAAGGGCCCAAAGATGGTGCTGTCTGTAGGTAAGGGCCCAAAGATGGTGCTGTCTGTAGGTAAGGGCCCAAAGATGGTGCTGTCTGTAGGTAAGGGCCCAAAGATGGTGCTGTCTGTAGGTAAGGGCCCAAAGATGGTGCTGTCTGTAGGTAAGGGCCCAAAGATGGTGCTGTCTGTAGGTAAGGGCCCAAAGATGGTGCTGTCTAAGGTATGTACCCTACCTTCCTCTTGTCCTTGAGGTTATCAATAATCAAACACAGTTACAGATTATGCTGGCCACCTTAAAGAGACCGCAGCACTGAGACATATAGAACTATTTTAACACAGCGAGGATCTTCTTGTCTCAGGACAATCAGTTCTTGTGTTTGAGCTCCAACATTTCGACTAAACCCAGCGAGCCAACACAAATTATACATCTCCTTATTGCGTATCCATTCGATCATTTCTTCTTTGTTCATAGCCAGAGCAGTTTTGCATATTATTTCCTATGACAATTAGAACGTTGGATATTCCTCTACAGAACACAGACTTGGCTGGAGGGCATCTTCTTCTGGTTCACTGTAACAACTCCTTATGAAACAATGTGAGTTTTCTGTATTCTGTTACAGTGCTTTTCCACACACAGGCTGCTGAAAACACTGTTTCAGTATATTAGTATATTACAGATATCTGTTCACAACACAAATAACTTCATCTAATAATAAAAACGGATTGTAGTCAGGTCATCTGACTAACCGATTGTAGTCAGGTCATCTGACAGACTGATTGTAGTCAGGTCATCTTACATACTGATTGTAGTCAGGTCATCTGACTAACCGATTATAGTCTGGTACTCTGACTGACTGATTGTAGTCAGGTCATCTGACAGACTGATTGTAGTCAGGTCATCTTACATACTGATTGTAGTCAAGTCATCTGACTGACCGATTGTAGTCAGGTACTCTGACTGACTGATTGTAGTCAGGTCATCTGACAGACTGATTGTAGTCAGGTCATCTTACATACTGATTGTAGTCAAGTCATCTGACTGACCGATTGTAGTCAGGTACTCTGACTGACTGATTGTAGTCAGGTCATCTGACAGACCGATTGTAGTCAGGTCATCTCACAGACCGATTGTAGTCAGGTACTCTGACTGACCTATTGTAGTCAGGTACTCTGACTGACTGATTGTAGTCAGGTCATCTGACTGACCGATTGTAGTCAGGTACTCTGACTGAATGGTTGTAGTCAGGTGCTCTGACTGACTGATTGTAGTCAGGTCATCTGACAGACCGATTGTAGTCATGTACTCTGACTGAATGGTTGTAGTCAGGTACTCTGACTGACCGATTGTAGTCAGGTCATCTGAATGACTGGTTGTAGTCAGGTCATCTGACAGACCGATTGTAGTCAGGTACTCTGACTGACTGATCGTAGTCATGTTATCTGACTGACTGATTGTAGTCAGGTCATCTGACTGACTGATTGTAGTCAGGTCATCTGACTGACTGATTGTAGTCAGGTCATCTGGTCACATGGAAATACTTCACCACATTGTTATGGATTGCTCTTCAACTCTACTAATATATTGTCTAACTGTTATGTGTTCAACCAGCTGGAAGAGGAGAGACGAGAAGAGAAAGGAGAGGCCAGAGGAGAGGCCAGAGGGGAGGCCAGAGGAGAGGCCAGAGGGGAGGCCAGAGGGGAGGCGCAGGGAGGTGGAGGAGACCTAGGCTGGGCCTTTAAGCAGGAGCGAGAGGAGCATCGTAGCCTCCTGGCCGAGAGCCACAGCACCTCCCTGGACCTCCACTGGAAGCTGCAGCACGGAGAGAAGAGGTGGGGGAGGGAGAGGAGAGACCTGCTGGAACGCTTCGACCAGGAGAGACAGGAGTGGGACAGCAACATGAGAGACATGCACCACAAGATGGAGAGGGTGAGGGGGGGGGGGGGGGGGGGGAGCGAGAGAGAGAGGAGGGGGAGAGGAGTGAGAGGGGAGGGGGAGAGGAGAGAGAGGGGAGAAGAAAGAAAGAGGAGAGAGAGAGAGGAGAGGGAGAGGAGAGGGAGAGGAGAGGAGAGGAGAGGAGAGGAGAGGAGAGGAGAGGAGAGGAGAGGAGAGGAGAGGAGAGGAGAGGAGAGGAGAGGAGAGGAGAGGAGAGGAGAGGAGAGGATAGAGAGAGAGAGGGAGAGAGAGGAGGTGGAGTGAGGGGGGAGAGGACGTGGAGGGAGAGGGTAGGAGAGGAGAGGGAGAGAGAAAGGGAGGAGAGAGAGGAGAGGAGAGAGAGAGAGAGAGAGGAGAGAGAGAGGAGAGAGAGGAGAGAGAGGAGGTGGAGAGGAGGGAGAGAGAGGAGGTGGAGAGGAGGTGAAGGGGGAGAGGAGGGAGAGAGGAGAGAGAGGAGGGAGAGGACGTGAAGAGAGAGAGAGAGGAGGGAGATGGAGAGGAGGGCGAGAGGAGGGAGAGGACGTGAAGAGAGAGAGAGAGGAGGGAGAGGAGGTGAAGGGGGAGAGGAGGGAGAGAGGAATCTCCTAGGGTGAATATTCACACCATTATATATCTGAGAAGTTTTGAAGTGGATAATATATAATATGAATTAATAATTAAGTCTTGTTTAAGTTAAAATTGATATCTCAACTCTGAAGAAGAAGGACTCATGTCTCACAGTAATACTGTATTATGATGCTCATGGCATTATAATATGATCAGTGAAAATTGTGACTGTACGTTTTGTTTTCTATAATGATGAGATAGAAAGCAATTCTAGAGAGCAACTAGTTTCATATTCTGTAGTCACATCACCCTGTCTGACTACTGAGAGCAACTAGTTTCATATTCTGTAGTCACATCACCCTGTCTGACTACTGAGAGCAACTAGTTTCATATTCTGTAGTCACATCACCCTGTCTGACTACTGAGAGCAACTAGTTTCATATTCTGTAGTCACATCACCCTGTCTGACTACTGAGAGCAACTAGTTTCATATTCTGTAGTCACATCACCCTGTCTGACTACTGAGAGCAACTCTAAACGACTACAGACCCGTAGCACTCACGTCTGTAGCCATGAAGACGACTACAGACCCGTAGCACTCACGTCTGTAGCCATGAAGACGACTACAGACCCGTAGCACTCACGTCTGTAGCCATGAAGACGACTACAGACCCGCAGCACTCACGTCTGTAGCCATGAAGACGACTACAGACCCGCAGCACTCACGTCTGTAGCCATGAAGACGACTACAGACCCGTAGCACTCACGTCTGTAGCCATGAAGACGACTACAGACCCGTAGCACTCACGTCTGTAGCCATGAAGACGACTACAGACCCGTAGCACTCACGTCTGTAGCCATGAAGACGACTACAGACCCGTAGCACTCACGTCTGTAGCCATGAAGACGACTACAGACCCGTAGCACTCACGTCTGTAGCCATGAAGACGACTACAGACCCGCAGCACTCACGTCTGTAGCCATGAAGACGACTACAGACCCGTAGCACTCACGTCTGTAGCCATGAAGACGACTACAGACCTGTAGCACTCACGTCTGTAGCCATGAAGACGACTACAGACCCGTAGCACTCACGTCTGTAGCCATGAAGACGACTACAGACCCGTAGCACTCATGTCTATAGCCATGAAGTGCTTTGAAAGGCTGGTCACGGCTCACATGAACACCATTATCCCAGAAAACTTAGACCCACTCCCATTTTCATACCGCTCCAACAGATCCACAGATGATGCAATCTCTATTGCACTCCAAACTGACCTTTCCCACCTGTACAAGAGGAACACCTACAGTTGAAGTCGTTAGTTTACATAAACTTAGGTTGAAGTCATTAAAACTCATGTTTCAACCACTCCACAGATTTCATGTTAACAAACTATAGTTTTGGCAAGTCGGTTAGGACATCTACTTTGTGCATGACACAAGTAATTCTTCCAACAATTGTTTACAGACAGATTATTTCACTAATAATTCACTATATCACAATTCCAGTGGGTCAGAAGTTCACATACACTAACTTGAATGTGCCTTTAAACAGCTTGGAAAATTCGGCTTTAGAAGCTTCTGATTGGCTAATTGACATAATTTGAGTCATTTGGAGGTGTACCTTCAAATTCAGTGCCTCTTTGCTCAGTACCTCTCTGAAATCATGGGAAAATCAAAAGAAATCAGCCAAGACCTCAGGAAACAAATTGTAGACCTCCACAAGTCTGGTTCATCCTTGGGAGCAATTTCCAAATGCCTGAAGGTACCACGTTCATCTGTACAAACAATAGTACGCAAGTATAAACACCATGGGACCACGCAGCCATCATACCGCTCAGGAAGGAGACGCTCTGTCTCCTAGAGATGAACATACTTTGGTGCAAAAAGTGCAAATCAATCCCAGTACAACAGCAAAGGACCTTGTGAAGATGCTGGAGGAAACAGGTACAAAAGTATCTATATCCACAGTAAAACCAGTCCTATATCGACATAACCTGAAAGGCCAGTCAGCAAGGAAGAAGCCACTGTTCCAAAACCTCCATTAAAAAGCCAGACTACGGTTTGCAGCTGCACGTGGGGACAAAGATCGTACTTTTTGGAGAAATGTCCTCTGGTCTGATGAAACAAAAATAGAACTGTTTGGCCATAATGACCATCGTTATGTTTGGAGGAAAAAGGGGGAGGCTTGCAAGCCAAAGAACACCATCCCAACCGTGAAGCACGGGGGTGGCAGCATCATGTTGTGGGGGTGCTTTGCTGCAGGAGGGACTGGTGCACTTCACAAAATAGATGGCATCATGAGGAAGGAAAATTATGTGGATATATTGAAGCAACATCTCAAGACATCAGTCAGGAAGTTAAAGCTTGGTCGGAAATGGGTTTTCCAAACGGACAATGACCCCAAGCATACTTCCAAAGTTGTGGCAAAATGGCTTAAGGACAACAAAGTCAAGGTATTGGAGTGGCCATCACAAAGCCATGACCTCAATCCTATTGAAAATGTTGTGGGCAGAACTGAAAAAGCGTGTGTGAGCAAGGAGGCCTACAAACCTGACTCAGTTACACCAGTTCTGTCAGGAGGAATGGACCAAAATTCACCCAACTTATTGTGGGAAGCTTGTGGAAGGCTACCCGAAACGTTTGACCCAAGTTTAACAATTTAAAAGCAATGCTACCAAATACTAATTGAGTGTATGTAAACTTCTGACCCACTGGGAATGTGATGAAAGAAATAAAAGCTGAAATAAATAATTCTCTCTACTATTATTCTGACATTTCACATTCTTAAAATAAAGTGCTGATCCTAACTGACCTAAGACAAGGAATTCTTACTAGGATTAAATGTCAGGAATTGTGAAAAACTGAGTTTAAATGTATTTGGCTAAAGTGTATGTAAACTTCCGACTTCAAATGTACGTGAGAATGCTGTTCATTGACTGCATCTCAGCCTTCAACACCATAGTGCCCTCAAAGCTCATCACTAAGCTAAGGACCCTGGGACTGAACACCTCCCTCTGCAATTGGATCCTGGACTTCCTGACAGGCCGGCCCCCAGGTGGTAAGGGTAGGCAACAACACATCTGCCACGCTGATCCTCAACACTGGGGCCCCTCAGGGGTGCGTGCTCAGTCCCCTCCTGTACTCCCTGTTCACTCATGACTCCATGGCCAGGCACGACTCCAACACCATCATTAAGTTTGCTAATGACAAAACAGTAGTAGGCCTGATCATCCTTTCCTCTCCTCCCTCTCTCTTTTCCCCCCACAGCTGCAGAGAGAGCTTAATGTACGGAGGGGCAGCGAGGGCTCACCATCGGGAGACGGGGAGACAGTGGGAGGACACAGGGGTGTCTTTTCCCCCCAGGAGAGCCCATGTAAGGCCTCTCGCTCCCCAAGGTCACCACATTCTCCTCGCTCTGCAATCCCCTGCCCTGTTTCCCTCCCCACCCACTCCCACTCGGACTCAGAGGCCCATGAAGAGCAGGGGGCTTTAGTGAGGTTCAGAGCCCCATCAGAGAAACTCTTCCTGGACGCTCTGACACTGGACCCCCTGGGTGGCCTGGAGGCCCCATCTCTCAGCAGACTGGACTCTGACAAGGGGTTACCCTGTATTAACCAGGTGAGACATGTCAGACTCTGACAAGAGGTTCCCCTGTATTAACCAGGTGAGACATGTCAGACTCTGACAAGAGGTTCCCCTGTATTAACCAGGTGAGACATGTCAGACTCTGACAAGAGGTTCCCCTGTATAGGGGCAGGTAACCTAGTGGTTAGAGCGTTGCGCCAGTAACCCAAAGTTTGCTGTTTCGAATACCCGAGCCGACAAGGTGAAAACCTGCTGATGTGTCTTTGAGCAAGGCACTTAACCCTAATTTGCTCCAGGGGCGCCGTACTACTATGGTTGACCCTGTAGGGAGGCCGTCATTGTAAATAAGAATTTGTTCTTAACTGACTTGCCTCGTTAAATAAAGGTTAATAAATAAATAAATAATAGTAATTAACCAGGTGTGACATGTAAGACTCTGTCCCTAATGACACCTAATTCCATATATAGTACACTACCTCTGACCATAGTACACTACCTATGTGTGTGTGTGTGTGTGTGTGTGTGTGTGTGTGTGTGTGTGTGTGTGTGTGTGTGTGTGTGTGTGTGTGTGTGTGTGTGTGTGTGTGTGTGTTATTTCAGGCTCTGAATGAGATCCCAGACAAAGAAGACCTGTCTATGTACCAGGAGGAGGAGGAGGAGATGGGTTTTGGCAGCCTGCTCAGGTAACTGACTTATTCCTGCTTACCTAAAGCAACCTATCCTTATTGTTACTGTAACAACATATCCTTATTGTTACTGTAACAACCCATCCTTATTGTTACTGTAACAACCCATCCTTATTGTTACTGTAACAACCCGTCCTTATTGTTACTGTAACAACCTATCCTTATTGTTACTGTAACAACATATCCTTATTGTTACTGTAACAACCCATCCTTATTGTTACTGTAACAACCCATCCTTATTGTTACTGTAACAACCCATCCTTATTGTTACTGTAACAACCCATCCTTATTGTTACTGTAACAACCCATCATTATTGTTACTGTAACAACATATCCTTATTGTTACTGTAACAACATATCCTTATTGTTACTGTAACAAATTATCCTTATTGTTACTGTAACAACCCATCATTATTGTTACTGTAACAACATATCCTTATTGTTACTGTAACAACCTATCCGTATTGTTACTGTAACAACCCATCCTTATTGTTACTGTAACAACCCATCCTTATTGTTACTGTAACAACATATCCTTATTGTTACTATAACAACCCATCCTTATTGTTACTGTAACAACCCATCCTTATTGTTACTGTAACAACCCATCCTTATTGTTACTGTAACAACTCATCCTTATTGTAACTGTAACAACATATCCTTATTGTTACTATAACAACTCATCCTTATTGTTACTCTAACAACATATCCTCATTGTTACTGTAACAAAATATCCTTATTGTTACTGTAACAACATATCCTTATTGTTACTGTAACAACCCATCCTTATTGTTACTGTAACAACATATCCTTATTGTTACTGTAACAACCCATCCTTATTGTTACTGTAACAACATATCCTTATTGTTACTGTAACAAAATATCCTTATTGTTACTGTAACAGCATATCCTTATTGTTACTGTAACAACCCATCCTTATTGTTACTGTAACAACATATCCTTATTGTTACTGTAACAACCCATCCTTATTGTTACTGTAACAACATATCCTTATTGTTACTGTAACAACATATCCTTATTGTTACTGTAACAACCTATCCTTATTGTTAGTGTAACAACCCATCCTTATTGTTACTGTAACAACCAATCCTTATTGTTACTGTAACAACCCATCCTTATTGTTACTGTAACAACCTATCCTTATTGTTACTGTAACAACCCATCCTTATTGTTACTGTAACAACCCCTCCTTATTGTTACTGTAACAACATATCCTTATTGTTACTGTAACAACCTATCCTTATTGTTACTGTAACAACCCATCCTTATTGTTAGTGTAACAACATATCCTTATTGTTACTGTAACAACCCATCCTTATTGTTAGTGTAACAACATATCCTTATTGTTACTGTAACAACATATCCTTGTTCATTCATCCAAATTATACATTACTTGTATTGTATCTTAACTAGACAGGCTACCATTTGAACATTTACAATATGTATGCTTTTGGCTGTTGTGAACTCTGAACTCCCCTCACTGTATTTTAAGCAAGTCTACTGTACTTATAAATCCTTTGGGTAAAGAAATGACTGCTGTTAGAAGTGATATTTCCTGGTGGTTTGTGTTGAAGCAGCTCTTAGTGAAAGATCATAATGGTACATGATTCAAGTCGTCGCAGCCTGACGATTAATTATGAATCATTTTAAAGCGATCCCTGATTAAATGAAATTAAACTTATTGCAGAGATGGAGAGCAAACTAGTTGTTTTTATGCTATTTTTGTAGTTTAAAGAAATTGGGAACAGTAAAGAGGCTGTAACATGTTGTTTAGACAAGCGATATCAGAGAGACAGCTCTGTTTATCTTTAATGACATGTTACAGTGCTACCTGTCCTTCCTACACAGGGCCAAGTCGGTCTGTTCTATGAGTGACTTCCAGCGTCTGATGGACAGCTCTCCCTTCCTGCCTGACAAGAGTCATCATGGTGACCGTGACCGTGACGATGTGACTCCGCCCCTCTCACCCGACGACCTGAAGTACATCGAGGAGTTTAACAGTAAGGGGTGGGACTTCCCTGTCCCTGGCCCCTCCCCGACACCAGGCCACCACACCCCCACAGCCATGGAGGCCTGGGCAGAACGGTCCACTTCAGGTACTGATGTTGCTCATGGTTTAATGCTGTCTGTTTTAAGAAAAAAATAATTACAATACAAAACATACACATATAAACGACAACATCACACAAACAATAATTACATCACACCTGCCCAGACCCACCTGCTCACACCTCAATCTCCAGCGCCCGCATCACTCCACCACATGGCCTCAAACTGGACCATTTTGTTTCTCTCCGTGGCCCACGCACTTTCAATAAATCATTTGACCTTTCCATTGTGTTAACAACAGCGGATTGGTTGGTTTCTAGTTTTAAGTCTACGTTTTTTTAAGATGAGTGATGAGAAGAGGACCGTCCAGCCCATTGGGTATCTCACTACACCATCATATGCCATGTCTTGAAATATGCAGACGGACGGATTCAAAGTTAGTTTACATTGTAATACTTCTGACAGCCAACTTTAGAACTGCGCCCATAACTTCTGGACGTTCTAACATTCCCAGAAGGCATGGATTATTGAGTCATTGTTAGTTTTACACTGAAGACATGACTCTGCCGCTGTGCTGTAGAATTTGTTAATGTTGTCTCTCGTGTAATATATTCTATACATTAGTTTATCATTTCGTTAGTTATGTTCCAACATTCGCTCCATCTCAGCCTTCAACACCATAGTGCCCTCAAAGCTCATCACTAAGCTAAGGACCCTGGGACTGAACACCTTCCTCTGGAACTGGATCCTAGACTTCCTGACGGGCCGCCCCCAGGTGGTAAGGGTAGGCAACAACACATCTGCCACGCTGATCCTCAACACTGGGGCCCCTCAGGGGTGCATGCTCAGTCCCCTCCTGTACTCCCTGGTCACTCATGACTGCATGGCCAGGCAAGACTCCAACACCATCATTAAGTTTGCCGACGACACAACAGTAGTAGGCCTGATCACCGACAACAATGAGACAGCCTATAGAGAGGAGGTCAGAGACCTGGCCGTGTGGTGCCAGGATAACAACCTCTCCCTCAACGTGATCAAGACAAAGGAGATGATTGTGGACTACAGGAAAAGGAGGACAGAGCACGCCCCATTCTCATCGACAGGGCTGTAGTTGGAGCAGGTTGAGCTTCAAGTTCCTTGGTGTTCACATCACCAACAAACTATCATGGTCCAAACACACTAAGACAGTCGTGAAGAGGGCACGACAAAAGATTTGGCATGGGTCCTCAGATCCTCAAAAGGTTCTACAGCTGCACCATAGGGAGCATTCTGACTGGTCGCATCACTGCCTGGTATGGCAACTGCTCGGCCTCTGCCCGCAAGGCACTACAGAGAGTCGTGTGTACGGCCCAGTACATCACTGGGGCCAAGCTTCGTGCCATCCAATACCTCTATACCAGGACCTAAAAATTGTCAAAGACTCCAGTCACCCTAGTCATAGACTGTTCTCTCTGCTACCGCACGGCAAGCGGTACCGGAGCGCCAAGTCTAGGTCCAAAAGGCTCCTTAACAGCTTCTACCCTCAAGCCATCAGACTCCTGAACAAATCAAAGGGCCACCAGACCTCTCTTTTACACTGCTGATACTCTCTGTTTATTATATATGCATAGTGACTTTAACTCTACCCACATGTACATATTACCTCAATATCCTTGACTAACCTGTACCCCCACACATTGACTCTGTACTGGTACCCCTGTATATAGCCTCACTACTGTTATTATACTAACCTGTACCCCCACACATTGACTCTGTACTGGTACCCCTGTATATAGCCTCACTACTGTTATTATACTAACCTGTACCCCCACACATTGACTCTGTACTGGTACCCCTGTATATAGCCTCACTACTGTTATTATACTAACCTGTACCCCCACACATTGACTCTGTACCGGTACCCCTGTATATAGCCTCACTACTGTTATTATACTAACCTGTACCCCCACACATTGACTCTGTACCGGTACCCCTGTATATAGCCTCACTACTGTTATTATACTAACCTGTACCCCCACACATTGACTCTGTACCGGTACCCCTGTATATAGCCTCACTACTGTTATTATACTAACCTGTACCCCCACACATTGACTCTGTACCGGTACCCCTGTATATAGCCTCACTACTGTTATTATACTAACCTGTACCCCCACACATTGACTCTGTACCGGTACCCCTGTATATAGCCTCACTACTGTTATTATACTAACCTGTACCCCCACACATTGACTCTGTACCGGTACCCCTGTATATAGCCTCACTACTGTTATTATACTAACCTGTACCCCCACACATTGACTCTGTACCGGTACCCCTGTATATAGCCTCACTACTGTTATTATACTAACCTGTACCCCCACACATTGACTCTGTACCGGTACCCCTGTATATAGCCTCACTACTGTTATTATACTAACCTGTACCCCCACACATTGACTCTGTACCGGTACCCCTGTATATAGCCTCACTACTGTTATTATACTAACCTGTACCCCCACACATTGACTCTGTACCGGTACCCCTGTATATAGCCTCACTACTGTTATTATACTAACCTGTACCCCCACACATTGACTCTGTACCGGTACCCCTGTATATAGCCTCACTACTGTTATTATACTAACCTGTACCCCCACACATTGACTCTGTACCGGTACCCCTGTATATAGCCTCACTACTGTTATTATACTAACCTGTACCCCCACACATTGACTCTGTACCGGTACCCCTGTATATAGCCTCACTACTGTTATTATACTAACCTGTACCCCCACACATTGACTCTGTACCGGTACCCCTGTATATAGCCTCACTACTGTTATTATACTAACCTGTACCCCCACACATTGACTCTGTACCGGTACCCCTGTATATAGCCTCACTACTGTTATTATACTAACCTGTACCCCCACACATTGACTCTGTACCGGTACCCCTGTATATAGCCTCACTACTGTTATTATACTAACCTGTACCCCCACACATTGACTCTGTACCGGTACCCCTGTATATAGCCTCACTACTGTTATTATACTAACCTGTACCCCCACACATTGACTCTGTACCGGTACCCCTGTATATAGCCTCACTACTGTTATTATACTAACCTGTACCCCCACACATTGACTCTGTACCGGTACCCCTGTATATATAGCCTCACTACTGTTATTATACTAACCTGTACCCCCACACATTGACTCTGTACCGGTACCCCTGTATATAACCTCACTACTGTTATTATACTAACCTGTACCCCCACACATTGACTCTGTACTGGTACCCCTGTATATAGCCTTGCTATTGTACTGCTTCATTATCTGTTATTTATATACTTTTTTTTTTAAAGCATTTTTGTTTAAGGGCTTGTAAGTAAGCATTTCACTGTAAGGTCTACACCTTTTTTTAACTAGGCAAGTCAGTTAAGAACAAATTCTTATTTACAATGACGGCCTACCTACAGGGTCAACCCCTGGAGCAAATTAGGGTTAAGTGCCTTGCTCAAGGACACATCGACAGGTTTTTCACCTTGTCTGCTCGGGTATTTGAACCAGCGACCTTTCAGTTACTGGCCCAATGCTCTAACCGCTAGGCTACCTGCCGCCCTACACCTGTTGTATTCAGCGCATGTGACAAATACAATTTGATTTGACTTGATTTGTGCCGATATCAGTTATTTTTAATTCTTGGTTCCAGTAGTTTATATTTTTTCCTCAAGATTACTCTGATGTCCAAAAGATTTCAAATCAAAATGATTGATATTAAACTTTTAAGTTTATATCTCATTGGTCAGTCCAACATTCCTCTTTAAAGTTTAGTTCTGATTCTAATCTTTCCACATTCTCTCTCTCTCTCTCTCTCTCTCTCTCTCTCTCTCTCTCTCTCTCTCTCTCTCTCTCTCTCTCTCTCTCTCAGAACCATTCCAGCCAGCCTCGTGGTTCCTGTCCAGTCCAGAGCCCCCCTGCCCACCCCACTGTCAGCGCTCCCCACTCAGGGGCAACGGGGCTAACGTAGGAGGGGGCGCAGGGGTCTACGTCTCCCACAGCCCCACCCGATCCCCCGGGCCCCCCGATCAAGACTACCTGTTCCCCAAAGGAACCAAGGGACGAGAGGGTGTGGGAGTTGGTGAGGTGGGGGGTGCACCTGTGATTGGGGGGGTAGGAGGTCCAGACGATGTGTTTGGTGATGGTAGGTGGCCTCCCTCCTGTCATAAGGAGTTATTAGAGGGTGCGGGGGGACTGAGGGGTCCCTCTGGGGGGGGTCCCATCCCCATGGTGGGGTACGCCTCGTCTCTGGAGCTGCAGCTGTCGCGGAACCTCAGTGATGACATGAAGGAGGTGGCCTTCTCTGTTAGGAACTACTGCTCTGGCACCTCGGACCACCTTGAGCAACAGAGACAGGTCTGTTGATGTTGTTGTCTAGTTGTTCATCCATCTAGTCTGTTGTCTAGTTGTTCATCCATCTAGTCTGTTGTCTAGTTGTTCATCCATCTAGTCTGTTGTCTAGTTGTTCATCCATCTAGTCTGTTGTCTAGTTGTTCATCCATCTAGTCTGTTGTCTAGTTGTTCATCCATCTAGTCTGTTGTCTAGTTGTTCATCCATCTAGTCTGTTGTCTAGTTGTTCATCCATCTAGTCTGTTGTCTAGTTGTTCATCCATCTAGTCTGTTGTCTAGTTGTTCATCCATCTAGTCTGTTGTCTAGTTGTTCATCCATCTAGTCTGTTGTCTAGTTGTTCATCCATCTAGTCTGTTGTCTAGTTGTTCATCCATCTAGTCTGTTGTCTAGTTGTTCATCCATCTAGTCTGTTGTCTAGTTTTTATTAACTTAGTTGATCTGCCTAGTTTATATTATATAGTCACTGTCTTTGTGAGGTTTCTATAGTTTACTGTCTTTGTGAGGTTTCTATAGTTTACTGTCTTTGTGAGGTTTCTATAGTATACTGTCTTTGTGAGGTTTCTATAGTTTACTGTCTTTGTGAGGTTTCTATAGTATACTGTCTTTGTGAGGTTTCTATAGTTTACTGTCTTTGTGAGGTTTCTATAGTATACTGTCTTTGTGAGGTTTCTATAGTTTACTGTCTTTGTGAGGTTTCTATAGTTTACTGTCTTTGTGAGGTTTCTATAGTATACTGTCTTTGTGAGGTTTCTATAGTATACTGTCTTTGTGAGGTTTCTATAGTATACTGTCTTTGTGAGGTTTCTATAGTTTACTGTCTTTGTGAGGTTTCTATAGTATACTGTCTTTGTGAGGTTTCTATAGTTTACTGTCTTTG
The DNA here is from genome assembly GCA_023634145.1 of Thymallus thymallus. Taxonomy (NCBI): domain Eukaryota; kingdom Metazoa; phylum Chordata; class Actinopteri; order Salmoniformes; family Salmonidae; genus Thymallus; species Thymallus thymallus. The sequence goes on from CM042383.1 coordinate 1,692,220, forward strand.
TGAGGTTTCTATAGTTTACTGTCTTTGTGAGGTTTCTATAGTATACTGTCTTTGTGAGGTTTCTATAGTTTGCTGTTTAAGCTTTGGGGATCCTCTCCTCACCTGCGCATATCACTTAGACTTTTACTTGTCTGTTTAATTTACTCCACAGCTCCGAGATACGGCGTGTCAGACAAATGGTTTCACCACTCGGGGCACCCAGACCACCCAGACCATCAGTGTGGGGCTACAGACAGACATCCTCCGGACCCTCACCAGCTCCCCCCACCGCTGCCTCACCCCTAAAGGAGGCAGCTCCACACCCATCTCCTCCCCCTCCCGAACCATCCGCAAGATACAGTACTCTCCCGTAGTCCAGTCCAAGTTTGAGCGTCCATGTTGTTCTCCTAAGTATGGCTCCCCTAAGCTCCAGAGGAAGCTGTCAACATCATCGAAGGCTGACCTCCCAGGTGGGGCCTCCAGCTCCACGGCCGGCCCCAGAACCCCTACCCCCATCACCCCCCAGAAGGGTGCCTCTGAGTCGGCCTGGGCTCGTTCCACCACCACCAGGGACTCTCCGGTCCACACCACCATCAACGACGGCCTGTCTTGTCTCTTCAACATCATAGACCACAGCCCCGTGGCCTACGAACCCCCACAGTGCAAATTTACCAAGTCCCCCAGCCGCTCCCGCCCCACCCCCCTTGACCCCTCACCTCCTGGTGGACCTGGTGGACCCAGTCTACCCCACTCAGACCCCAAAGACCTAAGGTCTCTTGGAGCTGTCCAGGAGTTTCTGAGGAATGTCCACGGGCGTTCTCCCAGCCCGGTGCAGCTGATATTAGAGGTCCAGGGAGGGCCGGGGGGAACAGGGGGAGAGAGGACACCAGAGGTGCTCAGCATACGCCAGGACCTGTCTGCCCCGCCTGGATACACCCTGGCAGAGAACGCAGCCCGCCTGCTGAACAAGAAGCTGTTGGAGCAGAGCTTTAGGGAAGAGAAAAGGCTGGGGTCCGGAGGGTCTGGAGGGACTGGAGGGTTCTCAGCCCAGGGCCAGGGAGGCTACATGAGGGAGGGGCGACAGGTGGAGGGAGACATGAACCAGCCGGGGTGTTTGGAGGTAAATACTAACACCTACTGGATTTACTGGCTCTCAAGTAGCGCAGTGGTCTAAGGCACTGCATCTCAGTGCTAGAGGCGTCACTACAGACACTCTGGTTTGAATCCAGACTGCATCACAACCGGCCGTGATTGGGAGTCCCATAGGGTGGCGCACAATTGGCCCAGCGTCGTCTGAGTTTTGCCGGTGTAGGCCATCATTGTAAATAAGAATTTGTTCCCATTCAGTATCACTCTGCTTCAGCCACCATTCACCACCCATTCAGTATCACTCTGCTTCAGCCACCACTCACCACCCATTCAGTATCACGCTGCTTCAGCCACCACTCACCACCCATTCAGTATCACTCTGCTTCAGCCACCACTCACCACCCATTCAGTATCACTCTGCTTCAGCCACCACTCACCACCCATTCAGTATCACTCTGCTTCAGCCACCACTCACCACCCATTCAGTATCACTCTGCTTCAGCCACCACTCACCACCCATTCAGTATCACTCTGCTTCAGCCACCACTCACCACCCATTCAGTATCACTCTGCTTCAGCCACCACTCACCACCCATTCAGTATCACTCTGCTTCAGCCACCACTCACCACCCATTCAGTATCACTCTGTTTCAGCCACCACTCACCACCCATTCAGTTAGACACTGTTAGTATTGTAGTTAGAATTGTAGTGACCATAGGTAGTAGGGCTGACCCGATTACTGGGGGTTTCAAACCCTGACTATCTGTCCTAACCTAACGTAGCAAGTTTTCAGCGGAAAAGGAAGCTAGGTTGAATTAGCTGTATCCCTGAAAACTGGATACATCCGGTTGTTGGCAACTTCACTAAGAGTGAGGTCAAAGGATCTTGGCAAAAGGTAAAAGCTATATAGCGTTATGATAATACTGTATGTTTAAAGTGAATGAAAACATTACAGTGAAGCCCTAAGTTATATTCCTACTGTACATACACTGAGTGTACAAAACATTAAGAACACCTTCATAATCTTGAGTTGCACCTACTACTATTACCCCATTCAAAGACACATACAGTGCATTTGGACAGTATTCAGACCTCTTGACTTTTTCCACATTTTGTTACAATACAGCCTTATTCTAAAATTGATTAAATATTTTTTTCCCTAATCAATCTAAACACAATACCCCATAATGACAAAGCAAAAACACGTTTTATATTTTCTTTTGCAAATTTATAAAAAACAAAACAACTGTCTGAATACATAATTATATATATATAAAGTATTCAGACCCTTTACACGTATAAGTATTCAGACCCTTTACACGTATAAGTATTCAGACCCTTTACACGTATAAGTATTCAGGTCTCCCCAGAGATGTTAGATTGGGTTCAAGCCGGCCTCTGGCTGGGCCCTCAAGGACATTCAGAGACTTGTCCCGAAGCCACTCCTGCGTTCTTGGCTGTGTGCTTAGGGTTGTTGTCCTGTTGGAAAGTGAACCTTCGCCCTAGTCTGAGTTCCTGAGTGCTCTGGAGCAGGTTTTCATCAAGGATCTCTCTGTACTTTGCTCCGTTCATCTTTCCCTTGATCCTGACTAGTCTCCCAGTCCCTGCCGCTGAAAAACATCCCCACAGCATGATGCTGCCACTACCATGCTTCACCGTAGGGATGCTGCCAGGTTTCCTCCAGAAATTACTCTTGGCATTCAGGCCAAAGAGTTCAATCTTGGTTTCATCAGACCAGAGAATCTTGTTTGGTTGACCAAAGCCCTTCTCCATCGATTGCTTAGTTTGGCCAGGCGGCCAGCTCTAGGAAGAGTCTTGGTGGTTCCAAACTTCTTCCATTTAAGAATGATGGAGGCCATTGTGTTCTTGGGGTCCTTCAATGCTGCAGAAATGATTTGGTACCCTTCCCCAGATCTCTGCCTCGACACAATCCTGTCTCTGAGCTCTACGGACAATTCCGGCATGGAAACCAATTATGGCATGGTTTTTGCTCTGACTTGCACTTATATAGACAGGTGTGTGCCTTTCCAAATCATGTCCAATCAATTAAATTTACCACAGGTGGACTCCAATCAAGGATGATCAATGGAAACAGGATGCACCTGAGCTCAATTTAGTCTCATAGCAAAGGGTCTGAATACTTATGTAAATATGGTATTTCTGTTTTTTCACATTGTCACTATCTCGTATTGTGTGTAGGTTAATGAGGGACATTTTTTAGGGGGTTTGAATACTTTCTGAAGGCACTGTAAATATTTTGCCCATTCACCCTCTGAATGGCACACATACACAATCCATGTCTTAATTGTCTCAA
>CM042383.1:1698102-1730602 GCA_023634145.1 Thymallus thymallus
ATCATAACATCTGTCTGTGTAGATGTCTGCATGGTCTAATATAGTATTGAGTATGTAACGATTCAACTCCAGTGACCCAAAGAGTCATCCGTTTTCTGTGCTCTGCTGTAGAAGAACCAGTACTAAAAGGTTTAGTTTAGTGAAGTTTCCTAGTTTTCTGTTAAATACTGTATAACATGTAGATGAGCTGATTTCAAATAACCTAGAAAACAAAACAAAGCCATCTTCTAGATGTGAAAACCGGCCCAAACCCCTGAGGTGGCACAGAGACAGATGACTCTGTTGGATCACTGTTGGATCCATACACCCCACAACGACAACGGTTGATGGGAGACTATCTAACATAAACATAAAGGAAGAAAGTCACTCTCTAACTATGCTCCCAAACATTGAATGGGTATATTATATGGAATAGCAACCAACGTTACTCTCCGTTAGTCAGCACCTCTACAAAACAGTTTTGGGTGTGCATCATCTTCTTTCTGCTTCTAAAGGTCTTCTGCTCTGTCTGTGGCTGCTGTTTGAACCCTACTGTTTCTAATAGGTCTTCTGCTCTGTCTGTGACTGTGGCTGCTGTTTGAACCCTACTGTTTCTAATAGGTATTCTGCTCTGTCTGTGACTGTGGCTGCTGTTTGAACCCTACTGTTTCTAATAGGTATTCTGCTCTGTCTGTGTCTGTGGCTGCTGTTTGAACCCTACTGTTTCTAATAGGTCTTCTGCTCTGTCTGTGACTGTGGCTGCTGTTTGAACCCTACTGTTTCTAATAGGTATTCTGCTCTGTCTGTGACTGTGGCTGCTGTTTGAACCCTACTGTTCCTTGCATACTGTGTTGCTACAGTATGTCCTCTCTTCCTCTCTTCCTTTACAGTTCTCTCACCATCCTTCCTTCTCTCATACTAACAACCCGAAGACAGCTCTTTTAACACTGTGTGCGCGTGTGAGTGTGTGTTCTCATGGTCGTGGGAACTTGTGTGACATCTGCTTGTGTTTCAAATGTTCTGAATCTTCCAGTAGGTCAGTAACGTGGTCGCATGCTTAGCGGTCCGAGTCGATGTGGTAAAACTGAAAGCAACATTGTGTGGTCAACATGTTTCCACCTCCAGTACACATGGTGCATGCAGGATGGTAGCTCTTTCTATCATTACATGGGTATGACAAACCTGTTACAACAGGCTAATAAAACTAGAAAGGATATATAACAACAGGTCAAAGTTAACCTGTTACTTTGTATACAGTTCTATAGTTATTTTCTATCCATATGTCCATCATTTAATCTGTGGAGGCATACATATTATTAATATATTACGATATGATATTATTATCATCCAGGTGTTGTGTTTGCAGCCCTCCTCTGCCTAGCTGCTGGGCTGCTGTGTATATATAACTAGATGTAACGTTGTGGTTTACATTTCCCTCATATGATACACAATGCCAGTACAACTCATTTTAAACCAGAGAACAGGAGTGGATCTACAGTGTGATTATCATTCACATCCACCTGTTTCATCACACTGTAGTTCCTCCACCTGTTTCATCACACTGTAGTTCCTCCACCTGTTTCATCACACTGTAGTTCCTCCACCTGTTTCATCACACTGTAGTTCCTCCACCTGTTTCATCACACTGTAGTTCCTCCACCTGTTTCATCACACTGTAGTTCCTCCACCTGTTTCATCACACTGTAGTTCCTCCATCTGTTTCATCACACTGTAGTTCCTTCATCTGTTTCATCACACTGTAGTTCCTCCATCTGTTTCATCACACTGTAGTTCCTCCACCTGTTTCATCACACTGTAGTTCCTCCACCTGTTTCATCACACTGTAGTTCCTCCACCTGTTTCATCACACTGTAGTTCCTCCACCTGTTTCATCACACTGTAGTTCCTCCACCTGTTTCATCACACTGTAGTTCCTCCACCTGTTTCATCACACTGTAGTTCCTCCACATGGTGTTTCATCACACTGTAGTTCCTCCACCTGTTTCATCACACTGTAGTTCCTCCACCTGTTTCATCACACTTTAGTTCCTCCACCTGTTTCATCACACTGTAGTTCCTCTACCTGTTTCATCACACTGTAGTTCCTCCACCTGTTTCATCACACTGTAGTTCCTCCATCTGTTTCATCACACTGTAGTTCCTTCATCTGTTTCATCACACTGTAGTTCCTCCACCTATTTCATCACACTGTAGTTCCTCCACCTGTTTCATCACACTGTAGTTCCTCCACCTGTTTCATCACACTGTAGTTCCTCCACCTGTTTCATCACACTGTAGTTCCTCCACCTGTTTCATCACACTGTAGTTCCTCCACCTGTTTCATCACACTGTAGTTCCTCCACCTGTTTCATCACACTGTAGTTCCTCCACATGGTGTTTCATCACACTGTAGTCCCTCCACCTGTTTCATCACACTGTAGTTCCTCCACATGGTGTTTCATCACACTGTAGTCCCTCCACCTGTTTCATCACACTGTAGTTCCTCCACCTGTTTCATCACACTGTAGTTCCTCCACCTGTTTCATCACACTGTAGTTCCTCCACATGGTGTTTCACCTCATGATTGCCTGTACTGTGTTCATTGCTTAACTTTGTTCATACTTCTCTTCCTCTGTCTTTTCTTTATTATTAAAATAATCATAATTAAAAAACATTGAATATAGAAATATAGGAAGCTATTTTGTCTCCCTCTCTCTAACATCTACTTCCTCCTCTCCTGAAGGATCTCCCTCGTTCCCCGGTGGCTCCAACCCTGGAGTCGTGTTTCCTGCGTCCGGCAAGGCCAGCCAACCGCCGCCCCCCCTCCCGCTGGGCAGCCTGTTCCCCTTCCTCCTCCCCCCGAGGCTGGTACAATGTCATAGAGCGGAGGTTCACCTTCCCCCAGGTGACTGGGACCAGTAAGACTGGGACCACCTGTATACTGGAGCTGGACGAGACTGGACCAGGAACAGGACTGGATCCATCGTCTTCTGCATGATAGAAACATCGCCCATTACCTTATCCTCCTTGACTCTCCTCCTCTTCCTCCTCTCCTGCTCCTCCCTCCTCCTCCTCTACCTCTTCTATTCCTCCCTGAGATTGTCCAGACTGGGTACCTCAGACCCCCCCCCCTCCCTGTAGCACCAGCTGACCAACCAGGAAGAAAAAAAACTGGAACTTAGAACTCTGGAATAAAAATAACCTGGAATGTACTGTAACAACAACAACAATGACATCATCAAAAACATTGCCATCAGAGGTGCCTGTACTTGATTTACTCATAGTTCCACATGATATATGTGTATATATGTATACAATACAATACATATATCTATATTTTATTCATATAATGGACTCAAGGTGTTGAAAGAAAACTATAAAACCGTTATGATAATACTTATACAAACATGAATGTTTACAAATGTTCTGTCTGTTTATGTTTTTGTTTATTTTGCATTACATATCATTTGTTAGACTGTGTGTTGTGTAAATACTGGTTAAAACTATTTTCTTATTAAGTTGACCTTATGTTACTGTTTGTTCCTTGGAATGTTGAAGTCAGACTACTCAGTTGTATTGGGTAGAAGAAACAAGCCAACAACACTACTGCTTCCTCTTCGCTGAGGCAGATGATGTCATGTACAATGCTAATCTATGTATGTTTTTATTTCTAGATGTTAAAATGAATGTTCAACTCTGTAAACGTGTAGAAGAAGAGAGGGAAAATAGGAACTGAATAACCTTTCTGCGTATCTGGAAGGCAGTTGTTGAATGGCAACCTATTCCCACACTCACACTTTTTGGATTGTTTGGTTGATATGTTTTCTTTAAAAAGAGCAAGGTTGGGTTGTTGATGCTGGGTTGTTGATGCTGGGTTGTTGATGCTGGGTTGTTGATCCTGGGTTGTTGATGTTGGGTTGTTGATGCTGGGTTGTTGATGCTGGGTTGTTGATGCTGGGTTGTTGATGCTGGGTTGTTGATGCTGGGTTGTTGATGCTGGGTTATTGGTGCTGGGTTATTGGTGCTGGGTTATTGGTGCTGGTAATAGCGATATGACCCAGCGGGTCAGATCCGAAGACTGGAGGTGTAGTTTTAGTACAGGCGTGGCATTCCGCCTGTGGGAGTAAATGTCATTCCTGTTCATCTGTTCTGTTGTATAGTTATCACATGTAAAGGTTGAACATTGACATTTTTGTAGCTTCAATGGGTCTTACAGAAGTGTACGAGTTCCATAAAAGCCTATGCAAATCCAATTGTTGGAATAGATACCACCTTATTATAATATGTAATAAATAGTCTTAATATTCGAGAAGAATGTGTAACATACAAAAAAAAGGAACAATTTCACTTGTAAATAAAACTTAAATAAATACACGCTCAGGGCTGGATGTGTCAATGTGTAGTTCAGACATGCATATTCTAGGAGCAGACTTACTGTCTTACCTCAATTAGCCACTAAATCCCTAGTTTAGTGGCTAATGGAAGCTCTGCCATTTTCCCAACATTTTCTCCCACGTGGGCCCGCCCCCTAGCAATTTGAGTTCTAGCCAATGAGCTTCAGACCCTCGCCATTTGAGTGACAGCTAGCAAGATGAACACACAGCAGAGTGAGAGAGAGGGCAATGTCGTGGTGCACATATCTGCACATATGTGATGTAGTACGCAATCTTCGGGCACCACTTTTGGCTGGTGAGCGCTACTTTCATCTAACTGAAAGCCAAGCCCCTAATAAGCCGCGATTCCCGAAAAGAGCCTAAGGATAACATTCCAAAAGAGCCAGCAGCTAGGTCACTCCAGCATATCCAACTGATGGTTAAATTAACCCATATTTAGGCTGGGTCAAAATAACCCAGCGTGCGTTCTGTCCAATATTTACCCAGCACTGGGTTACCAAAGAATGATGTAAGATGGCGCTGACGGAGATGGCGACCTCGGAAACTTAGCAGTATTTTATTTTTTTGTACTATTTTACAAGCATTTCGCTACACCCGCAATAACATCTGCTAAACAGGTGTATGTGACCAATAAAATGTGTTTTGATTTGAACCCAAATGTAGTTGTTTTTAACCCAGCATTTTTTAGAGTGGGCCAAGGTCAAAGGTGATGCACTATGTAGATGATGCTATCATATTGGCATGCCTTTGGAAAACCCACTTTAGTGCATGTACATACAAGCTGCTGCTACTGCTGTCACCCAGCTTAGATGTAAATTATTTACCTTTATTTAATCAGGGAGTCACCATTGAGACCAAGGTCTCTTTTACGAGGAAAGCCCTGCATATACAAAATACATTAAAATACAATATAACATGTATAAAACAACACATATTGCATAGGAAAACATAAATGTACACAATGTACACAAAACACAGTCAACTAAAACATTGTTTATTATAAATCCCAAGAAGTTTGATAACTTGCCATTTTAAATCTTAACAGTGAAGTTAGGTAAGTCGGAAGTTTGTGGAGCAGGGCTTTGTAAACAAAAAGATGATGTGATCTACGTGACTTCAAAGAGATCCAGCTAACCTTTTGATCAAGAATACAGTGATGAACAATAAAACTCTCCTGTGATAAAACGGAGGCCGCTGTGACAGTAAAACTCTCCTGTGATAAAACGGAGGGCGCTGTGACAATAAAACTCTCCTGTGATAAAACGGAGGGCGCTGTGACAATAAAACTCTCCTGTGATAAAACGGAGGGCGCTGTGACAATAAAACTCTCCTGTGATAAAACGGAGGGCGCTGTGACAAATGTCATCCAGGGGTTTAAGAGTAGAGGCAGCTGCACTTTGATAAATAGATCACCATAATTAAGAACAGGTAGACTAGAGAGAGACAAGATTTGTTTCTGTAAAAAAAAGCCCAATTTAAATCTTAGTTTTGTAACAAGTTAATTCTTATGTTTTTTAAACGACAAATCATTTAAAATTTGGTATTTGTCAATCCAAATACCAAGGACTCGTTCGATTATAGAACCATCCGATGAGTGAAGATGTAATCTGATCGCACTTTGTCCGCAATGCATATTTTAAAGACATTTGCGGAGACCACATTCACAGTAAACGCTGCATATGTTGGCTTAATCGTAAATAACCTTTAAATGGCGCTTTGTCCAAACCCACAATCGTTTTGAATCTCTGCATTAAACATTAAGTTACTCATCGTGTATTTATTCCTCATCTTGTATTTATTCCTCATCTTATTATATTTCTATTATTTCTCTTTTTGTCTCTCTGCATTCTTGGGAAGGGCCTGCAGTTCACTGATAGTCTACACCTGCAGTTTACAAAGCATGTGACAAATACAAGTTGTTACTATGATATCAATAGAGAGAGAGAATCAGTTGTTACTATGATAGATAGATAGATAGATAGATAGATAGATAGATAGATAGATAGATAGATAGATAGATAGATAGATAGATAGATAGATAGATAGATAGATAGATAGATAGATAGATAGATAGATAGATAGATAGATAGATAGATAGATAGATAGATAGATAGATAGATAGATAGATAAGGTAGGTAGGTAGGTAGGTAGGTAGGTAGGTAGGTAGGTAGGTAGGTAGGTGCAAATATGATCAAAGTGAGGGTAATAATAGTTTACTTAATATACAGTCTGGTTAAATGTACAGGTAAGTGAACATTTGCATGGTTAAATGAACTGTACAGGTAAATGACAGGAAGAGATACATACACCTTAGCCAAATACATTTAAACTCAGTTTTTAAAATTTCCTGACATTTAATCCTAGTAAAAAATAATTTCTTTCAGCTTTTATTTCTTTCATCACATTCCCAGTGGGTCAGAAGTTTACATACACTCAATTAGTATTTGGTAGCGTTGCCTTTAAATTGTTTAACTTGGGTCAAACGTTTTGGGTAGCCTTCCACAAGCTTCCCACAATAAGTTGGGTGAATTTTGGCCAATTCCTCCTGACAGAACTGGTGTAACTGAGTCAGGTTTGTAGGCCTCCTTGCTCGCACACGCTTTTTCAGTTCTGCCCACAAATTTTCTATAGGATTGAGGTCAGGGCTTTGTGATGGTCACTCCAATACCTTGACTTTGTTGTCCTTAAGACATTTTGCCACAACTTTGGAAGTATGCTTGGGGTCATTGTCCATTTGGAAGACCCATTTGCGACCAAGCTTTAACTTCCTGACTGATGTCTTGAGATGTTGCTTCAATATATCCACATAATTTTCCTTCCTCATGATGCCATCTATTTTGTGAAGTGCACCAGTCCCTCCTGCAGCAAAGCACCCCCACAACATGATGCTGCCACCCCCGTGCTTCACAGTTGGGACGGTGTTCTTCGGCTTGCAAGCCTCCCCCTTTTTCCTCCAAACATAACGATGGTCATTATGGCCAAATAGTTCTATTTTTGATTCATCAGACCAGAGGACATTTCTCCAAAAAGTACGATCTTTGTCCCCATGTGCAGTTACAAACTGTTTTGGAGCAGTGGCTTCTTCCTTGCTGAGCGGCCTTTCAGGTTATGTCGATATAGGACTTGTTTTACTGTGGATATAGATACTTTTGTACCTGTTTCCTCCAGCATCTTCACAAGGTCCTTTGCTGTTGTTCTGGGATTGATTTGCACTTTTCGCACCAAAGTACGTTCATCTCTAGAACGTACACAGAACACGTCTCCTTCCTGAGCGGTATGATGGCTGCGTGGTCCCATGGTGTTTATACTTGCGTACTATTGTTTGTACAGATGAACGTGGTACCTTCAGGTGTTTGGAAATTGCTCCCAAGGATGAACCAGAATTGTGGAGGTCTACAATTATTTTTCTAAGGTCTTGGCTGATTTCTTTAGATTTTCCCATGATGTCGAGCAAAGAGGCACTGAGTTTGAAGGTAGGTCTTGAAATACATCCACAGGTAAACCTCCAATTGACTCAAATTATGTCGATTAGCCAATCAGAAGCTTCTAAAGCCAGGCATTTTCCAAGCTGTTTAAAGGCACAGTCAACTTAGTGTATGTGAACCTCTGACCCACTGGAATTGTGATATAGTGAATTATAGGTGAAATAATCTGTCTGTAAACAATTGATGGAAGAATTACTTGTGTCATGCACAAAGTAGATGTCCTAACCGACTTGCCAAAACTATAGTTTGTTAACATGAAATCTGTGGAGTGGTTGAAAAATGAGTTTTAATGACTTCATCCTAAGTTTATGTAAACTTCTGATTTCAACTTTACATGTGGGTGGAGTTAAAGTGACTATGCAGAGATAATAAACAGAGAGTAGCAGCATCGTGTGTGTAGAGTGTGAAGGACTATGAATGTGTGTATGTGTGTGACATCAATATGCATTTGTTAGTGTGTGTGTGTGTGTGTGTGTGTGTGTGTGTGTGTGTGTGTGTGTGTGTGTGTGTGTGTGTGTGTGTGTGTGTGTGTGTGTGTGTGTGTGTGTGTGTGTGTGTGTGTGTGTGTGTGTGTGTGTGTGTGTGTGTGTGTGTGTGTGTGTGGTGTGTGTGTGTGTGTGTGTGTGTGTGTGTGTGTGTGTGTGTGTGTGTGTTGGACTGTCTGTGTAGTATGTGTCAGTGTGTGGTTAGAGTCCAGTGAATTTACTTCGAGCCTGTGCAAGAGAGTCTGCAACCCAAAAGAAATTGCTGCTGACAGGACAGTCCTTGGTCCTTGGTCTGACAGAGTGACGTCTGGTAACTGATGACAGGAAAGTCCTTGGACCCTGGTCTTACAAAGTGATGTCTGGCAGCTGATGACAGGACTGTCCTTGGTCTGACAGAGTGACGTCTGTCAGCTGAGGACAGGACAGTCCTTGGTCCTTGGGCTGACAGGGTGACGTCTGTCAGCTGATGACAGGACAGTCCTTGGTCTGACAGAGTGACCTATGGTCTACAGGCACTTCAAAGTAATGATTATTATCTTCTAGGATATTTTGCATGATATTATGATTCCAGCTGAAAAGGTACTTGAGGTAAGGTATCTCACTCCTTCTATAATCGCTGCTGGACTGATCAGATGTCTTAGGGATGTGTGTTTGTCCTTCAGAAACATCACCAGGGAAAGAACAGGTCCTGTGTGGCTTGCAGTGCCACCGTTTGTAAGATCCAGAAAGGCATGTCACTGTACAATGTGTACGTGACATTAAAACATGAGACATTGACCTCTTGGGACTTATGACTATAAGGTGCTTAGGAGAAAGGCTGCTGCCAAATGTCTTATTATTACTAAGCCTGGAATGTAGGGTAGAGGCTTTCACAGTAAGGGCTATATTCATTCTCTATCGCTGAAATTGAAAGATAATTTCCTATTGAGCCGACATCTGCAGCGTCTACAGTAAATGCAGTATCCGCTAACGTGGGAACATTGCCTTTATATTTAAGTCACGCTGTAATGCTGAATTTCCACAATAGATTGAATAGAGCCATAAGGACAGCGCTGATCTGACTAAACTAGCCGATGAAATCATCAGAGCACCATAGGAGGGCGTCTTTGAGGCCATGTTCCTACTTTCTGTCCACTGCCTTTTTCTAACAAGCCTACCTGGTTAGAAGAAAAAGGATTTTCAACTTGATCATGTGATTTTGAAAAGAACAATCATTAAACATGAACCACTTTTATTCTCAAGTCATAAAAACATAAAATCTCAAGTTGGAAATATACATCGATGTCCAAACAAATACAAGCCCTGATGTAGAAGTGTGCAAAGCTGACTGGTCTCCCTGGGATAGCTTTAAAAAGTGAACAGCTAGATAGTTCTCCTTCATCATCTAGACATTACCGACCACTTTTAACCTATCAGTCTGGGGAGCACGTTGTGAAAACCAAGATGGAAGCTACAGGCTGATTCATCATGCTGATCAATCATTTAGAACACTGAGGGAATGTTCCAGAGGTTAGGTTACTGAGCAGGAACCAAGGGAAAGATTCTGATTCTGGGTCCAGTTCACCTCATCATTGACCCACCCATTATTACATGCAAAACTTTGTGGCATTAATAATTATTTGGAATATCTGTTTGGCCCATTTGGAAAGAAAATGTAGGAACTGAAAGCAATGTTTGGGCTGGGGATTGTTGTTTCTGTATTTCTTTTGTCTACATAGAATAACTCAAAGTCAATAGTTTCCCCATAAGATCTGATCTAGAATCTGTCCTCCCAACCCTAATCATTGCACATAAAAATCCCTGAGACTGATTCAGGACTAGTGCCGTATTCATCTGCACCATGAAATGGGACTTGGCGGAGAGCCTTTCTGGGTGGGTCTCAATAGTCTAACCTGGCTTCCTCTCCTTGTCTCCTCTCCTTCATCTGCACTGATATATAAGCTGAATATGTGAGAGACAGAAAATATCCCATCCGCCATATTGCCTATTGAATATTCCATATCCTATATTCACCTATCCTGCGTTTTCAGAACAATGAAGATGAAGGAGAGGAGACAAGGAGAGGAGAGAAGGAGAGGACACGAGGAGAGGACGCCACTGTAGAGCGTTGACATGCAGCCCCTCAAGCAGCTGTCTCACACCGCTGGCTGAACAGGACCTCCACGACCTTGGGTTCAGCCAGGGTTGAAAGGTCACCTAGCTCCTTGTCGTTCCTGGCGATCTGCCTCAGGACCCGCCTCATGATCTTACCTGAGGATGATGTTGTTGGTCAAAGAAAATATAAATAAAAAGGTCAATTATAAAATGTCTGTAAAAGTCAATCATCATGTGTAGTAAACAGTGTACCTACCAGAGTGTGTAGTAAACAGTGTACCTACCAGAGTGTGTAGTAAACAGTGTACCTACCAGAGTGTGTGGTAAACAGTGTACCTACCAGAGTGTGTAGTAAACAGTGTACCTACCGGGAGTGTGTAGTAAACAGTGTACCTACCAGAGCGTGTAGTAAACAGTGTACCTACCAGAGCGTGTAGTAAACAGTGTACCTACCAGAGCGTGTAGTAAACAGTGTACCTACCAGAGCGTGTAGTAAACAGTGTACCTACCAGAGCGTGTAGTAAACAGTGTACCTACCAGAGCGTGTTTTAGGAAGTCCAGGAGCGTTTTGGATGAAGTCTGGGGTGGCGATCGGGCCAATCTTCTCTCTCACTGCATGACATAAGAAAAACGTTTTAATATAATACCATCAGACTGTATGTGATAGTCATAGTATGGTATTATATGTCATAGCCAGATGCCGTAACCTTGCACTCCTTCTACAAGGACAAAACTGGAATTAGTTTTTCCTTCGTCTGTAAGCCCTACCTTGTCTCTTGAGTTCCTCCACCAGAGTGTGGTTGAACTCTCTGCAGTCCTTCAGAGTAACGAAACAGTAGAGACACTCCCCCTTGACCGCGTGGGGTCTGCTGACCACTGCAGCCTCGGCCACCGCTCCATGCTCTGTTAGAGCTGACTCTACCTCCGCTGTACTCAACAGGTGACCTGGAGGAAGACGAGACGTGGGTTTAATTACTGACTATAGAGAGTTATCACTAATAATAACACAGGGTTATTATAACACCATCAGAGAGAACAGCTTGGGTTATCACTAATAATAACACAGGGTTATTATAACACCATCAGAGAGAACAGCTTGGGTTATCACTAATAATAACACAGGGTTATTATAACAGCATCAGAGAGAACAGCTTGGGTTATCACTAATAATAACACAGGGTTATTATAACACCATCAGAGAGAACAGCTTGGGTTATCACTAATAATAACACAGGGTTATTATAACACCATCAGAGAGAACAGCTTGGGTTATCACTTATAATAACACAGGGTTATTATAACACCATCAGAGAGAACAGCTTGGGTTATCACTAATAATAACACAGGGTTATTATAACAACATCAGAGAGAACAGCTTGGGTTATCACTAATAATAACACAGGGTTATTATAACAACATCAGAGAGAACAGCTTGGGTTATCACTAATAATAACACAGGGTTATTATAACAACATCAAAGAGAACAGCTTGGGTAATCACTAATAATAACACAGGGTTATTATAACACCATCAGAGAGAACAGCTTGGGTTATCAATAATATTAGTTATCACTGATGCTCCACTAGTGAAAATCAATAGGTTAAGTAAGTCAATCACTCATCAATTAATGAATGAATTAATGAATAGATCAAATGTATTTATAAAGCACTTAATTAAACCAATGACCTGATACGTTGATCATGTCATCTATCCTGCCTGTGATCCAGTAGTAGCCATCTTTATCCCTCCTGCAGCCTGGTGAAGAAAGAGCAAGAATACATAAGAGGCCATGTGTTACGACATTTTATCATGGCTGGTCATAGAGGATATGATATAACAGGATATAACAGGATCCAACGGGATAGTATCTACCAGTATATAATCTAACAGGATCCAACAGGATAGTATCTACCAGTATATAATCTAACAGGATCCAACAGGATAGTATCTAACAGGATAGAATCTAACAGGATCCAACAGGATAGTATCTAACAGGATAGAATCTAACAGGATCCAACAGGATAGTATCTACCAGTATATAATCTAACAGGATCCAACAGGATAGTATCTAACAGGATATAATCTAACAGGATCTAACAGGATAGTATCTACCAGTATATAATCTAACAGGATCCAACAGGATAGTATCTAACAGGATAGAATCTAACAGGATCCAACAGGATAGTATCTAACAGGATAGAATCTAACAGGATCCAACAGGATAGTATCTACCAGTATATAATCTAACAGGATCCAACAGGATAGTATCTAACAGGATATAATCTAACAGGATCCAACAGGATAGTATCTAACAGGATAGAATCTAACAGGATCCAACAGGATAGTATCTAACAGGATAGAATCTAACAGGATCCAACAGGATAGTATCTAACAGGATAGAATCTAACAGGATCCAACAGGATAGTATCTAACAGGATAGAACATAACAGGATCCAACAGGATAGTATCTAACAGGATATCATCTAACAGGATCCAACAGGATATAATCTAACAGGATCCAACAGGATAGTATCTAACAGGAAAGAACCTAACAGGATCCATCAGGATAGTATCTAACAGGATATCATCTAACAGGATCCAACAGGATAGTATCTAACAGGATAGAATCTAACAGAATCCAACAGGATAGTATCTAACAGGATATAATCTAACAGGATAGAATCTAACAGGATCCAACAGGATAGAATCTAACAGGATAGAATCTAACAGGATCCAACAGGATAGTATCTAACAGGATAGAATCTAACAGGATAGAATCTAACAGGATAGAATCTAACAGGATCCAACAGGATAGAATCTAACAGGATAGAATCTAACAGGATAGAATCTAACAGGATCCAACAGGATAGAATCTAACAGGATAGAATCTAACAGGATAGAATCTAACAGGATAGAATCTAACAGGATCCAACAGGATAGTATCTAACAGGATAGAATCTAACAGGATGGAATCTAACAGGATCCAACAGGATAGAATCTAACAGGATAGAATCTAACAGGATAGTATCTAACAGGATAGAATCTAATAGGATAGAATCTAATAGGATAGGATCTAACAGGATAGTATCTAACAGGATAGAATCTAATAGGATAGTATCTAACAGGATATAATCTAATAGGATAGTATCTAACAGGGTAGGATCTAATAGGATAGGATCTAACAGGGTAGGTTCTAACAGGATAGAATCTAACAGGATAGGATCTAACAGGGTAGGATCTAACAGGGTAGGTAGGATCTAACAGGGTAGGTTCTAACAGGGTAGGTTCTAACAGGGTAGGTTCTAACACGGTAGGATCTAACAGGGTAGGATCTAACAGGGTAGGATCTAACAGGATCTAACAAGATAGGATCTTCCAAACCACCCGTTGTATAATGAATGATTGAAGTACCACGTTAGCAGCAAGGTCGCTATCACAATGTTATTGTGGTTGTCTATGAATATGACTGATCTAATGTAATCAAAAATGTATCTAATTAATCACAGAATGTTGTAAGAAAAGGGTTGACTGTCTTACCATCGCCGGTTACGTAAAAACCTGGGAATTTCTTGAAGTATGTGTTCTCAAATCGCTCCTGGTTTCCGTACACAGTACGCATGATACCAGGCCAGGGCCGATGGAACACCTGCAACCACATACTTCAAAATATTATGCAGCGAAAACAGCCAAATACATCAGATTTTAGTAACCACATTGTGGGCCTGTTACAATACAAAGATTGTGACGGATTTGACGAATATCCACTTTGTTAGATCACATTTGCTGAATTTGTGCCAATCCGGCATCCTTCTGTCCCCCATGGTCTGCGTTCCATTGGCTTACCGCATATATTACAGACCATGGCTCTTAGCTCTTAGTATTACGGTAATAACACTACCTTTACATAAAGAAACACATGACACCCATTGCTCTCAGTTTATAAATATTACAGTAATAACCCTATATGAAACACATGCTATAACGATAGTGAGAGAGAATGAAAAACACATCTCAAATGTATTACACTGTACTTGACTTGTTTGTACCATAAACTGTGTTATTATAATGACCATATAGCCCTCTGTCTCTCCCTCCAGTTCCTCTCCATTATAGTGTTATTATACTGACCAGATAGCCCTCTGTCTCTCCCTCCAGTTCCTCTCCAGTATAGTGTTATTATACTGACCAGATAGCCCTCTGTCTCTCCCTCCAGTTCCTCTCCAGTATAGTGTTATTATACTGACCAGATAGCCCTCTGTCTCTCCCTCCAGTTCCTCTCCATTATAGTGTTATTATACTGACCAGATAGCCCTCTGTCTCTCCCTCCAGTTCCTCTCCAGTATAGTGTTATTATACTGACCAGATAGCCCTCTGTCTCTCCCTCCAGTTCCTCTCCAGTATAGTGTTATTATACTGACCAGATAGCCCTCTGTCTCTCCCTCCAGTTCCTCTCCAGTATAGTGTTATTATACTGACCAGATAGCCCTCTGCCTCTCCCTCCAGTTCCTCTCCATGCTCGTTCAGTATGGTGGGTTCCACTCCGAAAAAAGGAAACGTCTGGAACATCAGACAGATCCAGAGATTAGATAGATAGATAGGGGTGTTCAGTAACACCACAGCCTGCTGTGGAAGAAATAACTCCTTATTACAGATCAACATATGACAGGAGTCTATGGCAAAACTAGTAGGTCACTTCCTTATGTTCTAATGGCCCAAATTCAAATCCTACTGGTCTATAACTGGTTAGTCACCTACTGGTCTATAACTGGTTAGTCATCTACAGGTCTATAACTGGTTAGTCACCTACAGGTCTATACCTGGTTAGTCACCTACTGGTCTATAACTGGTTAGTCATCTACAGGTCTATAACTGGTTAGTCACCTACAGGTCTATAACTGGTTAGTCACCTACTGGTCTATAACTGGTTAGTCACCTACTGGTCAATAACTGGTTAGTCACCTACTGGTCTATAACTGGTTAGTCACCTACAGGTCTATAACTGGTTAGTCACCTACTGGTCTATAACTGGTTAGTCACCTACTGGTCTATAACTGGTTAGTCATCTACAGGTCTATAACTGGTTAGTCACCTACAGGTCTATAACTGGTTAGTCACCTACTGGTCTATAACTGGTTAGTCACCTACTGGTCTATAACTGGTTAGTCACCTACTGGTCTATAACTGGTTAGTCATCTACAGGTCTATAACTGGTTAGTCACCTACAGGTCTATAACTGGTTAGTCACCTACAGGTCAATAACTGGTTAGTCACCTACTGGTCTATAACTGGTTAGTCACCTACAGGTCTATAACTGGTTAGTCACCTACTGGTCTATAACTGGTTAGTCACCTACTGGTCTATAACTGGTTAGTCATCTACAGGTCTATAACTGGTTAGTCACCTACAGGTCTATAACTGGTTAGTCACCTACTGGTCTATAACTGGTTAGTCACCTACTGGTCTATAACTGGTTAGTCACCTACTGGTCTATAACTGGTTAGTCATCTACAGGTCTATAACTGGTTAGTCACCTACAGGTCTATAACTGGTTAGTCATCTACAGGTCTATAACTGGTTAGTCACCTACAGGTCTATGACTGGTTAGTAATCTACTTGTCTATAACTGGTTAGTCATCTACAGGTCTATAACTGGTTAGTCATTTACAGGTCTATAACTGGTTAGTCACCTACTGGTCTATAACTGGTTAGTCATCTACTGTTCTATAACTGGTTAGTCATCTACTGGTCTATAACTGGTTAGTCACCTACAGGTCAATAACTGGTTAGTCACCTACTGGTCTATAACTGGTTAGTCACCTACTGGTCTATACCTGGTTAGTCACCTACTGGTCTATAACTGGTTAGTCATCTACTGGTCTATGACTGGTTAGTCACCTACTGGTCTACAACTGGTTAGTCAGTGAGGTACATGTACAGCGGCATACAACAGCTTCGGGACCACCAGGCAGCCATGGATAAATGTCACTAAGCAGTGTTAAATGAAATAGTAACCATTAGGACCTTACAGCTGATCCAGGTTTCAGAGGAGTAGCAGCAGGAAGTGGGGTCAGAACATGGCCACCCTGGAAGACAACACACATCATTACTTCACTGTATTGCTTGACAACAAGGTGACTTCCTGAGTACCAAAATAAACAATCAAAATCAGCCAAGTCTTCCAATAATGTTGTATGTACGGGATACTCATGGTATACATCGTCCAACTAAATGTTTACCTGCAGAACACCTCCACAATGCAACAACAATAAGAAATGATACAAGTTAAGAATGCAAACATGAAGTAAATGGATAAGTAGAATAAAATAAACATTTTAGCATCAGTATAATACAGGGAGGTACAATTTATAGTACAATATTTACACGTGTTTTGGGGAAGCGGAGGTGGGGGACAAGTATATATAGAGTCTGGTAGCAGCAGTTGTGATGTGTATATAAGTATATAAACTGAACAGTATATATAGAGTCTGGTAGCAGCAGTTGTGATGTGTATATAAGTATATAAACTGAACAGTATATATAGAGTCTGGTAGCAGCAGTTGTGATGTGTATATAAGTATATAAACTGAACAGTATATATAGAGTCTGGTAGCAGCAGTTGTGATGTGTATATAAGTATATAAACTGAACAGTATATATAGAGTCTGGTAGCAGCAGTTGTGATGTGTATATAAGTATATAAACTGAACAGTATATATAGAGTCTGGTAGCAGCAGTTGTGATGTGTATATAAGTATATAAACTGAACAGTATATATAGAGTCTGGTAGCAGCAGTTGTGATGTGTATATAAGTATATAAACTGAACAGTATATATAGAGTCTGGTAGCAGCAGTTGTGATGTGTATATAAGTATATAAACTGAACAGTATATATAGAGTCTGGTAGCAGCAGTTGTGATGTGTATATAAGTATATAAACTGAACAGTATATATAGAGTCTGGTAGCAGCAGTTGTGATGTGTATATAAGTATATAAACTGAACAGTATATATAGAGTCTGGTAGCAGCAGTTGTGATGTGTATATAAGTATATAAACTGAACAGTATATATAGAGTCTGGTAGCAGCAGTTGTGATGTGTATATAAGTATATAAACTGAACAGTATATATAGAGTCTGGTAGCAGCAGTTGTGATGTGTATATAAGTATATAAACTGAACAGTATATATAGAGTCTGGTAGCAGCAGTTGTGATGTGTATATAAGTATATAAACTGAACAGTATATATAGAGTCTGGTAGCAGCAGTTGTGATGTGTATATAAGTATATAAACTGAACAGTATATATAGAGTCTGGTCGCAGCAGTTGTGATGTGTATATAAGTATATAAACTGAACAGTATATATAGAGTCTGGTAGCAGCAGTTGTGATGTGTATATAAGTATATAAACTGAACAGTATATATAGAGTCTGGTAGCAGCAGTTGTGATGTGTATATAAGTATATAAACTGAACAGTATATATAGAGTCTGGTAGCAGCAGTTGTGATGTGTATATAAGTATATAAACTGAACAGTATATATAGAGTCTGGTAGCAGCAGTTGTGATGTGTATATAAGTATATAAACTGAACAGTATATATAGAGTCTGGTAGCAGCAGTTGTGATGTGTATATAAGTATATAAACTGAACAGTGTATATAGAGTCTGGTAGCAGCAGTTGTGATGTGTATATAAGTATATAAACTGAACAGTATATATAGAGTCTGGTAGCAGCAGTTGTGATGTGTATATAAGTATATAAACTGAACAGTATATATAGAGTCTGGTAGCGGCAGTTGTGATGTGTATATAAGTATATAAACTGAACAGTATATATAGAGTCTGGTAGCAGCAGTTGTGATGTGTATATAAGTATATAAACTGAACAGTATATATAGAGTCTGGTAGCAGCAGTTGTGATGTGTATATAAGTATATAAACTGAACAGTATATATAGAGTCTGGTAGCAGCAGTTGTGATGTGTATATAAGTATATAAACTGAACAGTATATATAGAGTCTGGTAGCAGCAGTTGTGATGTGTATATAAGTATATAAACTGAACAGTATATATAGAGTCTGGTAGCAGCAGTTGTGATGTGTATATAAGTATATAAACTGAACAGTATATATAGAGTCTGGTAGCAGCAGTTGTGATGTGTATATAAGTATATAAACTGAACAGTATATATAGAGTCTGGTAGCAGCAGTTGTGATGTGTATATAAGTATATAAACTGAACAGTATATATAGAGTCTGGTAGCAGCAGTTGTGATGTGTATATAAGTATATAAACTGAACAGTATATATAGAGTCTGGTAGCAGCAGTTGTGATGTGTATATAAGTATATAAACTGAACAGTATATATAGAGTCTGGTAGCAGCAGTTGTGATGTGTATATAAGTATATAAACTGAACAGTATATATAGAGTCTGGTCGCAGCAGTTGTGATGTGTATATAAGTATATAAACTGAACAGTATATATAGAGTCTGGTAGCAGCAGTTGTGATGTGTATATAAGTATATAAACTGAACAGTATATATAGAGTCTGGTCGCAGCAGTTGTGATGTGTATATAAGTATATAAACTGAACAGTATATATAGAGTCTGGTAGCAGCAGTTGTGATGTGTATATAAGTATATAAACTGAACAGTATATATAGAGTCTGGTAGCAGCAGTTGTGATGTGTATATAAGTATATAAACTGAACAGTATATATAGAGTCTGGTAGCAGCAGTTGTGATGTGTATATAAGTATATAAACTGAACAGTATATATAGAGTCTGGTAGCAGCAGTTGTGATGTGTATATAAGTATATAAACTGAACAGTATATATAGAGTCTGCTCGCAGCAGTTGTGATGTGTATATAAGTATATAAACTGAACAGTATATATAGAGTCTGGTAGCAGCAGTTGTGATGTGTATATAAGTATATAAACTGAACAGTATATATAGAGTCTGGTAGCAGCAGTTGTGATGTGTATATAAGTATATAAACTGAACAGTATATATAGAGTCTGGTAGCAGCAGTTGTGATGTGTATATAAGTATATAAACTGAACAGTATATATAGAGTCTGGTAGCGGCAGTTGTGATGTGTATATAAGTATATAAACTGAACAGTATATATAGAGTCTGGTAGCAGCAGTTGTGATGTGTATATAAGTATATAAACTGAACAGTATATATAGAGTCTGGTAGCAGCAGTTGTGATGTGTATATAAGTATATAAACTGAACAGTATATATAGAGTCTGGTAGCAGCAGTTGTGATGTGTATATAAGTATATAAACTGAACAGTATATATAGAGTCTGGTAGCAGCAGTTGTGATGTGTATATAAGTATATAAACTGAACAGTATATATAGAGTCTGGTAGCAGCAGTTGTGATGTGTATATAAGTATATAAACTGAACAGTATATATAGAGTCTGGTAGCAGCAGTTGTGATGTGTATATAAGTATATAAACTGAACAGTATATATAGAGTCTGGTCGCAGCAGTTGTGATGTGTATATAAGTATATAAACTGAACAGTATATATAGAGTCTGGTAGCAGCAGTTGTGATGTGTATATAAGTATATAAACTGAACAGTATATATAGAGTCTGGTAGCAGCAGTTGTGATGTGTATATAAGTATATAAACTGAACAGTATATATAGAGTCTGGTAGCAGCAGTTGTGATGTGTATATAAGTATATAAACTGAACAGTATATATAGAGTCTGGTAGCAGCAGTTGTGATGTGTATATAAGTATATAAACTGAACAGTATATATAGAGTCTGGTAGCAGCAGTTGTGATGTGTATATAAGTATATAAACTGAACAGTATATATAGAGTCTGGTAGCAGCAGTTGTGATGTGTATATAAGTATATAAACTGAACAGTATATATAGAGTCTGGTAGCAGCAGTTGTGATGTGTATATAAGTATATAAACTGAACAGTATATATAGAGTCTGGTAGCAGCAGTTGTGATGTGTATATAAGTATATAAACTGAACAGTATATATAGAGTCTGGTAGCAGCAGTTGTGATGTGTATATAAGTATATAAACTGAACAGTATATATAGAGTCTGGTAGCAGCAGTTGTGATGTGTATATAAGTATATAAACTGAACAGTATATATAGAGTCTGGTCGCAGCAGTTGTGATGTGTATATAATTATATAAACTGAACAGTATATATAGAGTCTGGTAGCAGCAGTTGTGATGTGTATATAAGTATATAAACTGAACAGTATATATAGAGTCTGGTCGCAGCAGTTGTGATGTGTATATAATTATATA
This sequence comes from Thymallus thymallus, assembly GCA_023634145.1. Taxonomy (NCBI): domain Eukaryota; kingdom Metazoa; phylum Chordata; class Actinopteri; order Salmoniformes; family Salmonidae; genus Thymallus; species Thymallus thymallus. Next base: position 1,718,838 of record CM042383.1, read on the forward strand.
AACTGAACAGTATATATAGAGTCTGGTCGCAGCAGTTGTGATGTGTATATAAGTATATAAACTGAACAGTATATATAGAGTCTGGTAGCAGCAGTTGTGATGTGTATATAAGTATATAAACTGAACAGTATATATAGAGTCTGGTAGCAGCAGTTGTGATGTGTATATAAGTATATAAACTGAACAGTATATATAGAGTCTGGTAGCAGCAGTTGTGATGTGTATATAAGTATATAAACTGAACAGTATATATAGAGTCTGGTAGCAGCAGTTGTGATGTGTATATAAGTATATAAACTGAACAGTATATATAGAGTCTGGTAGCAGCAGTTGTGATGTGTATATAAGTATATAAACTGAACAGTATATATAGAGTCTGGTAGCAGCAGTTGTGATGTGTATATAAGTATATAAACTGAACAGTATATATAGAGTCTGGTAGCAGCAGTTGTGATGTGTATATAAGTATATAAACTGAACAGTATATATAGAGTCTGGTAGCAGCAGTTGTGATGTGTATATAAGTATATAAACTGAACAGTATATATAGAGTCTGGTAGCAGCAGTTGTGATGTGTATATAAGTATATAAACTGAACAGTATATATAGAGTCTGGTAGCAGCAGTTGTGATGTGTATATAAGTATATAAACTGAACAGTATATATAGAGTCTGGTAGCAGCAGTTGTGATGTGTATATAAGTATATAAACTGAACAGTATATATAGAGTCTGGTAGCAGCAGTTGTGATGTGTATATAAGTATATAAACTGAACAGTATATATAGAGTCTGGTAGCAGCAGTTGTGATGTGTATATAAGTATATAAACTGAACAGTATATATAGAGTCTGGTCGCAGCAGTTGTGATGTGTATATAATTATATAAACTGAACAGTATATATAGAGTCTGGTCGCAGCAGTTGTGATGTGTATATAAGTATATAAACTGAACAGTATATATAGAGTCTGGTAGCAGCAGTTGTGATGGCTGCTAAGGTGTGGAGAATCAGAGCAGGTGGTCAGTCCAGTTCTAGTGTTCAGTAGTCTGATGGCTTGTAGATAGAAACAGTCTCTGAGCCTGTCGGTATCTGACCTCATGTCAAGTGTGGGTCCTTGATGATGGGGTGTGGGCGGCTATTAGACTATTTAATGCCTCACCGGGGTGCCGCGCCGTCGGCAACATAGACCAGGAACTGTTGGGGTGTTAGGACCTAGTTTAACAATTAGGCATCCATCCATCCGTGAGTAACTCTCTGGTCTATAGTCACTCATTCACTCAGGACTTACTTATTCATTCAGGTCTGTATATACATATTCATGTACAGTTGTTATATCATATCACATGCAATATTGTAAGTAATTCTTGGACTGAACTTACGTAGTCATTCACTCAGGAATGCATATTAGTATCCTGTCAGTTGTATCTTTTTTTCACACAAGTATCTCTTCCTGTCATTTACCTGTACAGTTAATGTTACCATGCAAATATTCACTTACCTGTACATTTAACTGTACATCCATCCATCCATCCATCCATCCATCCATCCATCCATCCATCCATCCATCCATCCATCCATCCATCCATCCATCTATCTATCTATCTATCTATCTATCTATCTATCTATCTATCTATCTATCTATCTATCTATCTATCTATCTATCTATCTATCTATCTATCTATCTATCTATCTATCTATCTATCTATCTATCTATCTATCTATCTATCTATCTATCTATCTATCTATCTATCTATCTAGTGTTTTGCAGGAAGAGGAAGATGCTCAACACAGTGGAGACACAGACATACACACTCACGGTCTCAGTCTGCCAGAAGGTGTCGACCACGGGACATCTCTTCTGACCAACAACCTCGTAGTACCAATGCCACGCCTCCGGGTTGATGGGCTCGCCTACAGTTCCCAGGATCCTCAGCGACGACAGGTCATATCTGCAGGAAGTGATAAGGTTAGTGAGTAAAGGGGTGCGTTCGACATTGCAGATGACTTTAAAGCCAAGTTGAGACTGATCTACAAATCCCCTTAGATAGATAGATAGATAGATAGATAGATAGATAGATAGATAGATAGATAGATAGATAGATAGATAGATAGATAGATAGATAGATAGATAGATAGATAGATAGATAGATAGATAGATAGATAGATAGATAGATAGATACTTTATTGATCCCGAAGGGAAATTTCTTCATCAAGCAGCTACTAACAACACAGGGCAGGTGCAAAATGCCAGAACGAAAATACACAAAAAACAGATACACGATAAGATGGAGAAGATGGAGGACAAGCTGAGGCAGAGCCAGGTGAGAGAGGTGTGGAAGGGTATGAGAAATATCACTGGCTTCAAAAAGTCAAACAGTGGGCAGACGGAGGGGACCCAGGACAGAGCCAATGAGCTGAACCATTTTTTTAACAGGTTTGATACTGGCCCTATCCACCTCCCCTCCAGCTCTCCAGGCCACAGACCCACCTTACTCACAACACCTCTGTTGAGACAATCAGCGACCCCCTCCCCGCCCCCGCTCCCTCTGGACTGATCTGCAACACCTCCCTTCCCCCCACCTCTGGACTGATCCTCAACACCCCCCTTCCCCCCTCCTCCCCACCTGGGCTGGCTTTCACCACCAACCAAGTGAAGAGAGAGCTGGAGAGACTACATCAGTGGAAAGCGGCGGGCCCTGTTTTATTATAGCTGCTTTATTACTGATAATTTATTAAAGCTTTTTAACTGCTTTATTACTGCTTTAGTACTGCTAATTTAAAGCTTTATTACAGTTGAATTACTGCTTTATCACAGCTTTATTACAGCTTTATTACTGCTTTATAACTGCTGCTTTATTACAGCTTTATTACTGCTTTATAACTGCTGCTTTATTACAGCTTTATTACAGCTTTATTACTGCTGCTTTATTACAGCTTTATTACAGCTTTATTACTGCTGCTTTATTACAGCTTTATTACTGCTGCATTATTACTGCTTTATTACTGCTGCATTATTACTGCTTTATTACTGCTGCATTATTACTGCTGCATTATTACTGCTTTATTACAGCTTTATTACTGCTGCATTATTACTGCTTTATTACTGCTGCATTATTACTGCTTTATTACTACTGCATTATTACTGCTTTATTACTGCTGCATTATTACTGCTTTATTACAGCTTTATTACTGCTGCATTATTACTGCTTTATTACTGCTGCATTATTACTGCTGCATTATTACTGCTTCATCACAGCTTTATTACTGCTTTTTACAACTTCATTACGGTTTTAGTACTGCTTTACTGCAGCATTATTACTGCTGCTTTATTACGGCTGTATTACTGCTTTATTGCGGCTTTATTACGGCTGTATTACTGCTTTATTACGGCTTTATTACTGCTTTATAACTGCTGCTTTCTTACAGCTTTATTACAGCTTTATTACTGCTGCTTTATTACAGCTTTATTACTGCTGCATTATTACTGCTGCATTATTACTGCTTTATTACAGCTTTATTACTGCTGCATTATTACTGCTTTATTACTGCTGCATTATTACTGCTTTATTACTGCTGCATTATTACAGCTTTATTACTGCTGCATTATTACTGCTTTATTACTGCTGCATTATTACTGCTGCATTATTACTGCTTTATTACAGCTTTATTACTGCTGCATTATTACAGCTTTATTACTGCTGCATTATTACTGCTTTATTACTGCTGCATTATTACTGCTGCATTATTACTGCTGCATTATTACTGCTTTATTACAGCTTTATTACTGCTGCATTATTACTGCTTTATTACTGCTGCATTATTACAGCTTTATTACTGCTGCATTATTACTGCTTTATTACTGCTGCATTATTACTGCTTTATTACTGATGCATTATTACAGCTTTATTACTGCTGCATTATTACTGCTTTATTACTGCTGCATTATTACTGCTGCATTATTACTGCTTTATTACAGCTTTATTACTGCTGCATTATTACTGCTTTATTACTGCTGCATTATTACTGCTTTATTACTGCTGCATTATTACTGCTGCATTATTACTGCTGCATTATTACTGCTTTATTACAGCTTTATTACTGCTGCATTATTACTGCTTTATTACTGCTGCATTATTACAGCTTTATTACTGCTGCATTATTACTGCTTTATTACTGCTGCATTATTACTGCTTTATTACTGCTGCATTATTACAGCTTTATTACTGCTGCATTATTACTGCTTTATTACTGCTGCATTATTACTGCTGCATTATTACTGCTTTATTACAGCTTTATTACTGCTGCATTATTACTGCTTTATTACTGCTGCATTATTACTGCTTTATTACTGCTGCATTATTACTGCTTCATCACAGCTTTATTACTGCTTTTTACAACTTCATTACGGTTTTAGTACTGCTTTACTGCAGCATTATTACTGCTGCTTTATTACAGCTTTATTACGGCTGTATTACAGCTTTATTACGGCTGTATTAGTGCTTTATTGCGGCTTTATTACAGCTTTATTACTGCTGTATTACTGCGGTATTACGGCTCTATTACAGCTTTATTACTGCTGTATTACGGCTTTATTACGGCTGTATTACTGCTTTATTACGGCTGTATTACTGCTTTATTACGGCTTTATTACGGCTGTATTACTGCTTTATTACGGCTTTATTACGGCTGTATTACTGCTTTATTACTGCTTTATTACGGCTGTATTACTGCTTTATTACGGCTGTATTACTGCTTTATTACGGCTTTATTACGGCTGTATTACTGCTTTATTACGGCTGTATTACTGCTCTATTACGGCTGTATTACCGTTTTATTACTGCTGTATTACTGCTATATTACTGCTTTATTACAGCTTTATTACAGCTTTAATGCTGCTGCTTTATTACAGCTTTATTACAGCTTTATTTCTGATATATTACTGCTATATTACTGCTTTATTACAGCTTTATAACAGCTTTATTACTGCTATATTACTGCTATATTACTGCTATATTATTACTTTATTACTGCTATATTATTACTTTATTACTGCTATATTATTACTTTATTACTGCTATATTACTGCTATATTATTACTTTATTACTGCTATATTATTACTTTATTACTGCTATATTATTACTTTATTACTGCTATATTACTGCTATATTATTACTTTATTACTGCTATATTATTACTTTAGTACTGCTATATTACTGATTTATTACAGCTGCTTTATTATATCTTTATTACTGCTTTATTATGGCATTATTATGGCATTATTATGGCATTATTATGGCATTATTATGGCATTATTACTGCCACAGTACTATGGTTCAGATCAGTGCTTGTCTTCTAACAGTTGGCAGATTTTGCACATTTTAGACCATTCCATTGTTCCTAAAGTGAAATAACCGCCCACCCTGCGCACTGTCTGGGTGATGAACTCGCCCGCTGTCATGTTTGCGTGTGTGTCTCTTACTTTTGTAGTGGCTCGTCCCCGTACTTCATGAGAAGGCGTATGGCTGTGGGAGCTGTATAGAACTTGGTCACTCTGTACTTCTCAATCACCTCCCAGAAACGACCCACATGAGGGTGGACTGGAATACCCTCAAACTGGAGAACACACACACACACACACAGTATTCAGATGGATTTTTTGGGGGGAACATGATTAAATTTGACAACAAAGTGCAGAACTGCAGACAGACATAAATCTTTCCAGACAGACAAGATGTCTTAGTCTTTTACTTCTTTACATGAATATATACAGCATCAGTCAAAGGTTTGGACACACCTACTTATTCCAGGGTTTATCTTTATTTTTACTATTTTCTACATTGTAGAATAATAGTGAAGACATCAAAACTATGACATAACACATATGGAATCATGTAGTAAACAAAAAAAGTATTCAAAGTAGCCACTTTTTGCCTTGATGACAGCTTTGCACACTCTCTCAACCAGCTTCATGAGGTAGTCACCTGGAATGCATTTCAATTAACAGGTGTGACTTGTTAAAAGTTAATTTGTGGAATTTCTTTCCTTTTTAACGCGTTTGAGCCAATCAGTTGTGTTGTGACAAGGTAGGGGTGGTATACAGAAGATAAAGTGCAGTCGCAAAAACCATCAAGCGCTATGATGATACTGGTTCTCATGAGGACCGCCACAGGAAAGGAAAACCCAGAGTTACCTCTGCTACAGAGGATAAGTTCATTAGAGTTACCAGCCTCAGAAATTGCAGCCCAAATAAATGCTTCACAGTTCAAGTAACAGACATCTCAACATCAACTGTTCAGAGGAGACTGTGTGAAAAAAGCCTTCATGGTCGAATTGCTGCAAAGAAACCACTACTAAAGGACACCATAAGAAGAAGAGACTTGCTTGGGCCAAGAAACATGAGCAAAACACACCTCCAGGCTGTGTATGGACTATTTGACCAAGAAGGAGAGTGATGGAGTGCTGCATCAGATGACCTGGTCTCCACAATCACTAATCTCAACTCAATTGAGATGGTTTGGGGTGTGTTGGACCACAGAGTGAAGGAAAAGCAGCCAACAAGTGCTCAGCATATGTGGGAACTCCTTCAAGACTGTTGGAAAAGCATTCCAGGTGAAGCTGGTTGAGAGAATGCAAAGAGTGTACAAAGCTGTTATAAAAGCAAAGGGTGGCTACTTTTAAGAATTTAAAATATATTTTGATTTTGTTTAACACTTTTCTGGTTACTACATGATTCCATATGTGTTATTTCATAGTTTTGATGTCTTCACTATTATTCTACAATGTAGAAAATAGTAAAAATAAAGAAAAACCCTTGAGCAGGTGTGTCCAAACTTTTGACTGGTACTGTATGTCAGGCCAGGTGAGACTAGACCTGCGTCCCAATTGGCACCCTATTCCCTACATGGTGCACTACTTTGAACAGAGCCTTGTCGACCCTGGTCAAACATAGTGAACTATATAGGGAATAGGGTGCCATTTGCGATGTGACTTAGATAAAGAATACCAACTGCAGCCAGTTCTATACCAGTTCTATACCAGTTCTATACTAGTTATATACCAATTCTACTGACCAATTCTATACCAGTTCTATAGCAGTTCTATATCAGTTCTACATCAGTTCTATACCAATTCTACTGACCAGTTCTACTGACCAGTTCTATAGCAGTTCTATACCAGTTCTATACCAGTGCTATGCCAGTTCTACTGACCAGTTCTACTGACCAGTTCTATAGCAGTTCTATAGCAGTTCTATACCAGTTCTATAGCAGTTCTATAGCAGTTCTATACCAGTTCTATACCAGTTCTATAGCAGTTCTATAGCAGTTCTATACCAGTTCTATAGCAGTTCTATAACAGTTCTATAGCAGTTCTATACCAGTTCTATAGCAGTTCTATAGCAGTTCTATACCAGTTCTATAGCAGTTCTATAGCAGTTCTATACCAGTTCTATAGCAGTTCTATAGCAGTTCTATACCAGCTCTATAGCAGTTCTATACCAGTTCTATAGCAGTTCGATACCAGTTCTATAGCAGTTCTATACCAGTTCTATACCAGTTCTATAGCAGTTCTATACCAGTTCTATAGCAGTTCTATACCAGTTCTATACCAGTTATATATCAGTTCTATAGCAGTTCTATACCAGTTCTATACCAGTTCTATAGCAGTTCGATACCAGTTCTATAGCAGTTCTATACCAGTTCTATAGCAGTTATATACCAGTTATATAGCAGTTCTATAGCAGTTCTATACCAGTTCTATAGCAGTTATATATCAGTTCTAGAGCAGTTCTATACCAGTTCTATAGCAGTTCTATACCAGTTCGATACCAGTTCTATAGCAGTTCTATACCAGTTCTATATCAGTTCGATACCAGCTCCACAGGAGTTTTATACCAGTTCTGCTGACAGGGTACTATACTAGTTCTATAACAGTTCTACTGACCAGTTCTATACCAATTCTACTGACCAGTTCTATACAGGTTCTATACCAGTTCTATAACAGTTATACTGAACAGTTCTATACCAGTTCTACAGCAGTTCTATACCAGTTCTATAGCAGTTCTATAGCAGTTCTATACCAGTTCTATAGCAGTTATATATCAGTTCTAGAGCAGTTCTATACCAGTTCTATACCAGTTCTATACCAGTTCGATACCAGTTCTATAGCAGTTCTATACCAGTTCTATACCAGTTCGATACCAGCTCCACAGGAGTTTTATACCAGTTCTGCTGACAGGGTACTATACTAGTTCTATAACAGTTCTACTGACCAGTTCTATACCAATTCTACTGACCAGTTCTATACAAGTTCTATACCAGTTCTATAACAGTTATACTGAACAGTTCTATACCAGTTCTACTGACCAGTTCTATACCAGTTATACTGACCAATTCTATACCAGTACTATACCAGTTCTACTGACCAATTCTATACCAGTTCTACTGAACAGTTCTATTGCAGTTCTATAGCAGTTCTATACCAGTTCTATAGCAGTTATATACCAAATCTACATCAGTTCTACTGAACAGTTCTATACCAGTTCTATACAAGTTCCATCCCAGTTCTATACCTGTTCTATAACAGTTCTATATAAGTTCCACTGACCAGTTCTGCAGCAATTCTATACCAGTTCTATACCAATTCTATACCAGTTCTACTGACCAGTTCTACAGAACAGTTCTATACCAGTTCTACTGAACAGTTCTACCAACCAGTTCTATACCAGTTCTACTGACCAGTTCAATACCAGTTCTATACCAGTTCTATACCAGTTCTACTGACCAGTTCTATACCAGTTTTACTGACCAGTTCTAGTGACCAGTTCTATACCAGTTCTACTGACCAGTTCTATAATAGTTCTATACCAGTTTTACTAACCAGTTTAAACCAGTTCTATACCAGTTCTACTGACCAGTACGCTGGTAGCACCGTTGGCCAGGGGTCCATAGGTGATGTAGGAGTGTCCAGTGATCCATCCTATATCTGCGGTACACCAGTACACATCGTCTGGCTGGTGGTCAAACACGTACTTGAAAGTCAGAGAGGTGTAAAGTAGGTAGCCTGCTACCGTGTGAAGGACACCCTGTAGGGTAGGAAGACACAGGGTTAACACACACAGGGTTAACACACACAGGGTTAACACACACAGGGTTAACACACAGAGGGTTAACACACACAGGGTTTGGGCCAGCAACCAAAAGGTCGCTGGTTTGAATACCCGAGCCGACAAGGTGAAAAACCTGTTGATGTGTCCTTGAGCAAGGCACTTAACCCTAATTTGCCCCAGGGGCGCCGTACTACTATGGCTGACCCTGTAGGGAGGCCGTCATTGTAAATAAGAATTTGTTCTTAACTGACTTGCCTCGTTAAATAAAGGTTAATAAAATAATACAATAAATAAAAACACACACGTACGAATGCATGCAGCACTTACTTACACACTTACTGTAGGAACACACACTTACTGTAGGAACACACACTTACTGTAGGAACACACTCTTACTGTAGGAAAACACTCTTACTGTAGGAAAACACTCTTACTGTAGGAAAACACTCTTACTGTAGGAACACACACTTACTGTAGGAAAACACTCTTACTGTAGGAAAACACTCTTACTGTAGGAAAACACTCTTACTGTAGGAAAACACTCTTACTGTAGGAACACACACTTACTGTAGGAAAACACACTTACTGTAGGAAAACACTCTTACTGTGGGAACACACACTTACTGTAGGAAAACACTTACTGTAGGAACACTCTTACTGTAGGAACACACTCTTACTGTAGGAACACACACTTACTGTAGAAACACACTTACTGTAGGAACACACTTACTGTAGGAACACACACTTACTGTAGGAAAACAAACTTACTGTAGGAACACACACTTACTGTAGGAAAACACTTACTATAGGAACACACACTTACTGTAGGAAAACAAACTTACTGTAGGAACACACACTTACTGTAGGAACACTCTTACTGTAGGAACACACTCTTACTGTAGGAACACACTCTTACTGTAGGAACACACTCTTACTGTAGGAACACACACTTACTGTAGGAAAACACTTACTGTAGGAACACTCTTACTGTAGGAACACACTCTTACTGTAGGAACACACACTTACTGTAGAAACACACTTACTGTAGGAACACACTTACTGTAGGAACACACACTTACTGTAGAAACACACTTACTGTAGGAACACACTTACTGTAGGAACACACACTTACTGTAGAAACACACTTACTGTAGGAAAACACTCTTACTGTAGGAACACACTTACTGTAGGAACACTCTCTTACTGTGGGAACACACTCTTACTGTAGGAACACACTTACTGTAGGAAAACACTCTTACTGTAGGAACACACTTACTGTAGGAACACTCTCTTACTGTAGGAATACACTCTTACTGTAGGAACACACACTTACTGTAGAAACACACTTACTGTAGGAACACTCTTACTGTAGGAACACACTCTTACTGTAGAAACACACTTACTGTAGGAACACACTTACTGTAGGAAAACACACTTACTGTAGGAAAACACACTTACTGTAGGAAAACACACTTACTGTAGGAAAACAAACGTACTGTAGGAACACACCCTTACTGTGGGAACACACTCTTACTGTAGGAACACACTTACTGTAGGAACACTCTCTTACTGTGGGAACACACTCTTACTGTAGGAACACACTTACTGTAGGAAAACACTCTTACTGTAGGAACACACTTACTGTAGGAACACTCTCTTACTGTAGGAATACACTCTTACTGTAGGAACACACACTTACTGTAGAAACACACTTACTGTAGGAACACTCTTACTGTAGGAACACACTCTTACTGTAGAAACACACTTACTGTAGGAACACGCTTACTGTAGGAAAACACACTTACTGTAGGAAAACACACTTACTGTAGGAAAACACACTTACTGTAGGAAAACACACTTACTGTAGGAAAACAAACGTACTGTAGGAACACACCCTTACTGTAGAAACACACTTACTGTAGGAACACACTTACTGAAGGAAAACACACTTACTGTAGGAAAACACACTTACTGTAGGAACACACTTACTGTAGGAAAACACACTTACTGTAGGAAAACACACTTAGATATACAAAGGGTTAACACAGGACTATACACAGTCAACAATAGGCACTCCCAAACTGCCAGGCAGTGTGGTCAGGTCGTCACATGTCTGTATGATTGTGTATATGCATGTATGCTTGTGTTTGTGACACTGTGTGTGTTTGGGGTCAAAGGTTGTGTTTGTGTTAATGCAACTATGTGTGTGTCCTACCTTCGGTTTGCCAGTCGATCCACTGGTATAAAGTATAAAGAGAGGATCCTCTGCATCCAGCCACTCAGGTTCACACTGCTCTGAGACCTGTCCCATCACCTCCTCCCAACACACATCACATGCAGCATCCCACGGGGTCTGGACAACATGAAATACAGCAAAAATACAGCTTATTCAGAATACAGTAGTAATACACCAGGAAATACAGCAGAAATACAACACAGTCAGAATACAGTAGGATACACCAGGAAATACAGCAGAAACCCAACACAGTCAGAATACAGTAGTAATACACCAGGAAATACAGCAGAAATACAACTTATTCAGAATACAGTAGGAATACACCAGGAAATACAACAGAAATACAGCTTAGTCAGAATACAGTAGAAAAACACCAGGAATTACAGCAGAAACACAACACAGTCAGAATACAGTATAATTACA
>CM042383.1:1735602-2045602 GCA_023634145.1 Thymallus thymallus
GTCTAAAGTCCACATGTATGGTGTCATTTTATTGGGCATCAGCCAGTAGCCACGCTGTCTTACCTGCAGTCACCAGGATACTGCACTGGGCATCCATGATCCTCTCGTACAGAGACTCAGAGGAGAAGCCTGCAAACTGAACACACACCACAGCAGGCCAGCTCAGTGAGGTTGTATAATAGAACAAGAAGCCAACATCTATTAGAGTCCTTCAACAGAACTTTATGATTGGTTGTTATTGTTCATTCAACACTTAATGCATAAAAAAGGTATTGATGTTAGCCTGGTCCAGTCAAGTCCTCAGGAAGACTAAAGCACATATTATTCTGGGACCAGGCTAGTCTTCAATGAGTTTCAAAGTGATTGTCATAGAGGGGCCTGATCCTTTACAAACTGGCACTTCTGAACTGGACAAGGTTACTAGTTCACAGAGCAGAGAGATACTCAGTTTAGCATTTAAACTGTGATACCAACCTTCGATTCAGAGCTGAATTCTTTCAGGACTCAATGGACTGGAGTTTATACCTTTAATAGTGCTCAGCTAAGTATTACAAAACCACTTCTATCTAGAATGTGCCTTGTCAAATCCCAACTAAATGAGACATAGCAATACATCCAGGATAGAAGTAGTGACACTGCAATAACCAAACTATCTCTGTAATTCTAATTTAATGTCACGTTCATGAAACTTTAAACCAGCATCATAAAACAATGATCCAGCGGAATGGGGTCATTATATTTAAGCGAGTCAAAAATAGCCCTGCATGCATAGTAAAAATGGACCTTGGGACAAGCCAGACTTAGGGTATTTATAATCTCTGACGCTGCAACGCTATACACACTATAACCTCTTCATGGAGAAGGACTAGCCTGGGTTGTCTGTTTAAACCCACCCTGGGTACTTTACATCACTGTGTGATTCTGTCTAACACTGTGATTCTGTCTAACACTGTGATTCTGTCTAACACTGTTATTCTCTCTAACACTGTGATTCTGTCTAACACTGTGATTCTGTCTAACACTGTGTGATTCTGTCTAACACTGTGATTCTCTCTAACACTGTGATTCTGTCTAACACTGTGATTCTGTCTAACACTGTGTGATTCTGTCTAACACTGTGATTCTCTCTAACACTGTGATTCTGTCTAACACTGTGATTCTGTCTAACACTGTGATTCTCTCTAACACTGTGATTCTGTCTAACACTGTGATTCTGTCTAACACTGTGTGATTCTGTCTAACACTGTGATTCTCTCTAACACTGTGATTCTGTCTAACACTGTGTGATTCTGTCTAACACTGTGATTCTCTCTAACACTGTGATTCTGTCTAACACTGTGATTCTGTCTAACACTGTGTGATTCTGTCTAACACTGTGATTCTCTCTAACACTGTGATTCTGTCTAACACTGTGATTCTGTCTAACACTGTGATTCTGTCTAACACTGTGATTCTCTCTAACACTGTGATTCTCTCTAACACTGTGATTCTCTCTAACACTGTGATTCTCTCTAACACTGTGTGATTCTGTCTAACACTGTGTGATTCTCTCTAACACTGTGATTCTCTCTAACACTGTGTGATTCTCTCTAACACTGTGTGATTCTCTCTAACACTGTGATTCTCTCTAACACTGTTATTCTCTCTAACACTGTGATTCTCTCTAACACTGTGATTCACTCTAACACTGTGTGATTCTCTCTAACACTGTGATTCTCTCTAACACTGTGTGATTCTGTCTAACACTGTGTGATTCTGTCTAACACTGTGATTCTCTCTAACACTGTGATTCTCTCTAACACTGTGATTCTGTCTAACACTGTGATTCTCTCTAACACTGTGATTCTCTCTAACACTGTGTGATTCTCTCTAACACTGTGTGATTCTCTCTAACACTGTGTGAACAGTTGTCTGCTGATTAGGATATAAGGGCCTTCCCAGAGAAGACCAGTTAGACATGTTCTCTGCTTCTGTGCTGGAGTTGTTTCCTGTTAAAGCAGATTGATTTCTGATTGACTTCATCTCACTGCTCTTCTTTTTTGTTCACCTGGAGATTCCTATTACAACTTTCCCCAGGCAACCCTTAATGTCAATCCCTGCACTGACCACGATGGAGTGGACAGCTCCTATCCTGGCGCAGGCCAGCATGGTGTAGACCAGCTCAGGAATCATAGGGAGGTAGATGGCCACCCTGTCTCCCTTCCTCACTCCTGTAACACACGCCAGAAGACAAACAGGTTGGGAGAATAAAGCCATGTGAGTATCCAGAACCCAGGAAGTCAAACTGAGTGAGTATCCAGAACCCAGGAAGTCAAACTGAGTGAGTATCCAGAACCCAGGAAGTCAAACTGAGTGAGTATCCAGAACCCAGGAAGTCAAACTGAGTGAGTATCCAGAACCCAGGAAGTCAAACTGAGTGTGTTTTGACACTTTTAATGAATTACAAATGTTCAGTGAGAGAAAGTTTGGTCTTACCCATCTGCTTTAGAACATTGGCACACCTGCAAACCTGTCCCAGCAGCTGACTGTAGGTGATGCCCATGTGGTGATCAGGTGAGTTCCCCTCCCTGGAGAACAGACATTAAACATTATCATGCCAATTAAAATACATTACTTCTAAGTAACCGTTCAGTGAGCTGATGCTTGTGGCCTCAGTCAGTCATTTCACTGATTTCCACTCTTTACAATTACTTTTAGTCATTTAGCAGACTCTCTTATCCAAAGCAACTAGGGTTACGTGCCTTGCTCAAGGGCACATCGACAGATGTTTATCCTAGTTGGCTACGGGATTTGAACCAGCCACCTTTCGGTTACTGGCCGAACACTCTTAACAACTATGCTACCTTGCCCCCTATGTTATCTCAATCCGAATATTGCAACACATTCTGTTGTTTCCAAACAGCAAATAGGCAGACTGCCTGGATCTTGCCCCACTTGAGATACTGTACTGACATCACCTGATCAGCCAGTTAGTGGACACAATGTGCATGCTGAAGAGACGTGGCTGACTGTACCACCTAACATGGCATGCTGAAGAGACGTGGCTGACTGTACCACCTAACATGGCATGCTGAAGAGACGTGGCTGACTGTACCACCTAACATGGCATGCTGAAGAGACGTGGCTGACTGTACCACCTAACATGGCATGCTGAAGAGACGTGGCTAACTGTACCACCTAACATGGCATGCTGAAGAGACGTGGCTAACTTTACCACCTAACATGGCATGCTGAAGAGACGTGGCTAACTTTACCACCTAACATGGCATGCTGAAGAGACGTGGCTAACTTTACCACCTAACATGGCATGTTGAAGAGACGTGGCTAACTGTACCACCTAACATGGCATGCTGAAGAGACGTGGCTAACTGTACCACCTAACATGGCATGCTGAAGAGACGTGGCTGACTGTACCACCTAACATGGCATGCTGAAGAGACGTGGCTGACTGTACCACCTAACATGGCATGCTGAAGAGACGTGGCTGACTGTACCACCTAACATGGCATGCTGAAGAGACGTGGCTGACTGTACCACCTAACATGGCATGCTGAAGAGACGTGGCTGACTGTACCACCTAACATGGCATGCTGAAGAGACGTGGCTGACTGTACCACCTAACATGGCATGCTGAAGAGACGTGGCATTTATAACTGTAAAATACATTTTAGACAATCTTAAATTAAATATCATAGCTGTCCAGATAATGCAACGATCGTGAGCCGAGCAATGACAATAAGCAGACCAGACAGTGTTGGCCAGCCACACGCACAGACAGACTGGTGACATGACAGACTGGTGACAAGACATGCTGGTGACAAGACATGCTGGTGACAAGACATGCTGGTGACATGACAGACTGGTGACATGACAGACTGGTGACAAGACAGACTGGTGACATGACAGACTGGTGACAAGACATGCTGGTGACAAGACAGACTGGTGACAAGACAGACTGGTGACAAGACGGACTGGTGACAAGACAGGAAGTGACAGACAGGATATGACAGACAGGTTGTGACAGACAGGAGTCCCAGGTATGTCAGACTCATCATAACACAGCTATGTACTGTTGTTGCTTGGTTGTTACTATGTCATGTAATGTGTCATGCATGAGGGGGATTTCTCTCTAGGTTCTAATCATAAATTCAACTCGCTGTGAGTAAAGCTCTCTACTATCTCTTTCAGTTAATATCTAACCACAGGATCAGAATAATGTGGTTATTTCAGTTAATATCTAACCACAGGATCAGAATAATGTGGTTATTTCAGTTAATATCTAACCACAGGATCAGAATAATGTGGTTATTTCAGTTAATATTTAACCACAGGATCAGAATAATGTGGTTATTTCAGTTAATATCTAACCACAGGATCAGAATAATGTGGTTATTTCAGTTAATATCTAACCACAGGATCAGAATAATGTGGTTATTTCAGTTAATATCTAACCACAGGATCAGAATAATGTGGTTATTTCAGTTAATATCTAACCACAGGATCAGAATAATGTGGTTATTTCAGTTAATATCTAACCAGAGGATCAGAATAATGTGGTTATTTCAGTTAATATCTAACCACAGGATCAGAATAATGTGGTTATTTCAGTTAATATCTAACCAGAGGATCAGAATAATGTGGTTATTTCAGTTAATATCTAACCACAGGATCAGAATAATGTGGTTATTTGGGGTACTTCACGTTAATTCAATTACCATTTCACCTCCACTGTAATGTGGGTGACAACTTTGAGAAAACTGTTGCAGTTGTTGTATATGGGGTGAGAAGAGCCTCTAGAAAACGTTGACTTGTTTTTTTGTAATCAAATCAAATAAAATAAAAATAATACACATACACGTGTTTAGCAGATGTTAAGGGTGTAGTGAAATGCTTGTACTTCTAGCTCTGACAGTGCAGTAATATCTAGGCTAACAATTACACAACATATACCCAGTACACACACATCTAGTAAGGAATGAATTAGGCCTATATATGTACATATGGACGAGTGGCATGGACTAAGATACAGTAGAATAGTATAGAATACAGTATATACTGTATATGAGACGAGTGATGCCAGAGTGGCATGGACTAAGATACAGTAGAATAGTATAAAATACAGTATATACTGTATATGAGACTAGTGATGCCAGATATGCCAGGAACTGAATCATGATACGATAACACACCTATGTCATGACTAGGTGAATCCAGGTTAAAGCTATGATCCCTTATTGATGTCACTTGTTAAATCCACTTCAATCAGTGTAGATGAAGAGGAGGAAACAGGTTAAAGAAGGATTTCTAAGCCTTGAGACAATTGAGACATGGATTGTGTATGTGTGCCATTCAGAGGATGAATGGGCAAGACAAAAGACTTAAGTGTTCAACCACCTTATCTTCTGAAACCCTCAAGGTGTTGGGTGTACGTTCTGGATAGAGAGGGCTCAGTCCTTCGTAGTTTGAATAGAGAGGGCTCTCTCGCTCAGTTGGTAGAGCATGGTGCTTGTAATGCCCGGGTAATGGGTTTGATTCCCGGGACCACCCATACATTAAATGTATGTATGACTGTAAGTGGCTTTGGCTAAATAGCATATATAGGGCTTGCTTCCTTGTATTGGGGTGCCGGCAGAGGGTTATATAGTACAGGTGACAGCCCATTGACTGGGATGCTTCACATAGCTCTGCTACAAACACTGCCTCATTGGTGAGCTGCATTCTTTTTCACTGAGTGTAGTTGTTGCCTTTATTTAACCAGGTAAGTCATTGAGAACACATTGTCTTTTACAATAATGACCTGACCAAGATAAGAGTGATATAACAATAAATATTGTTTTGTCTTACCAGTAGAATGCCACTTGTTCACCAAGGTTCTTGTCCTTCACGTTCCGGTCCAGGACGTTGTAACACATGTTGGTTTTGGCTCCCTCCATGCATTTGACATAGATATCCCCTTTGGTCACATCAAAGTTATACTGCAGAATTTGTCCCATCGGAGGCTTCTTCCAATAGAAGTCACTAGCAACCTCTTTCCAGAAAACTACAATAAAAAATTAGACAGATTTAGTTTAGAGGACACACACACACACACACACACACACACACACACAAACAAGCTATTGCAGATGAGTCATGTGCATGGGACAAACCCACACAAAGCTTCAGTTATTCTGCAAGCAACAAGCACACATGCCTAACAGCCTTCTGAACCTACCCTCCGGCTCCTCAATAGACTTCTTGTAAAGTTCCAGATAACAGTTGAAGTCTGGCACATGAGCATCCTTCTGCAGACCCTCTGGAGGATGGTACATCTTGTCCTCTATGTGTTGAGAGCCAGGGACCACCATGGTTGCTAGACAGACAGACGTACTGTAGATAGATCTATCTGACTGGTGTGAGAGAGAGAGAGAGAGAGAGAGAGAGAGAGAGATCCCGTCAGTCAGTCCTCCAAGGCTAGAGGGGAGAGGTGAGGCAGACAGTAGGGCTTCAGGCATTGGAGCAGTACACTGACCCTGTGCTCTGGCCACACCCCTAATACCAGGTTTTGTGCCGCTTCCACATGCTCAGTGCCAAAGGAGCCAATCAAAATGCTTAAAATTGCACTCCCACCTTTTCATTGGCTGATCGGGTCCTGGCCTGTTGATCGGATTATTTTCCAAGCGTTGTGTAAGAGGAGGAATACATTGGTGGGAAGGGTGAATACTGGGCTGAGCAACAGACAGACATACAAGCAGACAGGCAGACAGACAGAACAGACGGTACAGGGAAGGCAGTGTATTTTGTATTCCTTGAAAAAAGGAAAAAACAACCTCCCTCTCTCTCTCCCTGTCCACCAAACCCCCTCTCTCTCCCTGTCCACCTCCCTCCCTCTCTCTCTCCCTGTCCACCTCCCTCCCTCTCTCTCCCTGTCTGCCAACCTTCCCCTCTCTCTCCCTGTCCACCAACCTCCCTCTCTCTCTCCCTGTCCACCAACCCCCCTCTCTCTCTCCCTGTCCACCTCCCTCCCTCTCTCTCTCCCTGTCCACCAACCCCCCTCTCTCTCTCCCTGTCCACCTCCCTCCCTCTCTCTCTCCCTGTCCACCAACCCCCCTCTCTCTCTCCCTGTCCACCTCCCTCCCTCTCTCTCTCCCTGTCCACCTCCCTCCCTCTCTCTCTCCCTGTCCACCAACCCCCCTCTCTCTCTCCCTGTCCACCTCCCTCCCTCTCTCTCTCCCTGTCCACCAACCCCCCTCTCTCTCTCCCTGTCCACCTCCCTCCCTCTCTCTCTCCCTGTCCACCTCCCTCCCTCTCTCTCTCCCTGTCCACCTCCCTCCCTCTCTCTCTCCCTGTCCACCAACCTCTCTCTCTCTCCCTGTCTGCCAACCTTCCCCTCTCTCTCCCTGTCCACCAACCTCTCTCTCTCTCTCCCTGTCCACCAACCTCCCTCTCTCTCTCCCTGTCCACCAACCCCCCTCTCTCTCTCCCTGTCCACCAACCCCCCTCTCTCTCTCCCTGTCCACCAACCTCCCTCTCTCTCTCCTTGTCCACCAACCCCCCTCTCTCTCTCCCTGTCCACCAACCTCCCTCTCTCTCTCCCTGTCCACCTCCCTCCCTCTCTCTCTCCCTGTCCACCAACCCCCCTCTCTCTCTCCCTGTCCACCAACCCCCCTCTCTCTCTCCCTGTCCACCAACCCCCCTCTCTCTCTCCCTGTCCACCTCCCTCCCTCTCTCTCTCCCTGTCCACCAACAACACATAAGTCCTATAGGGCTATCCATCCCAGCGCACCAATATGAATACCAATAATTATTACCATATAGTCGCAGAGTCATATTTGCTTCTGATTTATAAAATGTTTCAAATTCTCAGGTATCATGTTTATGAATAAATAGATTGATTGTAATTACAACAGAACAGAAACCCTTTACAGTCCACATACACATCTGGCTTCACATTGATTTACATAATACACAAAACTAAGATACATTAACAACTGACCAGAACACAGACCATTACACAGACCAGTACATAGACCATAACACAGACCATTACACAGACCAGTACATAGACCATAACACAGACCAGTACATAGACCATAACACAGACCAGTACATAGACCATAACACAGACCAGTATATAGACCATAACACAGACCAGTACATAGACCATAACACAGACCAGAACACAGACCATAACACAGACCAGTACATAGACCATAACACAGACCAGAACACAGACCATAACACAGACCAGTACATAGACCATAACACAGACCAGAACACAGACCATAACACAGACCAGTACATAGACCATAACACAGACCAGAACACAGACCAGTACACAGACCAGTACATAGACCATAACACAGACCAGTACATAGACCATAACACAGACCAGAACACAGACCAGTACACAGACCAGTACATAGACCATTACACAGACCAGTACATAGACCATAACACAGACCAGTACATAGACCATAACACAGACCAGAACACAGACCAGTACACAGACCAGTACATAGACCATTACACAGACCAGTACATAGACCATAACACAGACCAGTACATAGACCATAACACAGACCAGAACACAGACCAGTACACAGACCAGTACATAGACCATAACACAGACCAGTACATGGACCATAACACAGACCAGAACACAGACCAGTACACAGACCAGTACATAGACCATAACACAGACCAGTACATAGACCATAACACAGACCAGAACACAGACCAGTACATAGACCAGTACATAGACCATAACACAGACCATAACACAGACCTGTACATAGACCATAACACAGACCATATCATAGACCAGTACACATCAACAACTGAAGGAGCAATTCATAACACAGTATAACATGTTCTAGGACAAGCCATATAGAAAGCTCATAATCACTGGACTCTAACCACATACTCACACATAATACACTGACTCTATACACTCACTGGACTCTAACCACACTCACACATAATACACTGACTCTATACACTCACTGGACTCTAACCACATACTCACACATAATACACTGACTCTATACACTCACTGGACTCTAACCACATACTCACACATAATACACTGACTCTATACACTCACTGGACTCTAACCACATACTCACACATAATACACTGAATCTATACACTCACTGGACTCTAACCACACTCACACATAATACACTGACTCTATACACTACTGGACTCTAACCACATACTCACACATAATACACTGACTCTATACACTCACTGGACTCTAACCACATACTCACACATAATACACTGACTCTATACACTCACTGGACTCTAACCACATACTCACACATAATACACTGACTCTATACACTCACTGGACTCTAACCACATACTCACACATAATACACTGACTCTATACACTCACTGGACTCTAACCACACTCACACATAATACACTGACTCTATACACTCACTGGACTCTAACCACATACTCACACATAATACACTGACTCTATACACTCACTGGACTCTAACCACATACTCACACATAATACACTGACTCTATACACTCACTGGACTCTAACCACATACTCACACATAATACACTGACTCTATACACTCACTGGACTCTAACCACACTCACACATAATACACTGACTCTATACACTCACTGGACTCTAACCACATACTCACACATAATACACTGACTCTATACACTCACTGGACTCTAACCACATACTCACACATAATACACTGACTCTATACACTCACTGGACTCTAACCACACTCACACATAATACACTGACTCTATACACTCACTGGACTCTAACCACATACTCACACATAATACACTGACTCTATACACTCACTGGACTCTAACCACATACTCACACATAATACACTGACTCTATACACTCACTGGACTCTAACCACACTCACACATAATACACTGACTCTATACACTCACTGGACTCTAACCACATACTCACACATAATACACTGACTCTATACACTCACTGGACTCTAACCACATACTCACACATAATACACTGACTCTATACACTCACTGGACTCTAACCACACTCACACATAATACACTGACTCTATACACTCACTGGACTCTAACCACATACTCACACATAATACACTGACTCTATACACTCACTGGACTCTAACCACATACTCACACATAATACACTGACTCTATACACTCACTGGACTCTAACCACACTCACACATAATACACTGACTCTATACACTCACTGGACTCTAACCACATACTCACACATAATACACTGACTCTATACACTCACTGGACTCTAACCACATACTCACACATAATACACTGACTCTATACACTCACTGGACTCTAACCACATACTCACACATAATACACTGACTCTATACACTCACTGGACTCTAACCACATACTCACACATAATACACTGACTCTATACACTCACTGGACTCTAACCACACTCACACATAATACACTGACTCTATACACTCACTGGACTCTAACCACATACTCACACATAATACACTGACTCTATACACTCACTGGACTCTAACCACATACTCACACATAATACACTGACTCTATACACTCACTGGACTCTAACCACACTCACACATAATACACTGACTCTATACACTCACTGGACTCTAACCACATACTCACACATAATACACTGACTCTATACACTCACTGGACTCTAATCACATACTCACACATAATACACTGACTCTATACACTCACTGGACTCTAACCACATACTCACACATAATACTCTGACTCTCTACACTCACTGGACTCTAACCACATACACATTTTTTTTAAACAAAATGTCACTTTCCCATTCAGGCAGCCACAAAGCACATTCCACCAAATAGTTTTACAGTATTATTATTTTACAGTACTATCCTTGATTTGAGTTAGAAAGCCTTACTGAACTATCCTTGTTTTTTTCGGGGTCAAGGAGGCCAATGTCTGATTTTTATAAATTAAATGTTATGCCGATATTCAATATAATTACATTTGAAGATGTTGAAGTACAACATTTCCCAGATATGGTAATGTATGAATTAATGCATCAAGCAATACATTTGACTTTGGTTAAAACAATCTAACTTCATAACCTATTGATCTTGTTTTGGCTGATCAGTGGAGTCTATGGTGCTACAGATTACAATCTGTCGGCCTTCCATTAGGGACTGATATTATCCTACTGATCAGCATAGAAGCATCACTCCAGCAGGTCACGGCTGTATGGAAGGACATTATCTAGGCACTGCTGTTAGTTTCACAATATACAAGAACATATATTCAATAAAAAACGTATCGTCATGATTTGGGATCACGGATGCTTTATGAAACTTAATACAAATACAAATCCGCTGCCTGGATGCATCTGGAAACAATTTAGCTTCCAGGATGACATTCTAAACTCAATTGGCTAGTTCAGCTGTCTGTCAAGATATGGCCAGGTTGTAACTTCATCATACTGCTACGGTTGGATAGAGCAAGGCTGTAACTCCATCCCTTACACAGCCACTCGTATATTTCAATCATCATTTCTTGCTGCTTACTGCTACTATGAGAACTAACTCAATGGCGATGACATTTGTTACCAATCCATAAATGTGCAAAATATCTAAAAAGGTTGGAGAGGGTAGATTAAAAGATGAAATGACGATTCACGTTCACGTCTGCCCAATGAGAAGAGAGATACAGTCAGTCACTCGTCAGCTGATCCGTTCTTGGACTAACCAGGAGAATGTTTAGATAAATAAACCTTTATTTAAAACACTTCCTCCTTTCCCCATTAAGACATCATCTGATCCGACTATCAACTGATGCAGCTGGTCACATTTGATGGAAGAGTGCACTGTGCAAGACCTAGAATTGCCTTTTGTGTATCCCACAAAAAAGGTTAACTAATTTTTTTTGATGAATTTAAGCAAAATTCATCAGATTCCAGTGTTTAACTTGCTATGGAAAATGTCCGGAAATATTCTGGATATTTACGGAAGGTTACCGACCCTTGGCAACCCTAGTGGTGATGAAACTTGAAGCAGCAGCCGCGGCGTGACATTTACAGCAGCATATGATTTAATAGTTGTTTTACCAAAATGTATTGATGTAAATCGATATCCATGGTATAAAAAAGTATAGAATTGTACATTATAAAGTTCACCAACTATAGCCTACTAAGATAGGCACCTGGCACAATGCTGATTTATATGGGTTATGAGCAGTGGATGGGTCTGAACAACTTTAGTTGGCCTAGTGATTTTATTGTGAGAAATTAGAAAACAATCAGCAAAAGTGAAGCGAATATTCCATTTTGAAAAGCAAATACTTTGATTGAATATGTAGGCAAATTTCGACATCAGTGGACCTGCGTGAGGGGTGTCATGAAGAATTCGGCGTTTTGAAGGGGCTGATACATTGTTGCACTATTTAGGCGGCGCGGGACTCCTGTTATCATTTGTAACAGGGAACAACTTATTATAGATTATTATATTGCCGACTGACCTTCAAATAGCCTACGCAACATAGGGCTATTTGCGATAATATGTATTACCTTACGTGCGTTCTTTCTGTAGGCTACTACTATATCATATTGACATGCGGCATGTTTTGTGACAGTTGCGCTTGGGTTCTGTGGTTCTGTGGGCTACTTAAGGGCCACAGAGGGATGTATTATCTAAAGGTGAATGTCAAATCATGGCACAGCTGCTGTATTTGGATAGGCAGTGAGAATTCAGTGCATAATTGTCTTGCTTATCTGAAATATGCTGTGCCGAAGACCATGGCAATACTGTAGAGGTGCGGTTATGGCCATTATGCGAATAATGGGTAAAGGGGTTGAATGGCCATATAAAGGGTGTACAATGTTTAAATTGTATATTTCCAAGGTTCTCAAGACTTCAATATCAATATAAAACCTTCTATTTTAATTAGCCATGTCTGGTCATGGAATCCCCAAAATGTTATTTTTTTGTTTTTAGTAGCTCAGACTTGTGGCTTGGCACAAAATATATTTGGGGTGAATCTGACATATTTGTGCAATCCCATACCCCTTATTACTATGGGGTGCTCAGTAGTGCCCCCCAAACTTGAATGATTCGTATAAATCAGAACATTATGAATAAAAAATATTTGACATGAAGGTTTCCTTAGGGACCCTAATTAAACCATGAGGCAGCCACATTTCAAGCTTAAATATAAAGGACTGAGAAACACATTTAAAAAACATTGAGTTGGCATATGCTGATGCTGCACAGCGTTATGTAGGTTTTAATGAAGGTACATATCAATTTACAGGCATATTATAATGATATTGGAGAATATATTGAAAAGAATCCAATAAGGGTAAAATGAACACAGGCCTATCTCTCTGTCCATTCTTATCCTGAGTGAATTTAAAGGGGTAAACCACCGGTCCTGGAAATGGCACTGGTGGGGCAAAAGACTCAGACCTTGGAGCGGGGCAAATAACCGGGCCAGGACTGGGCACACCGTGGTGGGATCAGTCTGACTGAAGAGGGGAGAAGGGGATATTTTTGATGACTCTGATGAAGATGAGAATACATCAAACATCGAATATATCAAACATATTTTCTGTGTGTTTGATGCCATTACACTCGCTCCGTTACAGCCATTATTATGAGCCGTGCCTATTCTGGTGCCTTTCAGGCATTTTCAATAATTGATTGGAGACTGAAATATGTTTAATGTTGTGTATTGTGTTTTATTATAGTGTGATTTATTTGTAATGTATATTAGGGCTGTTGTGTTTTATTTGTGTACTGGGTTTTATTTGTAAAAATATACAGGTCTCTTGTAAAATAGTGTTATCTTAATGTGAATCCCTTTTTAAATAAAGGTAAATAAAAATATAAATACATTCTACTAGGCCTGAACCTGATTGCAGACTAACTTTGATATTAGGCATACACATGTTCGTAATATTGATAAACCAATATCAATTGGGTATATTACAATAATTGTAGTGTCATGGAGGCAGGCCTTGTTGTCCTCCCTGGTCCCATTCCATATTGACAGGCTACATGTATGACATCTACCATGGTGTCCTCCTGGCTCTGCAGACTGCTGTATCTGATGCTTTCCTGGTTCATTGTACAACTTGTAGATCTGTCATTCTGCATGTAGATGTTTATGAAATTAAACAATAATATAGGATAATATTGGATCCTAATAATTCTTAACAATGTCTTCATAAAGCACAGACCTGACATTTGAAACTGAAAAATATTTATTATATGGAGATAAGTGGAGTAATAGATAGAGAATGAGAGAGCTCCTTCACAGGTATAAGGACAGGAGTGGGCTTTAGGAGATCGTTGGTGGACCCAGGTGAATGAGAGAGCTCCTTCACAGGTATAGGGACAGGAGTGGACTTTATGAGATGGTTGGTGGACCCAGGTGAATGAGAGAGCTCCTTCACAGGTATAAGGACAGGAGTGGACTTTATGAGATGGTTGGTGGACCCAGGTGAATGAGAGAGCTCCTTCACAGGTATAGGGACAGGAGTGGACTTTATGAGATGGTTGGTGGACCCAGGTGAATGAGAGAGCTCCTTCACAGGTATAAGGACAGGAGTGGACTTTATGAGATGGTTGGTGGACCCAGGTGAATGAGAGAGCTCCTTCACAGGTATAGGGACAGGAGTGGACTTTATGAGATGGTAGGTGGACCCAGGTGAATGAGAGAGCTCCTTCACAGGTATAGGGACAGGAGTGGGCTTTAGGAGATGGTAGGTGGACCCAGGTGAATGAGAGAGCTCCTTCACAGGTATAGGGACAGGAGTGGGCTTTAGGAGATGGTAGGTGGACCCAGGTGAATGAGAGAGCTCCTTCACAGGTATAGGGACAGGAGTGGGCTTTAGGAGATGGTAGGTGGACCCAGGTGAATGAGAGAGCTCCTTCACAGGTATCAGGACAGGAGTGGGCTTTAGGAGATGGTAGGTGGACCCAGGTGAATGAGAGAGCTCCTTCACAGGTATAGGGACAGGAGTGGGCTTTAGGAGATGGTAGGTGGACCCAGGTGAATGAGAGAGCTCCTTCACAGGTATAGGGACAGGAGTGGGCTTTAGGAGATGGTAGGTGGACCCAGGTGAATGAGAGAGCTCCTTCACAGGTATAGGGACAGGAGTGGGCTTTAGGAGATGGTAGGTGGACCCAGGTGAATGAGAGAGCTCCTTCACAGGTATAGGGACAGGAGTGGGCTTTAGGAGATGGTAGGTGGACCCAGGTGAATGAGAGAGCTCCTTCACAGGTATCAGGACAGGAGTGGGCTTTAGGAGATGGTAGGTGGACCCAGGTGAATGAGAGAGCTCCTTCACAGGTATAGGGACAGGAGTGGGCTTTAGGAGATGGTAGGTGGACCCAGGTGAATGAGAGAGCTCCTTCACAGGTTTAAGGACAGGAGTGGGCTTTAGGAGATGGTTGGTGGACCCAGGTGAATGAGAGAGCTCCTTCACAGGTATAAGGACAGGAGTGGGCTTTAGGAGATGGTAGGTGGACCCAGGTGAATGAGAGAGCTCCTTCACAGGTATAGGGACAGGAGTGGGCTTTAGGAGATGGTAGGTGGACCCAGGTGAATGAGAGAGCTCCTTCACAGGTATAGGGACAGGAGTGGGCTTTAGGAGATGGTAGGTGGACCCAGGTGAATGAGAGAGCTCCTTCACAGGTATAGGGACAGGAGTGGGCTTTAGGAGATGGTAGGTGGACCCAGGTGAATGAGAGAGCTCCTTCACAGGTATAGGGACAGGAGTGGACTTTAGGAGATGGTAGGTGGACCCAGGTGAATGAGAGAGCTCCTTCACAGGTATAGGGACAGGAGTGGGCTTTAGGAGATGGTAGGTGGACCCAGGTGAATGAGAGAGCTCCTTCACAGGTATAGGGACAGGAGTGGGCTTTAGGAGATGGTAGGTGGACCCAGGTGAATGAGAGAGCTCCTTCACAGGTATAGGGACAGGAGTGGGCTTTAGGAGATGGTTGGTGGACCCAGGTGAATGAGAGAGCTCCTTCACAGGTATAGGGACAGGAGTGGGCTTTAGGAGATGGTTGGTAGGTGGACCCAGGTGCTCCGCCATTTTCTGCCACTGCAATGAAACCAATAACAACAACAACAAAATGAAAAAAACACATCAAAGGTCAAATGGAAGAATTCAAGAAATAACTTTTATGTTTGAATTTTTTCCTGACTTACATAACTTACATACTTCTCGGATTTGGGACACTTGTGCATATGGCCTAGGTGCAGGAACTCAGCTCCGGCAAGTTCCAACCCAAGTCAAGCAACAGATAGTGACAAAACTCTGGCATAGCAGCACAGTTACCAGGAGCATGGTAACAATTTTAAACAAAAAATGTGTATTTGAAATCGCTTGCTTTGTGGTTTTGTGTGATTTACAACATATTTTACTAAATTCAGAAATTTACTCAATTGATGATGGAATTGACTAATCTAAGACTACACTGACTGAACATCCTTGAAAATAACTGGCCGCAGGTCAAATAGAGCTGACTTAGATTGTTACTGTTTACAGAAAATCTAACTACTTCACCAGTTTTACCTGTTTATTGCATAATAACATCAACGTCATAACGGTTCTTCCGTAAGCCCTGACGCCTTCTTCACAACAATTGAACCTCTCTCCTTGAAGTTCTTGATGATCCGATAAATGGTTGATTTAGCTGCAATCTTACCAGCAGCAATATCCTTGCCTGTGAAGCCCTTTTTGTGCAAAGCAATGATGACGGCACGCGTTTCCTTGCAGGTAACCATGGTTGACAGAGGAAGAACAATGATTTCAAGCACCACCCTACTTTTAAAGCTTCCAGTCTGTTATTCTGACTCAATCAGCATGACAGAGTGATCTCCAGCCTTGTCCTCGTCAACACTCTCACCTGTGTTAACGAGACAATCACTGACATGATGGCAGCTGGTCCTTTTGTGGCAGGGCTGAAATGCATTTTCAGTTCATTTTAATGGCAAAGAGTGACTTTGCAATTAATTGCAATTCATCTGATCACTCTTCATGACATTCTGGAGTATATGCAAATTGCCATCATCAACACTGAGGCAGCAAACTTTGTGGAGACCAATACTTGTGTCATTCTCAAAACTTTTGGCCATGACTGTACACATTATTTGCTGTTCCAAATTCACTCCCTACCGCTCTTCCTTGGCCCTGACTTAACCCTTAGATTTTTCTGAAGTGTTTGGATAGCTGTAATCAGGAAAGTGGTGGAGCTTACACCATATTGCTTACACCTTACACATATACTAACATCTAAGGGTTAGGGCCAAGGGAAAGAGTTAGGGAGTGAACTGGGAACGGCTGATTCACTATGGGTAAAGCCCAAATCACACAGGGAGACTTTTTTTATATGTGCGTGAATACGCATGCTTACGCTGGAAATAGAATGCATGGGAGTCAATGAGAGAAGACAGACAGGCTATGAGGTCATCAGCAGTATATAGAAAGCCAAATTAGAAAGCTATTTTTCTCATGGCGCAACGCTGGTAAAATGAGCTGATAAATTCACAGAAAATATCAATCAAGTATACTTACAGTAGAGTATCTTCTCAAACACAAATCTAAGGGCCACCATCTCCTCCTCCTACAGGTTCCTAGAGGTGGTGAGGACCTGGGCTGTGGGGCCCTGGCAGGTCCCTAGAGGTGGTGAGTACCTGGGCTGTGGGGCCCTGGCAGGTCCCTAGAGGCGGTGAGGACCTGGGCTGTGGGGCCCTGGCAGGTCCCTAGAGGTGGTGAGGACCTGGACTGTGGGGCCCTGGCAGGTCCCTAGAGGTGGTGAGGACCTGGGCTGTGGGGCCCTGGCAGGTCCCTAGAGGTGGTGAGGACCTGGGCTGTGGGGCCTCACAGATCTTACATTTTTTAGCCCTCACCCCAAGATTTTGGGCACAGTTTGGACAAGTATTTTTGGTAGATCCCGGCATTTCTGAAATTGAGGACAATGTGCATCTTTATAATCTGTCAATATGAACACCAAATCATAGGCTAATGGTTTAATATCATAATAATTCCACAATGAGGTAGTAAGTATGTTATTTTAGATATTAAATTGTCCACATCAGGAACAAGATCAATAAACTGATTAAGAAGGCTGATTCAGTTATTGGAGTTACTTATTGGCCTGACTCCAGACTCTCTGGAGGTCATGACAGAACAGAGAACCAGACAAGAACTGGATATCTGTATAGTACTTCCAATGACAGTAGGAGTACTTTTAACAACTAGCTTGTAATGCCTAGCAATCAGCCAATGAAGAAGAAAATTACTTTAAAATGGAGATAGCTTCAAAGGCAACAGTGTCACAGACACTATAATGTCACAGATACAAAGATGAGTCCTCTATCGCTATGGCCTGTTCACACGCGTTTCTGCCCTCTCATTGGCTAGACGGGTCCCACCTGATCTCACTCCCTCCTGCATACCTGCCGTCTTTGAGGACATGTATTTCCATTGTTAGAGCGGTCACTCGAATCTCTTGTCAATATAATTGACAAACTTTCATAATGTTCTCCCACTGCGCATGCGCTTTAATACCCACATAATGCAAATATCACTGCGCCACAAAAATGATGTAGATAGAGCGACAGGAATGATGCAACACATTAACGGAACTAGAATACAGTCTATGCATTCAGATACATTACAATTTAATGCACATAGTCAGATTACCTCTGTTATTGCTTCATCCGACATGTTCAAAAACATTCACAGTCCGCAGAGTGGAGCGGAAAACATGACGTCAAGCGCCCAGCGTCACGTACCGCTCCCTCTATGCAACCCAAAGTTGACTTGTAAAATACTCACCATTCGGTGTTTATAAACGGAATTAAACACCACTTTAAATGTATATACTACCCTAACGAAGCTTTTTATTGTATCGAGGCCTTTATCAGTCCCGGAAAGGGTTTAGAATGCGGTAAATAGCTTGACATACCCATTATCCAGCAGACGTAGCTCGGCAGGGCAAAGTGACCACATGACCGCTCTCCGCCAATGGGACGGCGTTCTGCTGGGCTTTCCTTGGAGACGACGAGGATGTTTTCAAACCCAGCTACCAACTGGGATCAGACGTCACACAGCCGTGGGCTAGCTAGCACTGTCAACACTTAGGACACTACTGTTTATAGCTACCTAGTTTATCTTCATGAGAACCTGAACATCATTGATAAGGTAAGCAGAAAGTAAGGTTCATGTTTATTTTTTGGACTGCCCATGATCAAAAACCCAGTTAGTCTTCTGGCTAGTTGGAGAGCTAGGTAACAAGCTAACCAACTTTGACGTAGCTGTTTTCGGACATTGAACGTTAGCTATGCCACAAGGTGTATTTTCTGTTGTATGTGACGTACTTTAGATACGCATTTCAGTTAGTAACTTGTGTTTTAGTTATGTGACGAAGTTGCTTTTGCGCCAAGAATATGAATAATGGTAGCGTGCGCGTCGAGGGCGAAGCTGGGTGACAACTGGCTAGTTGGTTAGCCTCTGCTGGTTAGCCTCTGCTGGTTAGCCTCTGCTGGTTAGCCTCTGCTGGTTAGCCTCTGCTGGTTAGCCTCTGCTGGTTAGCCTCTGCTGGTTAGCCTCTGCTGGTTAGCCTCTGCTGGTTAGCCTCTGCTGGTTAGCCTCTGCTGGTTAGCCTCTGCTGGTTAGCCTCTGCTGGTTAGCCTCTGCTAGCCCGTTCCTCGCTAACGGGAGGGGAAACGGTGATGGGCCATTCGCCTCAGCGGGCTTTTGTCTACACGGGCTGGTTTTGTTCTCTTTATGTAGTTGCACATTGAACGATTTTAAATATTATCTAACTATTTTCTAAACATATCATGCTGTACAGTAAATTGGCCAGATGTTCGCCAGCTAACAAGCTCGCCACATTACCTAGCTAGTTAGCTATTCCTTCTGAGGTGGCGAACCAGTTACTTATCTAACGTTAACGCACCGTCTGTAGCCCTCATTACAATACTTTTAGCGCCCACCGTAACGTAAGCATGCTATTCTCAGAAAACTACCTACGTTATCCCTGGCTAGCTAGGAAGATAACTGTATACGCGTCATTTCTCTTTTTTTAAACGTACGATATTTGACACATTAGATATGTAATATGCACATAACAATTTATAATTATTTGCCATTTGTAAGCCACTGCACAGTCAAACATGCTATCTGACAACAGAACAGCCAAGGTACAGCAGCGAGCCAAGCATTTGGGGGTGTGTTGGCTGAAACCGCTGTCTGGTGTGAATGTTCTACGCTCTGGAAACCTTTTGTCTAAATGACGTATCAAACATATGTACTCACTCAGATCTCATACAAAACCAAGCCACCAGATACATATGCAGATACTTAAGGATCTGCCTCTCGTTCATGACAACGACATAATAAATACATTTTACATTATTATAGCCACAATGGGTGCAGAATGAACTGTTTCCACGAAGTATGACAATCTCAAACCAAGGGCAATGTCATTTCTACCCTCCCATGCTGTTGCAGTATTTTGTATAGCCTAATGTCAGTGCAATACAAGTTGACATTTCTATGCCGCTATTGTCTTCAGTGAGGCAACAATGATAATGACACTGAATCTATGAATTTAGTTGCAAATAGTCCTCCATTTATTTAAATAGTTTTAACCTTTTCGTACTACAAAATATAGATATATGGCTGAAACCCTAAATAATCAAAGCATAGTAATGTGTGTAATAAGTTAATTACAGAATGCATAGTGACTAACCATAGATAGATAGATGGATAGGTACTTTCTTAATCCCAGAGGGGAAATGTCTTTGTCAAGCAGCTAAGAAAAAAACACAGGGCAGGTGCAAAATGCCAGGATGAAAATACACAAAAGACAGATATATGATACGTAGTGCGGCAGTATGAAAAAGTATAAAAATACAAGAAGTCTGGAGTGCAAAAAGCTATAAAAAGGCATTGCATAGAATGGGTGAATGGCTGATTATGTACACTATACATTGTTACAGACTGTTAGGTGAAAAAAATGATCAAAATATTGCAAGTTGATATAGATAAGGAGTATTTGCATGGTTTACTATACTGGTTGATGGCAGAGAAATACTTAAATCGCTAAATGTGCGTATGATATAATTGAGGGTAATAATAGTTTACTTAATATACAGTCTGTTTGAATGAGCAGGTAAGTTAATATTTGCATGGTTACATTAACTGTACAGGTAAATGACAGGAAGAGATACTTAAATAGCTAAATGTGCGTATGATATAATTTAGGGTAATAATAATTCCCTTAAAATACAGTCCTTAGTATAGGGTTTAATTATAGATAAATGCATGTATTGCACATTCGATATACTAAAAGCAATGAAAAAAAGATACAACTGACAGGATACTAATATGCAGTTCTGAGTGAATGACTACTTAAGTTCAGTCCAAGAATTGCTTACAATATTGCATGTGATATGATATAACAACTGTGCATGAATATGTATATACAGTCATGAATGAGTGCTGAATGAATAAGTGGATGCCTAATTGTTAAACTAGGTCCTAACACCCCAACAGTTCCAGGTCTATGTTGCCAACGGCACGTCACCCTGGTGAGGCATTCAATATTCTAATAGCCGCCTGCAGGAAGGACCTGCTGTAGCGCTCTCTGGCACACTGTGGTGGGATCAGTCTGTGACTGAAGGTGCTCCTCTGCATCATAACCATGGCATGCAGAGGGTGGGTGACGTTGTCCATGATGGCCAGCAGTTTGACCAGGATCCTTCTCTCCGCCACCTCCTCTACAGTGTCAAGGCTAATCCCCAGAACAGAGCTAGCCTTCCTGATCAGCTTATTTACCCGAGAAGCATCACCAAACCACTGCAAAAAACATGGCTCTGGCCACCACAGACTGGTAGAAGGTATGCAGTAGTTTACTGCACACGTTGAAGGACCTAAGCCTCCTCAGAAAGTAGAGTAGACTCTGGCCCTTTTTGTACAGAGCCCCGGTGTTACCGGCCCATTCCAGCCTGCTGTCCATATGGACTACCAGGAACTTGTATGAACCAACCATTTCCACATTCATCCCCTTTATAGGGACTGCAGTTGATTGTGCTCCTGTACTCCTCCTCCTGCCCACCCCTGATGCTCCCTACAATTGCGGAGTCATCTGAGAACTTCTGCAGGTGGCATGATTCAGAGTTATATCTGATGCCTGAGGTGTAGAGGGTGAACAGGAAGGGGGACAGGACCAATCCCTGGGGGACCCCTGTATTGCTCACTGCCCATTCTGACACACAGCTCTGTAGCAGCACAAGT
This sequence comes from Thymallus thymallus, assembly GCA_023634145.1. Classification (NCBI taxonomy): domain Eukaryota; kingdom Metazoa; phylum Chordata; class Actinopteri; order Salmoniformes; family Salmonidae; genus Thymallus; species Thymallus thymallus. The sequence continues at coordinate 1,757,900 of CM042383.1, forward strand.
TGTGGCCTACCGGTCAGGTAGTCTGTAACCCAGGAGACTAAGGGTGCTTCCATTTTCATCTTCTCACCCAGTAGCAGGGGCTGAATGGTGTTGAAGGCACTGGAGAAGTAAAAAAACATAACCCTCACAGTGCTACCTGCGTTGTCCAGGTGAGAGTAGGCCCTCTGCAGAAGGTAGATGATTGCATCATCCACCCCGATGTTGTGCTGGTATGTAAACTGCAGGGGGTCCAGTGATGTGGGATGTTAGCGCTACAGGTCTGAAGTCATTCAGGACAGTGGGGTGTGCCTTCTTGGGCACTGGGACCAGACACAATGTTTTCCACAGCACAGGGACCCTTTCCAGGCTCAGGCTAAGGTTGAAGGGTCTCTGGAGTATTCCACACAGTTGGTCAGCACAGACCCTAAGCACCCTTGGGCTGATGCCATCAGGGCCTGCTGCTTTCCACTGATGTCTCTCCAGCTCTCTCTTCATTTGGTTGGTGGTGAAAGCCAGCCCAGGTGGGGGGGAAGGGGGTGTTGAGGATTAGTTCAGAGGGGGCCTGTAGAGGGGTGATGTGGACAAGGTTCTGATCCGATCTACCGAGGGGAGGGAGTGCTGTGGAGTTGTATGCATCCTTCACATTAGCATATAACAAGTCCAGAGTTTTATTATTCCTGGTTGGGCACTTCACGAACTGTTTGAACGTGGGCAGCAATGCAGAGAGAGATGCATGGTTAAAATCCATGGCAAAGAAGGCACTGGGATGCGCTGTCTGTAACCTTGCGATAACAGAGTGGATGATGTCACACAGGTTTCAGTCTTAAACACTAACATGTTAAAAACAAACCCCCAAAATACTAGTCCTATAAATTTTCCTTTAAAAATGGGCCTTTGCTACCAACATGAATTGTCATTATTTAGCTGGAAGACAGAATTCTGGTTTGAATGTCAAACTTGGTGATCATCACTACACTAAAATTGTATTTTGTAGTTACGTCATGTTCCTTATTTGTGTTGCTGTAGTACCAAGTACTCAACTCACTATCACAAACTACGCCGAGTACGTTTACATGCACATTTACGTGTTAAACCGATTATGGTAGTAGGTAGATTATGCAATAGTCATGTAAAACACCTTACTCTGCTTATCTTAATCGGTGTAAGGTAAAAAAAAAAAAAAAGTAAGCATACGCCGATTTAAAAAATCTGGTTTTCAAGCTGTTTAAAGGCACAGTCAACTTAATGTATGTAAACTTCTGACCCACTGAAATTGTGATATAGTGAATTATAAGTGAAGTAATCTGTCTGTAAACAATTGTTGGAAGAATTACTTGTGTCATGCACAAAGTAGATGTCCTAACCGACTTGCCAAAACTAGTTTAACGTGAAATCTGTGGAGTGGTTGAAAAATGAGTTTTAATGACTTCAACCTAAGTGTATGTAAACTTCCGACTTCAGCTGTAACTTGTTTTTTTTCTACAAGGCCTAATCTATGAAAGGCCTAATCATATTTGCCAAAGAACCAACAGTCGACTAAATGGGGTCTGCCCTAGTAGGCATACATCCATTGGTAGTTTGATTGTGTCCATTCCTGTGGAAACGAGACTATTAATTTGATGGTGACCTACTCAGGGTCTTCCCCTTTTTATCGGTTTCTGTACGGAGGCATCAATTGATCTCAGTGTAAGATAAATCTAACAAAGTATAGGCACTCTTGGCTGTAGCCTAAAGATGTGTTTATTGTGGGCAAAAGTTCTGATCTCATTGGTCAAAATGACAATTATTGGCATAGGATGAGAATCAGGCTGCATGTGTAAAAGAAGCCTGTCATTCACCAGAGGACAGTATCCCATTGTTGTACTAACATACCTATGTAAATACTTGACTAAATTGTTGGTTTTGTCAAGTAAATGCCTACATGGTTGGATTACTTGAGTAGTCCACTACCAACACTACTAGGGTAGGGTCCAGTCTACTACCACAAGTCAAACACCACTAGAGGGGTAGAGACTCCTTCCCCTGCAGGAGACTGTCAAGCATGATGACAACACCACCTCAACTGGTGTTGCTGGGCAACTTCAATGTGATGCTCTTATTCTTCTCACTTTGCTTGGTGAGGTAGATTGCTTCTATAACTTGATGACCCTTCACATACCTAACCATTTCCTTGGCTCTCTTGTAGAGTGTATCCATTGTTTTCAGTGCCATGATGTCCTTGAGGAGCAGATTCAGTGCCTGAGCAGTGATATGAGGGTAGGACTCCCCCACTTTAGACCAACCAGCCTTCATGTTTGCAGCATTGTCTGTCACCAGTGCAAATACCTTCTGTAGTCCAATGTCATTGATGACTGCCTTCAGCTCATATGCAATGTAGAGACCGGTGTGTCTGTTGTCCCTTGTGTCTGTGCTCTTGTAGAATACTGGTTGAGGGGTGGAGATGATGTAGTTAATTATTCCTTGCCCACGAACATTCGACCACCCATCAGAGATGATTGCAATACAGTCTGCTTTCTCTATGATTTGCTTGACCTTCACTTGAACTCTGTTGAATTCTGCATCCAGCAAATGAGTAGATAAAGCATGTCTGGTTGGAAGGGTGCATGCTGGGTGAAGAACATTCAGGAAATCTCTTCCAATACACATTGCCTGTGAGCATCAGAGGTGAACCAGTTGCATACACAGCTCGAGCAAGACATTCATCAGCATTTCTCTGACTACGTTCCTCCATTGAGTCTGATTCCAGGAATACCATAAGCTGTTGCTATCGATAAGGTGTCTGATTCATCATTTTTACCTCGAATAGAAGTAAAGGGACTTTTGTCAGAGGTTGCTTGTTGTGAGCGCTGAGGGAACAAAGATGATTCTGCATCTTTGTTGCATTCTTCACATATGATTTCACACAGTATTTGCAAATGTACACAGCTTTTCCTTCTACATGAGCTGCAGTGAAATGTCTCCACACATCAGATGGTGCCCGTGGCATGTATGGAAACAGGCCACTCAGTACACTCAGTAAGTACTGAACACAGATGTAATGTTTATGTAGACTTTACTGGTCGGCTTCGTACCACAGATTCCTAGCTTGGGAAATCAACGTCTTCACCGTTAGACCAAGTGGGAATTGTATTTTGGGCCGAGGGTGACACTGGTTTTAAGTCGCAGGCAGGTTTTACCTCACCAGGATAGCGTGACTCTCAATCCTCTCCGCTTCATATACACTTGGCTATGAAGAATCATGTGTTCTACAATCTACATCATGTATTTCTATCTGAACCGTCAAGGTTACATCATGTATTTCTGACTATACAACTGAATGAGGATAACTCTCCCCTCATAGTCTTGCTGAAGATGCAAGATTGATCAGTCTGTTTGAACAAGTCTCCAAACATGCCAGCTGTCTCTGTGCAAGAAGAAGAATCTGTTCTACATGATATATTTCTATGTGAAACTCCCGGCCAGCTGTCTGTTTGAGACCACATTCATGTCATTTGGATTCATTCATTCATTGATGATATAGTTGTTAGCAGCTCAGTGTAGTGAAGTCATGCTGTCTTTTTTTACTGTGATGACGAACACCAAGCAGTCATTTCCTGTGATATTTAGTTGTGATACTAGCATGCAGGAAAGAACCTCAAGTAGCTTTACACACTCATTCAGAGACAACATAAGCCTACAAGTTTTGAACACATGCATTATGTCTCGTTATGGAAAGCCCCCAAAATGTCAGTTTTTGCTGTTTTACCTACACAATGATTACACAGCAGCATGTTAGTCTCTTTGTGTGGGTGGGGGGGGGGGGCAATATCGCTCTGTGTGGGGGGGGGCAGTATCGCGCTCTCTCTCTCGCTCTCTCTCTCTGTGTGTGTGTGTGGGGGGATGTATCACTCTCTGTGTGGGGGTGGGGGGGGTATCAGCAGTATCAGAATGAGTTTTTTCCCACAAAAGGGCTGTAATACAGACAGAAGTACTCCTCGGCTGTCCGGGTGGCTGGTCTGTCGATCCCGCAGGTGAAGGAGCCAGGTGTGGAGGAGCCAGGTGTGGAGGTCCTGGGATGGCGTTAGTAAGACAGGGTCTGCGGTTGAGGTCGGTCTCTAAAATGACTACTTATGGTAGAGAAATGAACAAGATGTCCCTTTGAGTGGTGGGCCACTCTTTATACAAACAAACTGTTGAGCGTGAAGATAGATAGATGGATGGGTACTTTATTGATCCCTGGGGGGAAATATCTTTATCAAGCAGCTACGAAAAACAGGACCGGTGCAAAATACCACAACGAAATACACAAAAGACAGATACATGATACGTAGTGCGACAGTATGAAAAAGTATAAAAAGACAAGAAGTCTAGAGTGCAAAAAGCTATAAAAAGGCATTGCATAGTATGATTTATTTATAACTTTGCACACACAGTGCCTTCAGAAAGTATTCAAAGTATTCATACCCCTTGACTTTTTCCACATTTTGTGTTACAGCCGGAATTCAAAATGGCTAAAATAGATATGTTTTTACCCATCTACACACAATACCCAATAATGAAAGTAAAAGCATATTTTAGATATTTTTGCAAAGTTATTGAAAAATGAAGTACAGAAATATCTTTCACATAAGTATTCTCACCCCTTTGCTATGACACTCCAAATTGAGGGTGCATACAATTTCCTTTTGATCATCACTACAACTTGATTGGAGTCCACCTGTGGCCAATTCAATTGTTTCGACATGGTTTAGAAACACACATCTGTATATAAGGTTCCACAGTTGACAGTACATGTCAGAGCAGTAACTATACCGTGAAGACATAGAATTGTGTTGCGGCATATACACTATATATACAAAAGTATGTGGACACCCCTTCAAATGAGTGTATTTGGCTATTTCAGCCACACCCGTTGTTGACAGGTGTATAAAATCCAGCACACAGCCATGCGATCTCTATAGAAAAACAAGTAGAATGGCCTTGCTGAAGAGCTCAGTGACACTCAACGTGGCACCGCCATAGGATGCCACCTTTCCAACAATTCAGTTAATCACATTTCTGCCCAGCTAGAGCTGCCCTGGTCAACTGTGAATGCTGTTTTGGTTGATGTCAGGAGAACGCTACCTGCCCGACTGCATAGTGCCAACTGTAAAGTTTGGTGGAGGAGGAATAATGGTCTGGGGCTGTTTTTCATGGTTCGGGCCCCTTAGTTCCAGTGAAGGGAAATCTTAACGCTACAGCATACAATGACATTCTAGACGATTCTGTGCTACCAACTTTGTGGCAGCAGTTTGGGGAAGGCCCTTTACGGTTTCAGTATGACAATGCCCCTGTGCACAAAGCGAGGTCCATACAGAAATAGTTTGTTGAGCGCTGTGTGTAAAGAACTCGACTGGCCTGCACAGAGCTCTGACCTCAACCCCATCGAACATCTTTGGAATGAATTGGAACACCAACTGCTAGCCAGGCATAACTCATTCTGATTGACTGGGCCTGACTCCCAAGTGGGTGGGCCTATGCCTTCCCAGGCCCCCACCCATGGCTGCACCCCTTCCCAGTCATGTGAAATCCATAGATTAGGGACTTTTTATAGTTTTGTACAGTAATATTTTTTAAATATTCAGATCAGTTGGAATGAAAGGCAAAGCCCCCTGTACTGTTTCCTACAATAAGGGCCTTTATTCATTCTCTTGTAGCTTTTTGATTTAATGCACTTTGTCACATGGTACTGTATTATGTAGTTGTGGTGATCAGGGTCAGATCTACATATTGCATCACCCTCAGTCTGTCTGAATGATCCCGGTCTCTGTCGTCCCAAATGGCAACCTGTTCCATATCCAGTGCACTACTTTTGACCAGGGCCCATGGAGCACTATATAGGTCATAAGGTGCCATTTGGGACGTAGACCCTTTCACGCACGCCCATGTTGCTGCTTCTACATATGTGGATTACTGGCCACATGTTAAAGTATATCGTGTGTGTGCGTGCGTGCGTATACACTGAGTATCTTGTGTGAGGCGGGCATCTGTGGCAGTTGGGCTTGTAAGCTGCAGCATTCATTGTTGTCCCCCCCTCCTCTCCTCTTCTCCCCCCCTCCCCTCCTCTCCTCTTCTCCCCCCCTCCTCTCCTCCTCTCAGTAATCAGGCTTTTGCTCCTCCCTCCATTCTATCGCTTTACAGCGAGGATGATGGGAGCGTTTATGAAAGGGACCTACCCCATTTTACTATGACAGCCAGTGCCGGCTAAAAGCACAGGCACACTCTTCCAGCAGCATACAGACTTCTACCCAGGTGACCTGCTGTTTAGTCTAATGCAGTGTAGTGTCTCATTCAACGTATTAGTGTAACTATGCTGTACAGGATTAGGATCGAAGAGCCTTGGTCTATATAATCGCCATTTCTAATTCTGTTGAAATCATAGTTCTTGTGGATTGGTTCTCTTTACTGATAATAATCTTGCCTGAGACCTGAATGTGGTTTAGCTCCGGAGTATAGGCTTGACCTCACTGGGCTAGCAGTCTTTTTTTAGCATGCAGGAGCCCCGGGTTCAAATCCTAGTGGTCATTTCCATGTATCAGGACCCATTAACACCAACATGTGTTCATACGAGCATGTCATATACATTTTTCAACCATTTCCCATCCACAAAATTAGGATAAGCAAAGGCTTTGATTTCTGGTCAAACAGATGGAAAATGGGTCTTCAGAAAACACCTTGCAGAAACAAAGTGTTAAGGTATTAGAAATGCATCAACACGATGTTGAAGTTAAGACCCCTGCAAACTAATGTCAACACACATTTAGTTTGAGAAATTGTTCTGTCTTCTGTAAGGTTTAATAAACATTTCCTTGAAATTCCGTTCCCCAAAACCCACTTGGGCTCCCAAGTATCACAGTGGTCCAAGACAATGCATCTCAGTGCTAGAGGCATCACTACAGACAACCTGCCGTGATTGGGAGTCCCATAGGGCTGAGCACAATTGGCCCAGCGCCTCCCAGTTTGGCCGATGTAGGCCGTCATTGTAAATAAGAATTTTGTTCTTAACTGACTTGTTACATTTAAAAAAAAATGTAAGAATGTTCTAATTTCTCTCACTTATGAGGGAGGATAATGTAAAGTTCACAGAAGTAACAAGTCAAGGTAGACCAAGCAATTAGTGTTTTTACTGATTTTATATATGTTAATGAATTAAGTGAATAAAATTCAAATCCGTTAACAAATTGCTAACGGAATTTCCAAATTTATACAGGAATTTTTGCAATTGAATTGGCTACAATGGGAAATCATTGTAGTTACAAAAAACACTTGTTTTAAACAAGTTTGGACAGCAGAGGACACGGTAGAGTAGTGGACAGGACAGCAGAGGACACGGTAGAGTAGTGGACAGGACAGCAGAGGACACGGTAGAGTAGTGGACAGGACAGCAGAGGACACGGTAGAGTAGTGGACAGGACAGTAGAGGACACGGTAGAGTAGTGGACAGGACAGTAGAGGACACGGTAGAGTAGTGGACAGGACAGTAGAGGACACGGTAGAGTAGTGGACAGGACAGTAGAGGACACGGTAGAGTAGTGGACAGGACAGTAGAGGACACGGTAGAGTAGTGGACAGGACAGCAGAGGACACGGTAGAGTAGTGGACAAAACAGCAGAGGACACGGTAGAGTAGTGGACAAGACAGCAGAGGACACGGTAGAGTAGTGGACAAGACAGCAGAGGACACGGTAGAGTAGTGGACAAGACAGCAGAGGACACGGTAGAGTAGTGGACAAGACAGCAGAGGACACGGTAGAGTAGTGGACAGGACAGCAGAGGACACGGTAGAGTTGAATAAACCTCAAAGTGAATATTTCAGAAAGTAAAAGTGAGGTTTTGGCTTTCTTTGGAAATATCTATGTGTGCACAATTATTGGGCAACTAAATGAAAAACGAAAAGTTTCCCATCTCACTTGTTTATTTTCATCTGTTTAAGTGAGAATAATAAACAAACAACTCAAAATGTACAAATAAACATTTATTGTGCACCAGCAACCACAGCCTCCCAGACACTGGTCAGAGAGGTGGACTGTTTACCTTCACCAGCAACCACAGCCTCCCAGACACTGGTCAGAGAGGTGGACTGTTTACCTTCACCAGCAACCACAGCCTCCCAGACACTGGTCAGAGAGGTGGACTGTTTACCTTCACCAGCAACCACAGCCTCCCAGACACTGGTCAGAGAGGTGGACTGTTTACCTTCACCGTAAATCGACCGTTTAAGAAGGGACCACAAGTTCTCAGTAGGGTTTAGGTCAGGTGAGGAAGGGTCCATGTCATTATTCTTTCATCTTTAAGGTCTTTACCGGCTAGCCACGCAGTGGAGTACTGCGATGCATGCGATGGAGCGTTGTCCTGCATAAAAATCATGGTCTTCTTGAAAGATGCAGACTGTTTCCTGTACCACTGCTTGAAGAAAGTGTCTTCTAAAAACTGGCAGAAGGTTTGGGAGTTGAGTTTGAGTCCATCTTCAACCCGAAAAGGTCCAACTAGCTCATCTTTAATAATACCAGCCCATACCAGTACCCCACCTCCATCTTGCTGGCGTCTGAGTCGAAGTGGAGCTCCGTGCCCGTTACTGATCCAGCCACGGGCCCATCCATCTTGTCCGTCAAGAGTCACTCATCTCATCAGTCCATAAAACCTTTGTAAAATCTGTCTTCAGATATTTCTTGGCCCAGTCTTGACGTTTCAACTAATGTGTCTTGTTCAGTGGTGGTCGGGTTTTAGCCTTCCTTACCTTGGCCATGTCTCTGAGCACTGAACACCTTGTACTTCTGGGCACTCCAGGTAGGTTGCAGTTCTGGAATATGACAGCACTGGAGGATGATGGGTTCCTGGTAGCTTCACGTTTGATTCTTCTCAAATCTTTCGCAGTTAATTTGCGTATTTTTTTTTTCTCAACACTGTTCTTGCGACCCTGTTGACTATTTGCAACAAAACGTTTGATGGTTCTGTGATCACGCCCCCAATATCTTAGCAATTTCAAGAGTGCTGCATCCCTCTGAAAGACTTTACAATTTTTGACTTTTCAGAGTCAATTAAATCTCTTTTTTGGCCCGTTTTGCCTGAGGAAAAGAAGCTGCCTAATAATTATGCACCTTGATATAGGGTGTTGATCTCCTTAGGCCACACCCTCCCTCATTACACAAGTACACCACCTGATATGCTTTAATCCAATAAGCATTCCAGTTTATACAGCTTGGAGTTGGGAAATATGCATAAAAATGATATGGTCAAAATCATCTTGCCTAATAATTGTGCACACAGTGTATTTAGGATGCATCACCTTTAAGAGAATGACATTCATATCCATAATTATGCATTTCTGTGTCGTACATATCAGGGACCGATGATGAAATTCTGTTACCACATCCACTTCACTTACTCTAGTTAAAATCTAATTTTATTGGTCATATACACATATTTAGCAGATGTTATTGCGGTTGTAGCGAAATGCTTGTGTTCCTAGCTCCAACAGTGCAGTAATATCTAACAATATACAAATCTAAAAGTTTATTTAACAAGGTAGGCCAGTTGAGAACAAGTTCTCATTTACAACTGCGACCTGGCCAAGCAAAGCAGTACGACAAAAACAACAGAGTTACACATGGGATAAACAAACGTACAGTCAATAACACAATAGAAAATCTATGTACAGTGTGTGCAAATGTAGTAAGATTAGGAAGGTAAGGCTATAAATAGGCCATAGTGGCGAAATAATTACAAATTAGCATTAACACTGGAATGATTGATGTGCAAATAGAGATACTGGAGTGCAAATTAGCAAAAATAATAAATATGAGGTAGTAGGATGGGCTATTTACAGATGGGCTGTATACAGGTGCAGTGATCGGAAAGCTGCTCTGACAGCTGATGCTTAAAGTTATTGAGAGAGATGGTAGTCTCCAGCTTCAATTCATTCCAGTCATTGGCAGCAGAGAACTGGAAGGAAGGGCGGCCAAAGGAGGTGTTTGCTTCGGGGATGATCAGTGAAATATACCTGCTGAAGCGCATGCTACGGGTGGGTGTTGCTATGGTGACCAGCGAGCTGAGATAAGGCAGGGATTTACCTAGCAAAGACTTATAGATGACCTGGAGCCAGTGGGTTTGGCAACGAATATGAAGTGAGGGCCAGCCGACGAGAGAATACAGGTCGCAGTGGTGGGTAGTGTATGGGGCTTTGGTAACAAAATGGATGGCACTGTGATAGACTACATCCAATTTGCTGAGTAGAGAGTTGGAGGCTATTTTGTAAAGGACATCGAAGTCAAGGAACGGTAGGATGGTCAGTTTTACAAGGGCATGTTTGGCAGCATGAGTGGAGGCTTTGTTGCGAAATAGAAAGCCGATTTCTAGATTTCATTTTGGATTGGAGATGGTTAATGTCAGTCTGGAAGGAGAGTTTACAGTCTAACCAGACACCTAGGTATTTGTTGGTGGCCACATATTCTAATTCAGACCCGTTGAAAGTAGTGATGATAGTCCGGTGGGCGGGTGCGGGCAGCGTTCGATTGAAAAGCATGCATTTAGTTTTACTAGCATTTAAGAGGAGTGTTGTGTGGCATTGAAGCTCGTTTGGAGGTTTGTTAAGTGTCCTAAGAGGGGCCTGACGTATATAGAATGGTGTCATCTGCATAGAGATGGATCAGAGAGTCACCAGCAGCGAGAGAGACATCATTGATATATATATAGAGAATAGTCAGCCCAAGAATTGAACCCTGTGGCACCCCCATAGACTGCCAGAGGTCTGGACAACAGGCCCTCCGATTTGACACACTGAACTCTATCTGAGAAGTACTTGGTGAACCAGGCGAGGCAGACATTTTGAGAAATCAAGACTATTGAGTCTGCCAATAAGAATGCAGTGATTGACAGAGTCGAAAGCCTTGGCCAGGTCGATGAAGACAGCTGCACAGTACTGTCTTTTATCTATGGCGATTATGATATCGTTTAGTACCTTGAGCGTGGCTGGGGTACACGCATGACCAGCTCGGAAACCAGATTTCATAGCAGAGAAGGTATGGTGGGATTCGAAATGATCAGTGATCTGTTTGCTAACTTGGCTTTCGAAGACTTTAGAAAGGCAGGGCAGGATGGATATTGGTCTGTAACAGTTTGGGTCTAGTGTCTCCCCCTTTGAAGAGGGGGATGACCGCGGCAGCTTTCCAATCTCTAGGGATCTCAGATGATACGAGAGGTTGAACAGCATGGAATTAAGAAATATATAAATATTAGGACTAATAACCAAAATATATTTTTTAAAATGTATGTCAATGTGTCATGTTATAACTGACACCCCATTCTTTCTGCAGACATCGTTGACTCTTTATTCATAGCAGATATTTAAGAGTATTCTTATTTTTTTTTGGGACACAAACTTAGGACGATTTCACAGAACTTCTGTTACAAAAGTGTGCATCTGCACAGTTCTTCCAGTAAATGTGTTTTTGTAAAATGTAAAATCAAATGTTATTGGTCACATACACGTGTTTAGCAGATGTTATTGCGGATGTAGCGAAATGCTTGTCGTAAAGTTTCCTAAGAGCTAGACGCAAGGCTGCCATCTGTCGGCACCAACTTTCAAGTATCTTTCTGTGTAAGCTCATAAAAGTAGTAATTGTGCCTAGTTGTATGGTTTGTTAAACATTTGAAATCAATTGTTTTTGTTTTGCATACATTAAGTGAGAAACGTTTCTGTGCAATTCTGTTATCGTGGAATAACAATACAGCTTGGCTGGGCGATATTGCCAAAATATCATATATATCACAGTAGTTTTGACGTTATGGTTGTATTTGGCGGTATTTTGTGTTTTTGAATAAACCCATTTTTAAATTTGCTCTATGAGTAGTGCTTGACCTTAAGTTAGCAACACATACATTCTTAGTGATTTCAATGGGTTTTTCTCCATTCTGAGAGAAAACAAACTTCACCCTAAAATAATGTCCTGTATTTCCATAAATTTCTGCATTTCCTGCACTCATTGAGATCATTTCCACACTGCCTCTATAGTTAGAATATCAATAATAGTTGGCACTTTGAATACAGTGTTTGACATGACGACAAATGAAAATCCCAGGGAGGAGTTATTGTGACAGGGTAGGAACCAAAGTGATGGTCACTGTTTCCTAGGGGATCCTGTAATCTTTGGTTACATTTAAATGTTTCTTCATGTAGCCAACATACAGTTGAAGTCGGAAGTTTACATACACCTTAGCCAAATACATTTAAACTCAGTTTTTCACAATTCCTGATATTTAATCCTGTTTTAGGGCGGTTAGGATCACCACTTTATTAAAAAAATGTGAAATGTCAAAAAAAAAAAAGGAGTTATTTCTTTCAGCTTTTATTTCATTCATCACATTCCCATGGGCATCTGTACTGTAGGATTATTTGGGGAAGAAGGCAAGCTCCAACAAGCTTCATAAAGACGCCCTCTAAGATGCCACTGGTGGTTTCTACGAGCAGTAACAGCCGGCTGGCTTTTCCGCTCCATAAAACAAATTTTTGTTTCAATTCTCCAGTCAGAAAAGGCCATATAGTCAGTCTCAAAGCAAGTGATAACAGGGAAACACTGCTGTTTGGTCAGTCTGCTGGCTGTCCCGCCTCTCGGTTCCTGTGTTGTGTGTGTGTGTGTGTGTGTGTGTGTGTGCTGTCGTTGCTGTACATCATGAGTTATTCCTTTTATTTCCATGTTTTTCCACGTACATTTTATATCCTGAGATTTTAGCGTATTCTGAGTGTTCCATGAAAATCATAACTGGCACGCAGATGGGTAGAAATAGTAAGAATGGAAAAGGCTACCGACCCCTGGTGTAGCCTGTTACCGGCAACTTCAGGAGAGTAATGGCAGAATCGGCGTGTTTAAAGCATCAGACAAACTCATTAGCCTACATATAGTTGATTTTATTAACACAGAGGGTGCCTATATAGGGAAAAATACACGTTTTAAGATTTAGACCAATCGATTCGTGAAAAGAAAAGACTACTGTAGGTCAGGGACAGCCATAGTACATGTACCATGTATATGGACTCGGTACTTGTAACCCGTCTATACAGCCAAGATTTTGGTACTTATTGTGTATTTATTTCTCATGTTATTTTTTCTTTGCGTTGTTGGGAAGGGAAAGTTACTAAGCTACTCACTGTTTAGTCTAGACCGGTTTTACGTAGCATGTGACAACATTTTAATGAATATATTTTCAGTCATTTTGAATCGTGAAGTCGTATCTTTCTACTCAATATCACAACAAATTTTACCAATCCGGGAGGCCAAGTCGAATTGAATAATTTAAATGTGTCTTGGATGGAATGTACCAGAGGCCACCAAACTAGAGCTCATTCTGGATTTGTTTGGGGGTGGACTGCCCCAGCCAGAAACTCCTTGGCTGGCTACTTTTTCTACTTGGCTCGCTACTCTGTGTACTTATGGAAAACACTGTAGTATTATTCACATCCTTACCGTGGTTCTTTACTGTTATAGATCCACGATGAGCCCACAGTGTCGTAGTTACTATGTCAGGTGACGGTTATGTAGTGTTATTATTGGTTGTTGTTGTAGGTCCATGATGAGCCTGCTGGGCCGTAGCTGTCGTAGCTAGTCACACGGCGGGAGGACGGCCAGGATGGCGGCCGCGCCACCAGTACACTGCACCATGGCCAAACCTGGGACAGACAGAGATGGAGCCATGGTTGGGAAGAAGGTATGCTGTACAGTGCCTTTAGAAACTATTCACACCCCTTGACCTTTCCTACATGTTGTTACAGCCTGAATTTAAAATGGATTGTCTGGGGTATTTACATCTTTGTTAATGGGACAAATGTTAAGAATTTAAAATCTTCCTTTTTTCAAGAGCAAAGATAAGATTTCCACGTTCACCGAGACTCTGAAGCTGGACCGGAGTAAGTTGCTGGGGGGGAAGGAGGGAAAACCACCCGAGACTCTGAAGCTGGACCGGAGTAAGTTGCTGGGGGGGAAGGAGGGAAAACCACCCAAGACTCTGAAGCTGGACCGGAGTAAGTTGCTGGGCGGGAAGGAGGGAAAACCACCCAAGACTCTGAAGCTGGACCGGAGTAAGTTGCTGGGGGGGAAGGAGGGAAAACCACCCAAGACTCTGAAGCTGGACCGGAGTAAGTTGCTGGGGGGGAAGGAGGGAAAACCACCCAAGACTCTGAAGCTGGACCGGAGTAAGTTGCTGGGGGGGAAGGAGGGAAAACCACCCAAGACTCTGAAGCTGGACCGGAGTAAGTTGCTGGGCGGGAAGGAGGGAAAACCACCCAAGACTCTGAAGCTGGACCGGAGTAAGTTGCTGGGCGGGAAGGAGGGAAAACCACCCAAGTCTTCCATGAAACGCAAACTGTCCTTCACTGTGAGCCCCCCTCGCAATGAGGAGAGACACTCAGAACCAGGTACGACCCATGTGCTACTCACCTGGCTGCTATGCTACTGTGTGTCTGTGTGTGAAAGCGATGGGGTTTCTATTTTATTTTTTTCATGAATATGCTCTTGTACCCTGCAGAATGTATTTTAGGAGTACAGGTGCTCTTGCATACCATGGGGTATCAACTAAATCAACATATGCCTGATTGAACCTAAATCCTTAATCTGGTGTAAAAGCCTTACATTCTCAGTGTTGAGCTTCCCTGTAACGTGTACACACATGCACGCACGCACACACACACACACAGTCTACTATTTTAATTGTATTTAACTATGCAAGTAAGTTGAGAACAAATTCTTATTTACAATGACGGCTTACGGGATTCCCAATCATTGCCGGTTGTGATAGTCTGGATTCAAACCAGGTTGTGTGTGGTAGCGCCTCTAGCATTGAGATGTAGTGTCTTAGACCATTGCGCCACAATTGATTAAGGCCCTCTTTCCCAAAAGCATCTCAAATATTATGTTTTGGTTGAAGATCTGATAACATTCAGTAGCAAAAATATGCAAAAGTTCAGAAAATTAGAAAATTTTCACGGTACTGTAGGAGCTACCAAATATACTTTTTTGTGAGTTTGGACATTTATAATTGAATGAGAACTAGCCATAAAGCACATTCCACCAAATAATTTGACAGTTTTTGAAAAAGAATGTGATCTCAGGTTAAAGATGGAGCTTTGACGTCCGTTCGATTACCCATGCTCATCCATTTTACATTTTAGTCATTTAGCAGACACTCTTATCCAGAGCGACTTACAGTAGCAATCAGGGTTTAGTGCCTTGCTCAAGGGCACGTCAGCATATTTTTCACCTAGTCGGCTCTGGGATTCGAACCAGCAACTTTTCGTTACTGGCCCAACGCTCTTAACCGCTAGGCTAGCTGCTGCCCCATCCCTACGGTAAACAGGGCCCAGGCTGCTATGCTAGTTGTTATTCTACCTCTAGCTAACATGGGAGCGTTTGATCAAGACAAAGGAGATGATTGTGGATTACAAGAACTGGAGGACCGAGCACGCCCCTATTCTCATCGATGGGGCTGTAGTGGAGCAGGTTGAGAGCTTCAACTTCCTTGGTGTCCACGTCACCAACAAACTATCATGGTCCAAACACACCAAGACAGTCGTGAAGAGGGCACGACAAAGCCTATACTCCCTCAGGAGACTGAAAAGACTTGGCATAGGTCCTCAGATCCTCAAAGTTATACAGCTGCACCATCGAGAGCATCCTGACTGGCTGCATCACTGCCTGGTATGGAAACTGCTCTGCCTCCGACCGCAAAGCACTACAGAGGGTAGTCGTACGGCCCAGTACATCACTGGGGCCAAGCTTCCTGCCATCCAGGACCTCTATACCAGGCGGTGTCAGAGGAAGGCCCTAAAAATTGTCAGACTCCAGCCACCCCAGTCATAGACTGTTCTCTCTGCTACCGCACGGCAAGCGATACCATAGCGCCAAGTCTAGGTCCAAAAGGCTTCTTAACAACTTCTACCCCCAAGCCATCAGACTCCTGAACAGCTAATCGAAGGGCTACCAGGACTATTTGCACTGTCGTCGCTGCTGCTACGCTGCTGCTTCTCTGTTTATTATCTACAGTTGAAGTGGGAAGCTTACATACACCTTAGCCAAATACATTCTAACTCAGTTTCAAGTATCACCACTTTATTTTAAGAATGTGAAATGTCAGAATAATAGTAGAGAAAATGATTTATTTCAGCTTTTATTTCTTTCATCACATTCCCAGTGGGTCAGAAGTTTACATACACTCAATTAGTATTTGGTAGCATTGCCTTTAAATTGTTTAACTTGGGTCAAACATTTCGGGTAGCCTTCCACAAGCTTCACACAGTAAGTTGGGTGAATTTGGGCTCATTCCTCCTGACAGAACTGGTGTAACTGAGTCAGGTTTGTAGGCCTCCTTGCTCATACATTCTATACGTTCTATAGGATTGTGATCAGGGCTTTGTGATGGCCACTCCAATACCTTGACTTTGTTGTCCTTAAGCCATTTTGCCACAACTTTGGAAGTATGCTTGGGGTCATTGTCCATTTGGAAGACCCATTTGCGACCAAGCTTTAACTTCCTGACTGATGTCTTGAGACATTGCTTCAATATATCCACATAATTTTCCTTCCTCATGATGCCATCTATTTTGTGAAGTGCACCAGTCCCTCCTGCAGCAAAGCACCCCCACAACATGATGCTGCCACCCCCATGCTTCACGGTTGGGATGGTGTTCTTCGGCTTGCAAGCCTCCCCCTTTTTCCTCCAAACATAACGATGGTCATTATGGCCAAACAGTTCTATTTTTGTTTCATCAGACCAGAGGACATTTCTCCAAAAAGTATGATCTTTGACCCCATGTACAGTTGCAAACTGTAGTCTGGCTTTTTAATGGCGGTTTTGGACCAGTGGCTTCTTCCTTGCTGAAAGGGCTTTCAGGTTATGTTGATATAGGACTGGTTTTACTGTGGATATAGATACTTTTGTACCTGTTTCCTCCAGCATCTTCACAAGGTCCTTTGCTGTTGTTCTGGGATTGATTTGCACTTTTCGCACCAAAGTATGTTCATCTCTAGGAGACAGAGCGTCTCCTTCCTGAGCGGCATGACGGCTGTGTGGTTCCATGGTGTTTATACTTGTGTTCTATTGTTTGTACAGGTTAAAGTGATTCCTTCAGGCGTTTGGAAATTGCTTTAGTTTGTTAACATGAATGACTTCAACCTAAGTGTATGTAAACTTACGATTTCAACTGTATCATAATATTTCTTTAGGCCTAAAATAATGAATTGATTGCGGTGGTGTATATTAAATGACTTTACTATAGTTAAAACATAATAAATGTAGATGTTCCATCAGCGGCTTGTAAGGGTGGACAATAACCAGCTGGCGGGTCATGACCCCCACAGTCCTCCTCATGACTGATCATCTATGTGCGTAACGTGTGTTGTGTGTGCCTTAATGCTGTGCTTTCCCTCTGCTCTTCCTCTCCCCTCTTCCTCCCTCCCCCCTATTCCTTCCTCCCTCTCCCCCCTCTCCTGCTCCTCCCCCTCTCCAAATCTCCTATATCTTCCCTCCTGCTGACTCTCCCTCCCCCCTATCTATCCGTCCTGCTGACTCTCCCTCCCCCCTATCTATCCGTCCTGCTGACTCTCCCTCCCCCCTATCTATCCCTCCGGCTGACTCTCCCTCCCCCCTATCTATCCCTCCGGCTGACTCTCCCTCCCCCCTATCTATCCCTCCGGCTGACTCTCCCTCCCCCCTATCTATCCCTCCGGCTGACTCTCCCTCCCCCCTATCTATCCCTCCGGCTGACTCTCCCTCCCCCCTATCTATCCCTCCCGCTGACTCTCCCTCCCCCCTATCTATCCCTCCGGCTGACTCTCCCTCCCCCCTATCTATCCCTCCCGCTGACTCTCCCTCCCCCCATCTACCCTCCCGCTGACTCTCCCTCCCCCCCATCTACCCTCCCGCTGACTCTCCCTCCCCCCCATCTACCCTCCCGCTGACTCTCCCTCCCCCCATCTACCCTCCCGCTGACTCTCCCTCCCCCCATCTATCCCTCCCGCTGACTCTCCCTCCCCCCCATCAACCCTCCCGCTGACTCTCCCTCCCCCCCATCAACCCTCCTGCTGACTCTCCCTCCCCCCTATCTATCCCTCCTGCTGACTCTCCCTCCCTCCCTATCTATCCCTCCTGCTGACTCTCCCTCCCCCCCTATCTAACCCTCCTGCTGACTCTCCCTCCCCCCCTATCTATCCCTCCTGCTGACTCTCCCTCCCCCCCTATCTATCCCTCCTGCTGACTCTCCCTCCCCCCCTATCTATCCCTCCTGCTGACTCTCCCTCCCCCCCTATCTATCCCTCCTGCTGACTCTCCCTCCCTCCCTATCTATCCCTCCTGCTGACTCTCCCTCCCCCCCTATCTATCCCTCCTGCTGACTCTCCCTCCCCCCCTATCTATCCCTCCTGCCGACTCTCCCTCCCCCCTATCTATCCCTCCTGCTGACTCTCCCTCCCCCCTATCTATCCCTCCTGCTGACTCTCCCTCCCGTGTCTGTGCTTTGTCCAGTAGATGAGTCAGACACAGACCAGTCCACTGAAGGGAGGTTAGTGACTCCCTGCAGGATGTACTCAGCAGGTAACTGTACTGGTCCTCTAGACAGGTGTTGTCTCCACGTAGTGACTTCGGCAGCAGCACGTCATGTAGCCCACAATGTCTGCTATGTTGTAAACACACATGCTGAGCTGTAAACATACATACGCAGGTGTGGTGTGTGTCTTGTCCGGAATCAGCCATGTCCTGCTACTCAGTCACGTCACATCACGTCAGGTCTACCCCACGCTGCTATGCTACACTGTAAACACACATGTGCATATGTCCTGTCTCATCCTGCATCTCCTCCCTGCCTGCTCTCTATGGCTTGCTAGCTATCTCACCTCAGGCATGTCTGTATGTTGTTGACTTGATGGTGTTATTAGTGGCGCAGAGAGGATACCGAGGAGCTAAGCACATTGCTGACTACAAATCATTATTTTCTTTATTCCCCCTACCTGCTAATAGTTTTTTGCGCGTTTGGGGGGGGGGGGGGGGGGCTGCAACACCTCTGATGATGATGATCTTGTCCGCGTCCCAAATGGCACCCTGTCCCCTATATAGTGCACTACTTTTGACCAGGCTCCGCAATAGGGTGCTATTTCGCATTCACACCTTGCTGGTTTGGAGATTATGTGAATTTGTTAGAGTTTGTAAGTCTAAGTTGCCTGTCTTAACTCTGTCTGTAGATAAAGATGGCCCAGATAAGAAGAAAGTTAAGAAGGAGTCTGGGGGGAGTAAGAAGGCCCCGGTCAATCTTCTGTTTGGCTACCCGCTGTCGGAACGCAA
Source organism: Thymallus thymallus (assembly GCA_023634145.1). Lineage (NCBI taxonomy): Eukaryota > Metazoa > Chordata > Actinopteri > Salmoniformes > Salmonidae > Thymallus > Thymallus thymallus. The sequence continues at coordinate 1,777,216 of CM042383.1, forward strand.
GCAGATGGCCCTACTGATGGAGATGACCGCCAGGGACAACAGCCCAGGTTAGTCTCCTCCCCTCTCCTCCAGGGACAACAGCCCAGGTTAGTCTCCTCCCCTCTCCTCCAGGGACAACAGCCCAGGTTAGTCTCCTCCCCTCTCCTCCAGGGACAACAGCCCAGGTTAGTCTCCTCCCCTCTCCTCCAGGGACAACAGCCCAGGTTAGTCTCCTCCCCTCTCCTCCAGGGACAACAGCCCAGGTTAGTCTCCTCCCCTCTCCTCCAGGGACAACAGCCCAGGTTAGTCTCCTCCTCCAGGGACAACAGCCCAGGTTAGTCTCCTCCTCCAGGGACAACAGCCCAGGTTAGTCTCCTCCTCCAGGGACAACAGCCCAGGTTAGTCTCCTCCTCCAGGGACAACAGCCCAGGTTAGTCTCCTCCTCCAGGGACAACAGCCCAGGTTAGTCTCCTCCTCCAGGGACAACAGCCCAGGTTAGTCTCCTCCTCCAGGGACAACAGCCCAGGTTAGTCAAACACTTTCATGCCTGGTCTCCTCCCCTCCCCAGCCTTTAGGGATGTGGATTATTACTGTAGTTATCATAAGCATGAGTCATAATGCTGAACAACAGCCTTAAAGATAATGGACCTACCAGTTATCAGAGACATCAACTCATTATTTTTCTTTCTATGTTGTCATTTTGTTTGGTTGAGTGTTACGTAATCTCTTCTCTGACTCTTTCTCTCTAACATCCTCAGACTCGACCCCTAGCCACCCATCCCAGGCTCCCCCGGTGCAGAAGAAGCTCCCTAGCAGCTCAGCCTCCAGAGCGAGGGACAAGGTGAACAAGAGGAACGAGCGTGGTGAGACCCCCCTACACATGGCCGCCATACGAGGCGACGCCAAACAGGTCAAGGAGCTTATCAGCCTTGGGGCTGACGTCAACATTAAAGACTTCGCAGGTAAAGGAACACCTGACAACTCTTGATACAACTATAAGGGTCTATAGTGCAGAAGTGTTGAGGATTCAACACATTTTATACTAAATGTTATGTTGCCCAGTGGTAAATGTATCCCATAGAAACAAATACTAAAGTATTTCATAGGTTAGTACTGTGTAGTTTGGTCATCTCTGTTTCTTTATCAGGCTGGACGCCCCTTCACGAGGCATGTAACCTTGGTTTCTACGACGTGGCAAAGGTTCTGATTGCAGCTGGAGCGGAAGTCAACACCCAGGGTCTGGATGATGACACGCCGCTCCACGATGCCTCCAGTAGTGGACACACAGACGTACGTTTACCAATGCTACTGCTACTCATCCCTCTCACTCGCTCCCTTTATATACCAGGGACTCATTCTGTCAACTAACCATGGACCAGTAGTAATGATAGGGACTCATTCTGTCAACTAACCATGGACCAGTAGTAATGATAGGGACTCATTCTGTCAACTAACCATGGACCAGTAGTAATGATAGGGACTCATTCTGTCAACTAACCATGGACCAGTAGTAATGATAGGGACTCATTCTGTCAACTAACCATGGACCAGTAGTAATGATAGTTAGGTTTGCACATTTGGACAATATTCAGAGGTGGAAACTTTCTGTGGGAATTAACGGGAATATATATTAATACCATTTAAATGTAGATGTTTTTTGCATTGGATATATTTACCATATCATATGGAGACAAACATAAACCTTTTACCTTATCATAAGTAGACAATTGCAAATTATGATTAAATCCTTCAAATAGATATAAAAAAATATTTAGTTACGATTTGAACTTGAATTAAATGAGTTGACTCTTCACAAGGGATGATTTCACTGAACAACAAAAGAAAAGGAATATTGAATGATCCAATGATCCATCGCATCTCCCAAAAACGTTTTCAACAGACATCTGTAAAATGATAGTCTAGAAACTAAAGCTTTGGTTGTCTTCCTCTCAGGCTTCCATATCTTCTCCCTGGACCTCCTCAATGTCCACCTCTTGAACATCAGACTCTGAGGCCTCATCTTCACTGTCACTTTCCAACCTTGTTGAGGATGGCTCGATGTCAGGCTCAAAAAGCCTCAAATTTGCCCGGATGGCCACCAATTTTTCAACCCTTGTATTGGTCAGCCTGTTGCGTGCTTTGGTGTGTGTGTTCCCAAACAAGGACAAGTTGCGCTCTGAGGCGGCTGATGTTGGTGGGATTTGGAGGATGATGGAGGCAACAGAGGAAGCCTCAGATCCAAGGTCCCTTCCACCAGGTGGCTGATGAGATGTTGGCACGTCTGCCAAATTGCATCTCCATCCCAGATCCAGGCCAAGGTGGCGAGACACGGTAGCGATGACACCATAGGCCTTGTTGATCTCTACACCAGACAGGATGCTCTTGCCACTATACTTGGGGTCCAACATGTACGCTGCAGCGTGTATGGGCTTCAGGCAGAAGTCTTAACGCTTTTTGATGTATTTCAGAACTGCAGTTTCCTCTGCTTGGAGCAACAGTGAAGTGGGCGGGGCAGTACGGATGTCTTCTCTTACATCTGCAAGCAGAGTCTGAACATCAGACAGGATGGCATTGTCTTCCTCAATCTGTGCAATGGCTACTGCTATAGGTTTCAGGAGTTTCAGGCTGCTTACCCTCGCTCCCAAAATACATCATCCAGGAGGATCCTCTTGATGGGGCTGTCCATATCGGCAGACTGTGATATGGCCATTTCTTGGAGAGACTCCTTCCCCTCCAGGAGACTGTCAAACATGATGACAACACCACCCCAACAGGTGTTGCTGGGCAGCTTCAATGTGGTGCTCTTATTCTTCTCACTGCTAGTTGAGGTTGATTGCTGCTATAACCTAACCATTTCCTTGGCTCTCTTGTAGAGTGTGTCGATGGTTTTCAGTGCCATGATGTCCTTGAGGAACATTCAGAAATCTCTTCCAATACACATTACCTGTGAACTAGTTGCATACACAGCTCGAGCAAGACATTCATCAGCATTTCTCTGACTACGTTCCTCCATTGAGTCAAAAAAAACTTTGGACCATGAGCTGTTGCTATCGATCAGGTGTCTGATTCATCATTTTCACCTCGAATAGAAGTAGAGGGACTTTTGTCAGAGGTTGCTTGTTGTGAGCGCTGAGGGAACTTTGATGCAGATGATTCTGCATCTTTGTTGCATTCTTCACATATGATTTCACACAGTATTTGCAAATGTACACAGCTTTTCCTTCTACATGAGCTGCAGTGAAATGTCTCCACACATCAGATCCCTGTAAAGATAAAAATAATAATAATACAATTCCATGTACAGATAAATAGTTAAGCAGTTAGATTAAACAAGTCCTTTGTATGATAAATGTTTTAAAATGAAACATGTATGGAAACAGGTGAAATAATTTAAACAGACTTTGCTGTAGGCTACTAGTTAACCAAAAAATCATGTATGTCATAAAATATATTCACCCCACCCAGTATTGTAATCAAAACTTACCAGAAAGCATGTAGTTGATAGAATAATTTGTATGTTAAAGTAATGTCTAAAGTATTCCACCCTGAAACTGTGAAATATGTAAAATGCATTAGAATCATAAGAGGGAGGGGGGCTTAGACAAGACTGCAGTTAGTGTAGCGACTAGGAGATGTCTGTTTTCTGTGTAGGTATGAACGTAGTCAGTCAAAGTACTGAATGTCTTGAAGGGAGTGAACTGAGATAACAGGAACTTGTGTGTGTGTATAAAGGGTCTCCTCATGGGAGGGGCAGAGCTCTCTGAATAAACCACTGATCTGTTGTAGACTGAGACTTAATTCTTCATTAACTAGAGTCTTACAACCTCTGGGAATTAATCACAGCTAGAGTGATGGTTCATTTAGAACATTGAGATAGAAATTCTCGTGACAGTAGTCTTTGGCTCAGACAGTGTAGTAGTGTGGGATCAATAGCATCTCATTAGTGTGCAAGATCTTGAGAATCAGCTTTACATGTGATGGAAGAGTGCACTGTACATGTGATGGAAGAGTGCACTGTACATGTGATGGAAGAGTGCACTGTACATGTGATGGAAGAGTGCACTGTACATGTGATGGAAGAGTGCACTGTACATGTGATGGAAGAGTGCACTGTACATGTGATGGAAGAGTGCACTGTACATGTGATGGAAGAGTGCACTGTACATGTGATGGAAGAGTGCACTGTACATGTGATGGAAGAGTGCACTGTACATGTGATGGAAGAGTGCACTGTACATGTGATGGAAGAATGCACTGTACATGTGATGGAAGAGTGCACTGTGCATGCAGAGGGTTACAATTCCATTGAGTTGGGGATAGTTTAACCAAAATATGCCACAAGACCTAGAATTGCCTTGTGTTTATCCCACAAAAAAGGTTCGCTGTTATAAGCTAACTTTTTTTGATGAATTTAAGCAATATTCCCCAAATTCCAGGGCTCAAATTCCGGAAACGTTACCAGAAGATTTCCGACCCTTTGCAACCCTAATGATAATACAACTGGTCTAAAGAAAACTAGCACACATTTATTTTATATATTTCTTATTTTGTCATTATCTTAAACCCAGGCATTTCCCCTGTCATTCAGGAACTTAACAGGTTCACTAACCACTTGTCCTGTTCTCTTCCATCTAGATTGTGAAGCTGCTGCTGACACATGGAGGCAATGCGTTCCAGGCCAACAAGCGAGGGGAGCGACCCGTAGACGTAGCTGATTCCCAGGAGCTGGAGCTCCTCCTAAAGGGAGAGGTGCCCCTCTCAGACCCAGAAGATAGCTCCTCAGGTATGGTCTCCTGTAGAGGATAGCTCCTCAGGTATGGTCTCCTGTAGAGGATAGCTCCTCAGGTATGGTCTCCTGTAGAGGATAGCTCCTCAGGTATGGTCTCCTGTAGAGGATAGCTCCTCAGTTATGGTCTCCTGTAGAAGATAGCCCCTCGGGTATGGTGTCCTGTAGAGGATAGCCCCTCGGGTATGGTGTCCTGTAGAGGATAGCCCCTCGGGTATGGTGTCCTGTAGAGGATGGCTCCTCGGGTATGGTGTCCTGTAGAGGATGGCTCCTCGGGTATGGTGTCCTGTAGAGGATGGCTCCTCGGGTATGGTGTCCTGTAGAGGATAGCCCCTCGGGTATGGTGTCCTGTAGAGGATAGCCCCTCGGGTATGGTGTCCTGTAGAGGATAGCCCCTCGGGTATGGTGTCCTGTAGAGGATAGCCCCTCGGGTATGGTGTCCTGTAGAGGATAGCCCCTCGGGTATGGTGTCCTGTAGAGGATAGCCCCTCGGGTATGGTGTCCTGTAGAGGATAGCCCCTCGGGTATGGTGTCCTGTAGAGGATAGCCCCTCGGGTATGGTGTCCTGTAGAGGATAGCCCCTCTGGTATGGTGTCCTGTAGAGGATAGCCCCTCGGGTATGGTGTCCTGTAGAGGATAGCCCCTCGGGTATGGTGTCCTGTAGAGGATAGCCCCTCGGGTATGGTGTCCTGTAGAGGTGTGTTTTTATCTTTAAAAAAAGTTTAATCTTTATCATTATTTGCTGTGTTTTTATTCGATTTTGTGATTAAAAAACTAAATGTGTGTTATAGATGTCCCTCATTTGTTATATACTCAGCAAAAAAAAGAAACGCCCCTTTTTCAGGACCCTGTCTTTCAAAGATAATTTGTAAAAATCCAAATAACTTCACAGATTTATTGTAAAGGGGTTAAACACTGTTTCCCATGCTTGTTCAATGAACCATAAACAATGAATGAACATGCACATCTGGAACGGTCATTAAGACACTAACAGCTTACAGACGGTAGGCAATTAATGTCACAGTTATGAAAACTTAGGACACTAAAGAGGCCTTTCTACTGACTCTGAAAAACACCAAAAGAAAGATGCCCAGGGTCCCTGCTCATCTGTGTGAACGTGCCTTAGGCATGCTGCAAGGAGGCATGAGGACTGCAGATGTGACCAGGGTGATAAATTGCAATGTCTGTACTGTGAGACGCCTAAGACAGCGCTACAGGGAGACAACAACTGCCTGAGTTACACCAGGAACGCACAATCCCTCCATCAGTGCACACAGCAAGAACTGGCAAATCTGGTGCAGTCCATGAGGAGGAGATGCACTGCAGTACTTAATGCAGCTGGTGGCCACCAGATACTGACTGTTATTTTTGATTTTGATCCCCCCTTTGTTCAGGGACACATTATCCAATTTCTGTTAGTCACATGTCTGTGGAACTTGTTCAGTTTATGTCTCAGTTGTTGAATCTTGATATGTTCATACAAATATTTACACATGTTAAGTTTGCTGAAAAATAAACGCAGTCGACAGTGAGAGGACGTTTCTTTTTTTTATGAGTATATTTGATTACATATGGCAATTTACCTTTTAATCAAACTTGATTAGAAACAAGGTTCCTCAACACTATGCAAACAAAATGTAATTTCTCAATTTTCATCTGTTCTCTCTACAGAGTCAGAAGGCCCTCCGTCGGTGAACACCTCCAGTGTGGACGTTGATGACGTCAACCTGGATGACTCTGACGTGGAAAAGGACTCAGACGGAAAGCAGAGCACTGTGAAGGCCTCATCCTCCATGTCTGGCCTGGACGAGTACGAGTTCAAAGACGAGGAGGACCTGAGTAAAGCCCTGAACGACGGACACATCCTTCGGAGAGAGCTGAGGCAGAGGGAGAAGGAGAGGAATCGTTTGGCGAAGCAGAGCCGTAAAGGGGACGGGAGCGGCTCTAAGAAGACTAAGACGGCGTCCCGTGTTCGCTACTGCAGCTCAGATAGTTCCAGTGATGAGATGGAGATGCCAACAGAGAGAAGGAGCTCTCCGACCTGCTCCAATGGCTCTGAGGGACACAAGGCGTCAGACGCCAGCAGGACTAAGAAGGAGAGCGTTGGTAGCCTCACGACTTCCGAACAGAAAGACAAAAGCAGCAAAGTCAAAAAGAAGAACAAAAGCCAGAGCAAGAACAAGGAGAACCAGGAGGACGGGAAGGAGAACAGCAAAGCTCTGGTGTTCTCCGTAGCTACCGTGTCTGTGTCAGAGACACAGAACAGCCGAGGACTCTGTGGGGACGAGGACTCGTTCAAGATCTCCTTCAGTCCCAAGGACGACTCGTCCGGCCACCTCTTCCAACTGTCCGCCACCTTCAAGTCCCCCAAGCTCAACTACGGCCTGGCTGACAAGCAGCCGTCCTCCAACCCTCTCAAACAGGAGAACGCCAAGATGATGTGCGTCTCGATTGCCGAAGGCCCCTGTCCAATGGATGGTGTCAAGTATAACCACTACAACCCAGAGTCCGAGTTCTTCACAGAGAGCTCCAGTAGTAAGGGCTGCAAGCACAAGGAGAAGAGCAAGCACCACCAGAAGGACGTCACCATGGACTGTATTGTTGGTGGTGGGGGGGGTGGAGGCTCCAGTCCGCATTATAAAGAAGGCAGCGTGGCCAACAGTGTGGACAGCTCTGAGGGTGGTGCCTTACGGAAGACTGACAAAGATGGAAAAGTGGTCAAAAAGCATAAACTAAAACGCAAGGAGAAGGCCAACCACAACAAGGAGTATGAGGTGGACAGGAACCGCCACCGGCAGGAGGAGGGCGGCAGGAAGGACGGCCACGGGAACCTGGAGTTCGACAGGGAGTTTTGGAAAGAGAACTTCTTCAATGATGACGAACCTCTGCCTCCAGGGAAAACGGAGAGCGAGACCGAGAGGGAGGACGGCAGATCTCCTCAGAAGACCTCGACATCGGACGGCTCTCCTGTGAAGGAAGAGAGATACCCCTCTAGCAGCAGCAAGGAGGCGAGGCTGAGAGAGGAGAAGGATAAAGACAAGGTGGTGAAGAAAGAGAGGAAGGACACCTCTGCTGTCTGTAAAGAGGAGAAGGGAGGAAAGGATGGGAAGCCCAACTCCAGCTCTGGAAGGACTACCTCTCTTCCTGAGGAGACACTGCATAATGCTGCAAGCGTGAAAGATGAACCGGAGGATAAACCGGTAACAGGGACCACGTCTACGGCTGATCTAGAGCAACTGGATGCCTCTGCGAAAGACCAGCGGGACAAATCCGACAGGAGGCCTTCTGTAAAGGAACGGGAGACTGATAAAAAGCATCCAGATAAGGAGAAAAAGGTCAAGATGGAGCACCTGGAGAAATCAGAGTATTTACAGAATTACATGGTTCGCTGGAGGGAGAATGAGAGGATGGCGTCTGGCTCATCCGATTCGTCGGCTGGTGACAAAAACCACAAAGAGAGTGAGAAGCTCAGAGCCTCGTCCACAACGAAAAAACACGAGGAGAGCAAGGACAAGAAGAGCAAAGAGAAGCCGGATAAGAGGAGCAACCGGGAGAGGCAGGAGAGGGAGTACAGCGGAGGAGAACACAGAGACAAAGACTGGATAGGCTGGGATAACAAAGGAAAACCACCTTCAGAGAAATACACTGATCACAGTAAATTTGATCGCTCTAAGGAGAAAGACAAAGACTGTGATAAGAAGAAAAGGGAAAAATTTAAAGACAGCTCTTCATTTTCCTCCAGCTCTAACCTGAAGCTCCACTTGGAGGAGAAGAAAGGCTATGTTTCTGAAAGTGGCAAGACCACACCAGCAAAACTACTGAAGGAGGAAGTATCAAAAATGCCAGAAAAAGACAGAGACCGAAGAGACAGAGAATCCAGAGACTCTGACCGGCATAGAGATCGGGACAAAGACAAAGAGCGTCACAAGAGCGACAAGGACCGTTCCAAGGAGGGTAGCAAGGCCTGTAAGACCAAATCCAATGAGACAGAGACTGACCGAGACAACAGGTCCAAAACTAAAGCCTCGCCTGCCACCCGGGAAGAGAAGCGGCCCAAAGAGAAACGCCTGGTCAACGAGGACCTGAGGCAGACCAGCTTTGAACGCATGCTGAGTCTGAAGGACCAGGAGATTGAACAGTGGCACCGGAAGCATCTAGAAAAGATCAAACAGAAGGAGAGGGAGAGGATGAAACAACGACCCTCCTCTACGACGACAGACCCAGGGAAGCTCAAAAGCAAAGCCAAGACGATGTCCTTGTCTTCTGGAGAACAGTGTTTGAGCAAAGAACTGCTTCGCTCCGGTGACGCTCACGGCCATGACCGAGACAAACCCATGAAGGAGATTACTAGCTCCAGGACCATGTCCCTGGACGGGAAGACACACTCCTCCCTCAGTGGGAAGTTGATGGCTGGTATGGAGAACAGCTTGAGCAGGTCCCCCAGGCCGGAGAGTGAGCGGTCAGGTCTCATATCCAGGTCCGTGTCAATGTTCTCCGTGGCCAGTTCTGAGGACTCTTGTCAGGCCACCATGCTGACGCAGAGGCCGGTACAGTATGACTTGGATATGACCCTGGAAGCCACCCAGGACTCTCAGCCGCCTTTCCTCCAGTCTTCCCTCCTCTCACAGTCTAGATCACCTGCCGTTCACGACAAAGACTACAGCAGTCTTCCAGACTCTGCACAAGGTAACAGGACTCCGCTGCAGAACCTTTTGGCTATTCTGGATGAGGACGCAAATTCTGCGACGGCAGGTAAACCTTTTGAAACTCTGTCAAAGGCAGGCGTGGTGCCTGCTGCTCAACCCAGTGAAGAGCCTTCAAGTGTTCAGCTTCCTTCAGAAACTTGTGCAGATCCAGAGGAGAGCCAGAGTCAAAGGGGTCCTATTCAGATGCTTCCAAATCTCCCTAATGCAAGAGCCAATGCAGGTCTCAACACTGGGAGTGAAGGGAACATCGCTCCAAGAACAGATGCCGATCTCAACACTGAGAGTGAAGGGAACATCGCTCCAAGAACAGATGCAGATCTCAACACTGAGAGTGAAGTGAACATCGCTCCAAGAACAGATGCCGGTCTCAACACTGAGAGTGAAGGGAACATTGCTCCAAGAACAGATGCAGGTCTCAACACTGAGAGTGAAGGGAACATCGCTCCAAGAACAGATGCAGGTCTCAACACTGAGAGTGAAGGGAACATCGCTCCAGGTGTCCATCTCCCACCTCAAGCCTCCAACACCAGAGACCCTCACGTAAAGGACTCAACACTTCAGCGGGCTAGTGTCCCACAGCTAGCTACACCAGAACAGAGAGGGTCTTCTTCCACCTCTGACCCTCTCCTAATACGAGACGTACAGTGTATCCCTGTGGAGACCTCTGACCCTCTCCTAATACGGGACGTACAGTGTATCCGTGTGGAGCCTGAATGTAGTACGAAGGACCTGCCCTCTGAGGACATGATACCACTGGTGTCATTATCTTCTCTATCCTCTCAACTACCGTTCTCCAGCACCAACACCACCTCATCTCTCTCTGTTAGCCAGTCATGGGAAACCCTTCCAAACACTAGTATGGTGACCTCACAGCAGATGCAGACAGAGACTGATCGAGATCTGGATCTTGATCCGAAAGATACAACTCCAGTTGAGAGTGCAGCCAGCAGCGCTGAAAACAGAGCAGCTGTAGAGAGCCTTGAGAGTGTATTAGGAGCTTCTAGACCGCAATGGATGGACAACCCATTAGCCTCCACCAGAGCGCACACACCACCCAGTTCTAGTACAGAAGAGTCCATGCAGACTGCTGGTAGAACCAATGAATCTCAAGAGGACATGGACACTGATGCAAGCATTCAGGACTGTAAGCTATCCAGATTCCCCAGGGAAGTCGGTTCCAGCGATCTTCAGCTGTACAAAAACGATAATGCTAGCCAGCATACACCATCCACTGTGTTGCTCTGCCCGTGCCCTGAACACAAATCAGAAGAAACTTCTGATGCACCTGACCGCGCAATGGAGAAGAGCAGAGGTCCTGAGGCCATGTCAACAGGAAAGGCTAGATGTTGGTCTTCATCAGAGGGCAGTAATATGGTCACCATCCCTGAGGTGAAATCAGAGCCAATGGAAGTGGCTTCTACCTCAGAGGAGAGATCAGAAGGACAGACTCTCTCGGCTGTTGGATCAGACCATACCCAGAGTGCTTCTGGAAAATGTAGTAACCTCCAGCAGGGCTCCCAGACAGACCAGAGTGGTTGTAGTGGTAGTTACAGCAGCAGTGGGGTCTCTGCTAGCTCTTCGCCCCAGTCTGGAGACTCTGACTCCTCCGGAGCTAAGGCCAAGGTCCGCTCCCTAGAGGGCCAGGACGTCCAGCAGACCCACCCCAGGAAGAGGAAAATGCCCAGGATGTCTACCTTAAACCAGGACGAAGGCAGCACACAACAGGTGGGTTCCATTGGAGGATAGGATAAGGAAGGAGGGGAGGTGAGAGAGGGGTGGGTGTATGGTTGAGAGGGAATGAGGTTTAGGAGGGAGGGAGGGAGGGAGGAAAGGAAAGGAGTGGTAGGTTTAGTAAAGGAGGGATACTGGAGTGGTAGGTTTAGCAAAGGGTTGACATTCAGGACAAAAGGTCTTATCTTAGGAACAGAGATATCTCCTCTACCTTATCTTACCGTATGTCTCCTCTTGTCTTTGCTCGGGGGATGGAGAAGCCTCAGCAGTCTCTGGCGGCCATCGTTGACTCTCTGAAGCTGGAGGAGATTCAGCCGTACCAGACAGAGAGGGCCAACCCTTACTACGAGTTCCTGCACATCCGCAAGAAGATTGAGGAGAAGCGTAGAGTGCTGCTGAGCGTCATCCCCCAGCCGCCGCAGTATTACGACGAATATGTGACGTTTACTGGATCTTACCTGCTAGACGGGAACCCGCTCGGCAAACTCTGTATTCCAACAGTGAGTCTGGAGTTGGATCATTATAGGGTTCGGTGCTCATTGACTAAAAAGCTCTCCACTCCTGTGTCATATTCTTTTATCTCCTCTGTCCTCTTTATGTTATCTCCTCTGTCCTCTTTATGTTATCTCCTCTGTCCTCTTTATGTTATCTCCTCTGTCCTCTTTATGTTATCTCCTCTCTCCTCTGTCCTCTTTATGTTATCTCCTCTGTCCTCTTTATGTTATCTCTTCTGTCCTCTTTATGTTATCTCCTCTGTCCTCTTTATGTTATCTCCTCTGTCCTCTTTATGTTATCTCCTCTGTCCTCTTTATGTTATCTCCTCTGTCCTCTTTATGTTGAACTGTTTTTAATGTTTTAATATTTATTTGTCTCTCTAACAGATAACTCCCCCTCCGTCTCTGCCGGACCAACTGAAGGAGATGTTTAAACAACAGGAGGTTGTTCGTATGAAGCTGCGCTTGCAACACAGCATTGAACGGGTATGTGGAGTAATTAAACGGTCTTGTTCACTCTTCCTGTATAGCTTGATCATACTTATTATATAAACACTTATATACTTTGAATACTGTTTGACATTGCAAGCACAAGTAGGAAAGGCTTTAGTTTGATCTTGTTAGCTTTCTTCTGTCTCAACTATTAAACTCCCCCTTTCATCCTCATGAACTATTACAAAAACAAAGCATCCACTGCTGGTGTTTTATTCATTCTAACACAACTCCCTCTTCCAGGAAAAGTTAATAGTTTCCAACGAGCAGGAGGTGTTACGAGTTCACTACCGGGCTGCCAGAACACTTGCCAATCAGACACTCCCGTTTAGTGCGTGCACCGTGCTATTGGACGCCGAGGTGTACAACATGCCTCAGGATGCCCAGGCAAGTGGCATGATGTCACGTACTGTAGAATCCGTAAGTTTGCATCAGTCAATCACATTTATTTAAAATGTATAATGTACTGTAGAATCAGTAAGTTGGTATCGACTAATCAATCAATAAACACATTTATTTAAACTAAAATAATATAGAATTCATAAGTTGGCATCAATCAATCAACTAATCAAATATGTTTATAAATCCCTTTGTATAACAGCAGTTTCATTAACATTTGTCATTAAGTAGACACTCAGTGATTTACAGTTGGTTGATACAAAGTGCTTTTACACCATGAGATTGTTTTACCAGAGCTGTAACTTCTAACTAACGCTGCCAGTTCTGAACTATGATTGTTTTACCAGAGCTGTAACTTCTAACTAACGCTGCCAGTTCTGAACTATGATTGTTTTACCAGAGCTGTAACTTCTAACTAACGCTGCCAGTTCTGAACTGATTGTTTTGACAGAGCTGTAACTTCTAACTAACGCTGCCAGTTCTGAACTATGATTGTTTTACCAGAGCTGTAACTTCTAACTAACGCTGCCAGTTCTGAACTATGATTGTTTTACCAGAGCTGTAACTTCTAACTAACGCTGCCAGTTCTGAACTATGATTGTTTTACCAGAGCTGTAACTTCTAACTAACGCTGCCAGTTCTGAACTGATTGTTTTGACAGAGCTGTAACTTCTAACTAACGCTGCCAGTTCTGAACTATGATTGTTTTACCAGAGCTGTAACTTCTAACTAACGCTGCCAGTTCTGAACTATGATTGTTTTGACAGAGCTGTAACTCTTAACTAAAGCTGCCAGTTGTGGATAACATTATATTATCAATGTTGTGTTTCCAGGGTGACCAAGATGGCAAGACGTCGGTGAGGGATCGTTTCAACGCCCGCCAGTTTATGTCCTGGTTGCAAGATGTGGACGACAAGTTTGATAAACTCAAGGTAAGCTTGGTGTCTGTAAATGTGGCCCTGCTTGCAGCAGTGGAATATATACCCAAAGTAATCTATGGTTGTATGTTTTGTTCATCCATTCAGGATGATACAGTAAGTAGCTACATATCGGTTTTGAGATGGCTTCAACTCTGTATTTCCGATAGGACTTCTCGTTTTTAAATGTATTCATTTGGCAAAACAATCTCAATAGTGTCATGTATCTGTCTCTCCTTAACTCTTCTTCTTCTTCCTTCCGGCTCTTTTCCTCCCCCTACCCTCTTCTCTTTCTTCCTCCATCTCATGAATGTCCTTCCCCCTCTCCCTCTCCAGACGTGTCTACTGATGCGTCAGCAGCACGAGGCAGCAGCTCTTAATGCTGTTCAGCGTCTCCACTGGCAGCTGAAACTCCAGGAGCTGGATCCAGCCATGTATAAGTCCACCTCCATCTTCCAGATACCCGAGTTCTACATCCCCCTGGTAGAGGTCAACGACGACTTTGACCTCACGCCCATATGACGTGACCCCTGACCTTTAGGCTACGACCCACAGTCAGGTTCAGGCGGAGAACTGATGAGGACGGATTCTCTAGTGGCCATCTTCCTCTAACAGGGATGAAGTGATGGAGGGGTCACATGTTAGAAGGATCCTCTAGTGGCCATCTTCCTCTAACAGGGATGAAGTGATGGAGGGGTCACATGTTAGAAGGATCCTCTAGTGGCCATCTTCCTCGAACAGGGATGAAGTGATGGAGGGGTCACATGTTAGAAGGATCCTCTAGTGGCCATCTTCCTCTAACAGGGATGGAGGGGTCACATGTTAGAAGGATCCTCTAGTGGCCATCTTCCTCTAACAGGGATGAAGTGATGGAGGGGTCACATGTTAGAAGGAAAAGAAAGAAAGATGTAAAGCTCTGAAGTTGACGGAACATGGATGTGGCCGTTATACTACTGAGCTCGTATGGTAGACAACCAAGAAACAACAAATAACCTTCTAATACACCAAGAGGACCTACTGCAGAGTGACTGACAGCTTATTCTATTCTGGACCGGCCTGGAGCACCACCAGGGTGTACACACTTACCCCAGGGGCCAGAGTCCAGGGCTGGGGCAGTGCTGTCTGCTGGGAGGAGTGCGTTCCAGAGAGAGACTGAGTATGGACACTATAGGGTCTGTCACATATATAGGGCACTTTTTGTGAGGTATAGAGAATAGGGTGTCATTTCTGACGTGCCCTAAGTAGACGACCATCCCTCTGCACCTCCCTCACCAGGCAGGCTTACAAATAATAATAATACAATTCTACTTTTGTTTTTAAGTGCGTGTTCATTACATAATGTACAGACTTGTGCTCTTAATTATTATTTTAACTTATTTTCTACATACAGATTGTGCATTTGTAAATAACTAATGTAATGATGATTTTAAATTTGTACAGAAAAAAATAGATTTTAATTGTATAAAGTTTTGTCTGTTAATGGACCAAAGTTGTTTTTTTTATATTGAGTCAGTGTCGTCTTCCTCTGTGTCAAGGTCCTTATTGTTAGTCGATGTCATTGGCTTAACTCTTTATGTGTTGGATCGGATTCTGTTATTATTGTTCCGTTGGTTCCATTTCCCCTCTGGAATGGAGTTGGATCCACACACCACAACAAGGTGTTAATTCTAATGGAGTTGGATCCACACACCACAACAAGGAGTTAATTCTAATGGAGTTGGATCCACACACCACAACAAGGAGTTAATTCTAATGGAGTTGGATCCACACACCACAACAAGGAGTTAATTCTAATGGAGTTGGATCCACACACCACAACAAGGTGTTAATTCTAATGGAGTTGGATCCACACACCACAACAAGGTGTTAATTCTAATGGAGTTGGATCCACACACCACAACAAGGTGTTAATTCTAATGGAGTTGGATCCACACACCACAACAAGGTGTTAATTCTAATGGAGTTGCACCGTTAACTGTTGTGATGAAGGTTTAACTGAAGTCATTCACCTTTTGTTTTTCCGCTATCATTCGGTTGTGTCCCAAATGGTACCCTATTTCCTATATAGTGCACTACTTTTGATCAGGAACCTATGCTGGCCCAGGTCAAAAGTAGTGCACTATATAGGGAATAGGGTACCATTTGGGACACTGGAACACGCCGTGTACAGCCTCTCTTACGTGTGTGTGTCTGTGTGTGTGTGTGTTGTGGCTTCTATAGGAGATTACAAAACATATTTTTTCAACATAATGCCTTTTGAACGATAGTTCTAAAAATGTATATTTTAATATTTACTTGTTATACGACATGTACATATTTGTAATATATAATTGAATAAATTTTATTGGTTGTGAATTCAAAAATCTCTTGGTAGTTTTGGTTTCATCTCAACCTTTTAGTCTCTTAACAAACCGTGATTATAAGCCATTTTCACGCGTATAAAACGTACTTCCGGTGTTTGTTGTGTTAATTCACTTCCGCCAAAATGGAAAGCGAAACATTTGGACCGAAATTCACAACCTCCTCGGTCAACCTTCCAAGATGAACATCCTCAGATGTCCTTCGTTTAGTGGAGCAGCATTCCTCCACAGACCCTTCAAAGCTGGAGCAAGGATATAAATGAAAATGTTATCTACAACTACGAAGGTAAGTGGCTAACCTAGCTAGTTGGCGTTACGCCGGAAACGTTATGCTGGTTTTAGTGTCAGCAAAACATCTTTAGTTCTCGTAGCTCAGTGTTGACATTAATTTGAACGTTAATAATACATTGTATTAGTGTAAATACAAACCTTGCAGTGTTTGAGGATGTAGCGTTAGATTATAACTACTTTTCTGTCAGTGTCTAACGTCGTAAACAGGGATGATGGGCTCTGGCACCGCACCACTGTACTGCCTACATTTCAGTGGTATTGTGGACTGCACTTGCTGTCTGCTCATCCAGATGGGCAAGGAGCCGAGGACCAAGTAGACGTAGTTAGCCCAAGTAATTACAATGCGGCAGGCTGTGGAGACACTAACCTGAAAGATGTCAGCCAGCACCTTCTCTTTAAGGCCTGCAGCAACACAGAAAAAAAACTCAATGAGTTGCATCTTGCGCATTGGAGTGGGTGCAAATATTTATATTTTTCTGCGCCTTTGACCATATACCAGCATGGATGCAGAAGGTTGAATAGCCTCCCAAAAGGCATTACCTATGAAAATGCAAATGGATCACTTTCAGTCTTGTCAGCTCCGTTTCCAGCTTCTCAACTTCTGCTTCCAAATGCTCTATGGTACAAACGCAGCATCCAGTGAACCTGAGAGATTTGGGGAAACAAAGTAAGAAGAAAATGTAAACCATCTGACTGAATCAGATAAATGTTATGACGTGGCCTTCGAATCATACATCTTTGACATAAAGCCCATGTGTCACATTAGCGCAAACACCCACTTAATATTTAAAAAGTGTACAATATTCGGTGCATATACAAAACAAAACTACCAATAACATTAAAAGCCAGACATGCAAAATAGCCTACTTCACGATTCACTGTGGCATCAACATACCTGGAGTAGGAGCAGCCGTGTGATCATGATGGTTAACACTGTTACCTCAGATGTCCTCTCAGCCATTCCTTCAGAGAAATGTCAGGACCAACGTCATGGCCGAAGAGACTTGTTCTATCATAACCGGACTCCCGTTGTGACACAATTATTCCATTGAAAACGGCCCGGTACTGGCCCGATGTTCAGCTGCTTACGTCCGGTCGCTGGAGTGTCGTCTGCTTCACTGGAGTGTCGTCTGCTTCACTGGAGTGTCGTCTGCTTCACTGGCGTGTCGTCTGCTTCACTGGCGTGTCGTCTGCTTCACTGGCGTGTCGTCTGCTTCACCGGAGTGTCGTCTGCTTCACTGGAGTGTCGTCTGCTTCACTGGAGTGTCGTCTGCTTCACTGGCGTGTCGTCTGCTTCACTGGCGTGTAGTCTGCTTCACTGGCGTGTCGTCTGCTTCACTGGCGTGTCGTCTGCTTCACTGGCGTGTCGTCTGCTTCACTGGAGTGTAGTCTGCTTCACTGGAGTGTCGTCTGCTTCACTGGAGTGTCGTCTGCTTCACTGGAGTGTCGTCTGCTTCACTGGAGTGTCGTCTGCTTCACTGGCGTGTCGTCTGCTTCACTGGCGTGTCGTCTGCTTCACTGGAGTGTCGTCTGCTTCACTGGAGTGTCGTCTGCTTCACTGGAGTGTAGTCTGCTTCACTGGCGTGTCGTCTGCTTCACTGGAGTGCCTCAGAGTATTGTAAAGTCCTGACCTTCATCTCTACGAAGTGCTTGAACCCACTTCTTCCTTTTAATTGTGTCACCAGGGAATCCATGAAAACGTACATAAGGTTGCCGTTGTTTGTTGGATTTCCAATGAGGCACACAGCGATGACATTTAGACGTCGCTTCGACCATTGTTGCTAACCGGATGTCAGTTTACACAACAATCGCTGCTTCCTGGTTATGAAACCCGGAAGCGTGAAAATAGCCTGTTGCGTTAGTGTTTTATTTTCCTGACTACTCCTGAAATTAATACATTAATTCCTCTCCTCTATCAATCGCTCCATACATGAAACGCTTGTGAGGGTGGTGTTTGGCCGCAGACATGTGGACGCTAGTGAGGATGATGTATGGGATCAATATCATGCCAAATGTATTCTCCATTCTCACGCGTAGAGTGCGATTTGAAGAAAAAATAAAACTACAAATTGCTTTATACGCGTGAGAATTTATTATACTTTTCTTGTCGTGAAATCCCTGCCAAAAGTCAGGTGACCTAAGCGCTTCCAAATATGGAGTTGTAGAAAGCGATTTCTATACATCGCTGGCAGCCTCTGGTTCCGCCCCCTTTCAAGGCTGCAGACATTATAGTATGGTAACCATATGTGGAACCATAGTATGTCCAACGTAAATAATCGAAGCCCTAGATCACTCTATATTTGCAACATTATGGCGGTGTTCACCCGTTCATCGCCCAAATAGTTGAATTAGCTGGCCAGTCTGAAAGCACCACTAAATGTGAAAGAGAAATCATACATTGTAAGTGATTATAATCCATCCGCGGTCTCATGTTGCACAGACGATTAACATTAAGGAGACATAAGGGAGTGGGGAGTTGTAGGATGTTTTTTTTGTAGGGTAGCCTAGTGCTTAGAGCGTTGGACCGGTAACCGAAAGGTCGCTGGTTCGAATCCCTGAGCCGACAAGGTGAAAAACCTGTTGCTGTGTCCTTGAGCTATGGCTGACCCTGTGGGTAGGCCGTCATTGTAAATAAGAATTTGTTCTTAACTGACTTGCCTAGTTAAATAAAGGTTAAATAAAACATAAAGGATATGGGACCAGACCAACAACACAGCTTCCAACACTCCTCTGTCCCAGCTGTGGCATTGTATTACCCTTATGTCCCTGTTCCCGTTGTAACTGCCCTTAGTGAGGCACCTTTCAGATCATCCTTAATAGTCATCCAATCAATAGTCATCCAATCAGTCACTTAAGGACATTCTTCCTGTCATTTACCTGTACAGTTTGTGTAACAATGCAAGTATTCACTTATCTGTAAATATAACTGTATACCTAACTGTACAGCTACTGAAGTATTTCTCTGCCATCGACCTGTATAGTATAGTTAACCATCCAACATCCACCAATGTATAGTGTACATATTCAGCCAACCACTCATACTATGCAATGTCTTTTTTATAGCTTTTATTTTATTATTTTTTTGCACTCCAGATATCTTGTATTTCTATACTTTTTCATACTGCCGCTCTATGTATCATGTACCGTGTATCTGTATTTTGTGTACTTTTCGTTGTGGCATTTTGCACCTGCCCTGTGTTTTGTTGTAGCTGCTTGACAATGAAATTTCCCCCCTGGGGGATCAATAAAGTATCTATCTATCTATCTATCTATCTATCTATCTATCTATCTATCTATCTATTTTATGTAAAGATGGACACGTGTATATGGTTTCCCTCTCTGCTGACTGCCATCCAGCGGGCCTGTCATGCCAAATAATGTCACCCTCTACGTCACAATGGGATTCCATAAACTATTAGCGTCCGTTGCTATATCAACGGTGTGACGACATAACGACCTAGAATGTTGGAGATCATTCCAGCCTAAATGACGTTCTTTTCATCATAGCTATGCAAACAAGGTTGATTTCCGCGACAATTTCTCTGTTTTGTTTAGCTAATAAAATGAACACATTAATTCTAACTACTTTTGGGTACCTTAACATCACAACATTAAATCCTTGTCTTAAACCTTGCTACGTTTCGGAAATGGCAAAGACAACGTGTAATCAGCTTGACACATGAAAGTTACTTACCTTACAGATCACATAGTCAACTCATTTCCACTCCATTCATAAGCAAATCCGTTTGATTCACACACTGGCTTGACTGGCTGTCATGGTCTTGTTTTAACGTGCACTTTCCTTATCCACACTGAAATAATAGAATTTCAGTAGTGCTTTATGGAGCGACTACAAATCACTTTCTACGCGTGAGAACCTTTTGCGCATATGTGCAAATCTTTAAGGCAGTCGTTTTACTTAAGGCCCTTGGAAATGACCTGCATGTCTGAAGTTATAAAAACAATACTAATGCAATATATCGATTTACAAATACTAATCAGAAGGTATTTGTGGAAAGTGATTTACATTAGTGCATACATTTGGCATGATATTGATCCCATACTAATGTTTCATGTGTACAGGGGAGAAATTAGGATTTTGTAAAGTCATTTTTATCAGAATCTGTCGGTGGCATAACTGTATTCTTCCAGTAGGTAGCGACATACACCATCCCAGTAATGATGTCCCAAAGTCTATGTGCTGATAGATAGATAGATAGATAGATAGATACTTTATTGATCCCCGAGGGGGAAATTTCATTGTCAAGCAGCTACAACAAAACACAGGGCAGGTGCAAAATGCCACAACGAAAACACACAAAAGACAGATACATGTTACATGATACATAGAGCGGCAGTATGAAAAAGTATAGAAATACAAGATATCTGGAGTGCAAAAAAATAAAAGCTATAAATAAAATTAAAGAAAATAGACAAAAAAAACGAACTAAAACAACAATTTATGCACCAACAACGGGAGCTGCTTAACAGGCGACCAGCAGGGCGGCGCCAAACACAAATCATAAATGGTGTTCAATTGTTTGCTGTTTATAAATGGGTTCAACCAGACGTTAAGCTCCTGAATGGATATGTCACTTATTGAGATAAATCAAATCAATACGTCTTCCTCTGCAATAGAATAATAAGCTATGTATATTACCAACCCCGCTACACTGATTTATCCCCTGCTTACTCTCCTGTCCAACCATAGAGATAAAGCCTGTTTTAGCATGGGCAGCGCCATTGACCACGTACACCATTTTGACACCATCCAGGTCACCAGGAGGAATCAGCCAATGAATTATACAGCTGATGGAAGTAAATCGCCAACCTTGGCTTTATACCTGTTCATACAACATCCTCCAGGTGGCAGCACTTATTGTGGAAAATCTTCCCTTCTTTTCTTTAAAGTAAGACACGTTCAGAGTTTGTAAAAGTAATATAGACTTTATTTACAGAAGCAATATAGTGTGAGGTGGTCTGCAGAACATCCTCCTCTCCCAGCCTCACTACACGTCTCTTATACAATATTTAACATGAATGTTCCTTCCCTCATATGTAAATGAGTCACTCCTTCTGACTTTCTCCCACTATTGTTTCAAAGCCTTTGGTTCTGAGTTGTCTACGCCCCTTTGGCACTGAGCGGCGAAACCCCAGCAATAGTACAAACTCTCAGGACTGTACCTGCTCATACTCCCAAAGAACCAATAGATAAAGAGCAAGGTTGTCTGAGAGGAGTAGATGCATGGGGCTGTCTTCCGTCTGATACGTTTCTGTTAGCAATCTTTAGCATTGACACACACACACAGGGCTCAAAGGAGATGATACATAGTTTCAACCCGTCAACTAGACCAGGGTGTTTCAAGGCCTCAGGAGTGTCTGTACAGAACTGATAGAAGGTTATTGTCTCAGACACTGCTTCAAGCTTATATAAAATATAAGGCAATATGTTCTAATAATGCATATGCATAATAACATGTAAATGAATATATACCTTGGAAATTATCCAACATATCTGAAACCATAGTAATAGCACAAACAGTAATATAGCCATGCATACATAATTCTCAGTACCTGTAATCACCTTAGCAATATGACAAACAGTAATATGGCCATGCATATGTTATGGCTGGTGCACGTCTAAGTGTCCTCTACAGGGCCATATGATACTATTTTCTTGGGCTTCACTGACTGCTCTAACCGTTGGGCTTCACTGACTGCTCTGACCGTTGGGCTTCACTGACTGCTCTGACCGTTGGGCTTCACTGACTGCTCTAACCGTTGGGCTTCACTGACTGCTCTGACCGTTGGGCTTCACTGACTGCTCTGACCGTTGGGCTTCACTGACTGCTCTGACCGTTGGGCTTTACTGACTGCTCTGACCGTTGGGCTTCACTGACTGCTCTGACCGTTGGGCTTCACTGACTGCTCTAACCGTTGGGCTTCACTGACTGCTCTGACCGTTGGGCTTCACTGACTGCTCTGACCGTTGGGCTTCACTGACTGCTCTGACCGTTGGGCTTCACTGACTGCTCTGACCGTTGGGCTTCACTGACTGCTCTAACCGTTGGGCTTCACTGACTGCTCTGACCTTCTCTGACCTCTATTCTGTTGCTATCCTATGGGTTATTTAAACTTATCATTCTGCTGCCCTCTGTTGCTACTCTACATGTTTACTGAATAACCTATTGTGGTTTCTAATTTAAACAGTGGAAAATCTCACAAACTTCTATTGTAACCTTCCAGTTCTGTTCTCCGGGTCATAGGCCTAAAAATGTTCAACACACCCTGTCAGTTTGTCTGCCAACTCATAGAAGTAGTTGAAGAAAATGGTGCTGGCCTGCTCTGCCATAATGGGACAGATCCAATGATGCAATGTGTATTTAAGTCTTTGGGCTTGTTGAAGTAATACAGTAATACAAATTAATGTGATATTTATATATTACAGTGGAGTAATACAAATGAATGTGATATTTATACTATGAGGGAGGAAAGGGACCAGATTATTAGGATGAGTCACATGGGCTACTAACAGCTTACTACACAACATACACTTAGTTTTACTTTCTTGCCTACAGTATACATATCTCCCTGGCATATTACATAATGCAGCAGCATCCAATACATTTTTGGACTCACCTTGTTGTGCTGTGCTCACTAGAACAGGAAGGGGGCGTGGCGGCCTAGAAAGACTCCCAAAATCCCGGCTTGGAATTCGGAGTTAGATGAACGTTCAAAATTATTTTCCGTATTTTCCCAGTTGGAGCTAGTTTTATCCGCGTTCCCGGTTGTCTTGAACGCGGCAGAAGTCATGCTGGATTGACACCATGGCCAAAGTATTCAAACTTTTCTGGCCCAAGGTGTTACCCCCTTTACCGTGATCCAATTGGTGGTTACGATCTTGTCTCATCGCTGCAACTCCCCTATGGACTCGGCGAAGGTTGAGAGCCAAGCCGCACCAATGTGTCGGAGGAAACAGTCGAACTGACCACCGAAATCAGATTGCAGGCACCCGGCCCGCCACAAAGAGTCGCTAGAACAATGAGACAAGGTCATCCCCGCCGGACAAACCTTCCCCTAACCCGGACAACACTGGGCCAAATGTGCGCCACCTCATGGGTCTCCCGGTCACAGCCGGCTGTGACACAGCCTGGGATCTAACCCTGGGCTGCAGTGGCGCCTTAGCACTTATTGTTACATTTAAGATTTCCAACTTATGTAATGTTTACGTCCAATGGCCGATGAGCACAGATACGTTTTATCAATAATTTATCTTCATGTGGCAAAAGGATTTGCCAGTAGATTTGCCAATAGATTGCCGACTTGATGCATGACGATGACCGCTTGTCCAGCTTGCTAGCTAAGATTTTGAAAGTATGATGTTGACATGATCAGTCCAGTCAAAGCTCTAAATATAACGTGATTTGACCATTTTATCTGTGGTCAATGACCTTGAGCCTTCCTGGATGGGCACTTCTAATGTAAGTCTATGGCAGCACCAAAGGGGCTTGAATTTTCCAGCTCTACCCGTAGATTTGGTGACGTAGTGTCCACATGTCACCAGGTGTGTTCTTAAATTCAAGGGACACACTCCATAATTAACAAACAAAGCATTTGGGTTTAGGTAGTCTGCCAGATCTGAGGCAGTAGGGTTGACCAGGGATGTTCTCTTGATAAGTGCATCAACTGGAACATTTTCTTGTCAATATGTCAGGGAAAATGTATGGAGTAAAAAGTACATTATTTTCTTTAGGAATGTAGTGAAATATCTACCCGTACGTATTTGTCTTGTCCCGTGTAAATAGTCTGGTTTTTTTCGTCTTTTTCCGTATATATTTCTTAATCTCACTTTCCATCAAACATCTCCCCTGCAAACTAAATATACTTTTCTGCGACCCGCCTCACCCAATGTGGATCGGATCTGGTATTTCTTCATGCCATATAACCGGACCTGTAACAGAGGAGAAGTTAACACATTGATGCCCTTTTCACGTCTCAACTTGCAATAAATATAAGGATTAGCTGGGGCTTGTGCTTGAGAGATTGTTCGTTTATGAGACCTGTGTTCATTTCTATAACGCCTGTTACCAGAATTTGGTCACCATTAGTGAATGTGCATTGTGGTCCTAGTTACATTTGTAACAAAAAATAGCATTTTCATAGATTTGAAAGCCAGATCAGTGATTATTACAAAAAAGCAGGTTTAATTATTTTGTTAAGATAATTGGGCTCCCGAGCGTTCTAAGGCACTGCATCTCCGTGCTAGAGGCGTCACTACAGACCCTGGTTCGATTCCAGACTGTATCACAGTTGGTTAAATAAAGAATATAAATGTGTGGGTTTTATGGTCGTGGAAGGCTTATATTTAGATATAAATATAGATATAACTTCACAAGCCCTGAATTCATTAGATTATTGCTGGCTGTTTGAAATGCAGTGTATTTAGCCTTTAATTGTACAACATTATTTAGAGAACATTAATAAATATATATTGTGAATCGCCCTAAATATATATTGTGAATCGCCCTAAATATATATTGTGAATCGCCCTAAATATATATTGTGAATCGCCCTAAATATATATTGTGAATCGCCCTAACCGATCCTCGTATAATTATGAAAATACATTTAAAAAACAATTCCCCACAAGCTTTTCTTCATGATATACTACATATATTTTTTTTTTTACCTTTATTTAAGTAGGCAAGTCAGTTAAGAACAAATTCTTATTTTCAATGACGGCCTAGGAACAGTGGGTTAATGCCTTGTTCAGGGGCAGAACGACAGATTTGAACCTTGTCAGCTCGGGGATTCAATCCAGCAACCTTTTCGGTTACAGGCCCAACGCTCTAACCACTGGGCTACCTGCCGCCCCATGAGTATGTGGAGACCTGCTCGTCAAACATCTCATGGGCATTAATATGGAGTTGGTCCCCTCCTTCTGCTATAACAGCCTCCACTCTTCTGGGAAGGCTTTCCACTAGATGTTGGAACATTGCTGCGGGGACTTGCTTCCATTCAGCCACAAGATCATTAGTGAGGTCAGGCACTGATGTTGGGTGATTAGGTCTGGCTCACATGTTGGTGTTCCAATTCATCCCAAAAGTGTTCGATGGGGTTGAGGTCAGGGCTCTGTGCAGGCCAGTCAAGTTCTTCCACACTGATCTCAACAAACCATTTCTTTATGGACCTCGCTTTGTGCACAAGGGCATTGTCATGCTGAAACAGGGAAGGGCCTTCCTCAAACGGTTGCCACAAAGCTGGAAGCACAGAATCGTCTAGAACTGTAGCGTTAAGATTTCCCTTCACTGGAACTAAGGGGCCTGAACCATGATAAACAGCCCCAGACCATTATTCCTCCTACAATAAACTTTATAGTTGGCACTATGCATTGGGGCAGGTAGTGTTCTCCTGGCATCCGCAAATCCAGATTTGTCCACTGGACTGCCAGATGGTGAAGTGTGATTCTGCTCCAGAGTCCAATGGCGGCGAGCTTTACACCACTCCAGCCGACGGTTGGCATTGCACATGGTGATCTTAGGCTTGTGTACGGCTGCTCGGCCATAGAAACCTATTTTATGAAGCTCCCGACAAACAGTTATTGTGCTGACGCTGCTTCCAGAGGCAATTTGGAACTCGGTAGTGAGTGTTGCAACCGAGGACAGGCGATGTAGGGCCATTCTACTGCCAATGTTTGTCTATGGAGATTGCATGGCGGTGTGCTCAATTTTATACACCTGTCAGCAACAGGTGTGGCTGAAATAGCCAAATCCACTAATTTGAATCCACTTTTGTGTATATAGTGTATTACTGACTTTTTCTCTATCAGCTGCAAGCCTGGCCCTGAAATGGCTCTAGAATTGTTCTCATAAATGTTTTCTAGCAGACAAACACACTCCCTTTAAACTCTGTAGAGCAAAAAATAGAACACATCCTTGGTTCTCTATAGAACTTTCAGATGTTGTTATGATGAGAAATCAGGCCAAGGCTAGAAAAACGGACTCTGTAGCTGATTGGCAGCTTTTCAGGCAATTGAGAAATATATGTACTTCCTCATTCAAGAAAGCTACTTTCTAAGCTCTATCTCAGACTCTGCCGGTGATCCGACCAAATTCTGGAAAACCGTTAATTCACTGGCGTGTAAATTCCTCTCCGTCCCTGCCAAAGTTGTCAAGCTCTGGGATCTCTACTGAGATAAATGTGATAAAATGCTAATTAAATGCATCACTTATCTCAGCAGGCTTTTTGTTTGAAAGAAATGGTGGTTTAATTTACGCTGGTCAGCCAGTTGACTGCCTTTCCCAGCCTCTAGTTGGCTCGATTGAAGTTCCACCAACTTCTAGTGAATCTTTGTTTTTATTTCAATATCTTTCTACTTGTGATGTGCTAGACTCCCTGCTTTAAAAAAAAAATCCCTGTGGCTGATTTGCTTGATCCTTTCTTGCTTCAGCTTTCTGCTCCTCTGATTGCTGAATCTTTACACATGTTTAACATTACAATTATTTCTGGTATGTCTGGAAGGCGGCCCATATACTCCCCCTGGTATCATCCCCAGGGTCTGGAAGGAAGCCCATATACTCCCTCCTTCATAAAGGTGGTGACCCGTGTGACTGAAATAATTATCGCCCCATTTCCAAACTCTATTGACTAGCAAAAATTCTAGAATCCTTGGTAAATACTCAACTTAGATCCTTTTAAACTGCAAAATGTATTCTAAATATACACCAGTCAGGTTTCAGACAATGTCATTGTACCATCTGTTATTTATTTTGTTTTTAAATTATGTTGTTAATTGTTTGGATACGAAGAAACACTGTTCGACCCTTTTTGACCTTTTCTAAATGTCAGGCCCTGACTGAGGCCAGGTCTCTGGCTCCCTCTAGTGGGAGCTGTATGGCCACAATCGGGACCTGACAAGAGACCTGGGAGTTTTCTGTTCAGTTTATTCAATCCCCAATTAGAGGCAGCTGTCTCGAGTTGTCTCTAACTGGGGATACTATTATGTTCATTGTGTCCACCGTAGGGTGTGGATTCTTGTGTGTGCTTGTGTGATCCTAGTCGCCAGTTCACGGTGTTCTCTTGCGTTTCTTGTTTTGATATTTGAGTGTGTTAATAAATATGTTTGCATGCACCTCTCGCTCTGAGAGACCACAGAGAGAGACCACAGAGAGAGACCACAGAGAGAGACCACAGAGAGAGAGACAGAGAGAGAGACAGAGAGAGACCACAGAGAGAGAGACAGAGAGAGATGCATCGTAACACTAAAGCCTTCAACACTGCGGATCACTCATTACTTATTCAGGGGCTTTCATAAATTGGTCTGGACCAGGCTGCATTTAACTGGTTTGAACCTTATTTAAAGAACAGAACGCAATGTGTATTTACTGATGGTGTTAAATCAGGTTTTCTGGACATAACAAATGGTGTCCCACGGGGAACGATTCTTGGTCAAGTTCTTTTCATCTGTAAAAAACGAAATACTTTCATCTGTATGCAGATGGCACTGTGGTGTATGCAACTGCTGAACAGGCTCTGCCAGAGCTCAATCTGCCCTACATAAAGCCTTTGTTGAACTGAAATTGAGACTTAATGCAGGTAAAATCAAGTATATGTTTTTCAAATCACGTAAAAGGGTATCTGATGATTTCAGCATATGCCTCATTGATCATGTCCCAATTATCAATCAATACCCTCTCTGAAAACAGCAGGGAGCTGGATCCCATCGTACAGGGATGTTGTCTTCACTCCCTCAGCAAGGGAAGCTCCAAAGATGAGTCTGGGGAACAACAATACTTTACTGTCAGGGAATGGATCTTTGACTGTTTGCTTGCAGAGACAGACACACAACTCCCAGAGACAGAACTCCCAGAGACAGACACTACAACATACACCACAACTCCAAGAGACAGAACTCCCAGAGACCGACACTACAACTACCAGAGACAGACACCACAACTCCCAGAGACAGACACCACAACTCCCAGAGACAGAACTCCCAGGAACAGACACCACAGCTCCCAGAGACAGACACCACAACTCCCAGAGACAGAACTCCCAGGAACAGACACCACAACACCCAGAGACAGAACTCCCAGTAACAGACACCACAAAAGACACCACAACTCCCAGACACAGACACCACATCTCCAAGAGACAGAACTCCCAGAGACAGACACCACAACTCCCAGAGACAGACACCACAACTCCCAGAGACAGACACCACAACTCCCAGAGACAGAACTCCCAGGAACAGACACCACAGCTCCCAGAGACAGACACCACAACTCCCAGAGACAGAACTCCCAGGAACAGACACCACAACACCCAGAGACAGAACTCCCAGTAACAGACACCACAGCTCCCAGAGACAGACACCACAACTCCCAGAGACAGAACTCCCAGGAACAGACACCACAGCTCCCAGAGACAGACACCACAGCTCCCAGAGACAGACACCACAGCTCACAGAGACAGACACCACAGCTCCCAGAGACAGACACCACAACTCCCAGAGACAGAACTCCCAGGAACAGACACCACAGCTCCCAGAGACAGAACTCCCAGGAACAGACACCACAGCTCCCAGAGACAGAACTCCCAGAGACAGACACCACAACTCCCAGAGACAGACACCACAACTCCCAGAGACAGACACCACAACTCCCAGAGACAGACACCACAACTCCCAGAGACAGACACCACAACTCCCAGAGACAGAACTCCCAGGAACAGACACCACAACTCCCAGAGACAGACACCACAACTCCCAGAGACAGACACCACAACTCCCAGAGACAGACACCACAGCTCCCAGAGACAAACACCACAGCTCCCAGAGACAGACACCACAGCTCCCAGAGACAGACACCACAGCTCCCAGAGACAGACACCACAGCTCCCAGAGACAGACACCACAGCTCCCAGAGACAGACACCACAGCTCCCAGAGACAGACACCACAGCTCCCAGAGACAGACACCACAGCTCCCAGAGACAGACACCACAGCTCCCAGAGACAGACACCACAGCTCCCAGAGACAGACACCACAGCTCCCAGAGACAGACACCACAGCTCCCAGAGACAGACACCACAGCTCCCAGAGACACAACTCCCAGAGACAGACACCACAGCTCCCAGAGACACAACTCCCAGAGACAGACACCACAGCTCCCAGAGACAGACACCATAGCTCCCAGAGACAGACACCACAGCTCCCAGAGACAGAACTCCCAGAGACAGACACCACAACTCCCAGAGACAGACACCACAACTCCCAGAGACAGACACCACAGCTCCCAGAGACAGACACCACAGCTCCCAGAGACAGACACCACAGCTCCCAGAGACAGACACCACAGCTCCCAGAGACAGACACCACAGCTCCAAGAGACAGAACTCCCAGAGACAGACACCACAACTCCCAGAGACAGACACCACAACTCCCAGAGACAGACACCACAACTCCCAGAGACAGAACTCCCAGGAACAGACACCACAACTCCCAGAGACAGACACCACAACTCCCAGAGACAGACACCACAACTCCCAGAGACAGACACCACAGCTCCCAGAGACAAACACCACAGCTCCCAGAGACAGACACCACAGCTCCCAGAGACAGACACCACAGCTCCCAGAGACAGAACTCCCAGAGACAGACACCACAACTCCCAGAGACAGACACCACAACTCCCAGAGACAGACACCACAACTCCCAGAGACAGACACCACAACTCCCAGAGACAGACACCACAGCTCCCAGAGACAGAACTCCCAGAGACAGACACCACAACTCCCAGAGACAGACACCACAACTCCCAGGAACAGACACCACCCAAAGAGGTAAGAATAATAAAATCTGCCCACCAGATGTTTTATTTGTCGGTTGGGATTTGAACCGACAACCCTCTGGTTACTGGCCCACCTCTCTAACCTTTAGGCTAGCTTACCTGAATGTTGGCATCTCCACGAGGATGGGCTCTGCTACTGCTGTAGGCTTTTTCTTCTCCACTGATGTCATGTCTTTAGACATCTTGTCCTCCTTGGGTGCCTTCTCCTTCACCTGGAAGTGGTCACTCAAACAGGGTGCTGGATGAATCCATAGAAAACACCCAATAACATAAACAGCACTCCAAAGGACAAGATTCAATAGATCGTTTTTGTAACCAATTAATGAAATATTTGTATTTATTTAACTTTTATTTAAGCAGGGAGTCATGCTGAGACCACGGTCTCTTTCACAGATGAGCCCTGCATGAACACATCAATAAAGTAAACTATACTTATCTGTATACACATACATAACACACTAAGTGAAAAGCAAACACAAAACACGAAAAGCAAAATACTATCATATGAAACAAACACACATTCTTCAGTAAAAAGACCCTCTAACATCTGCCTGAATTGCCCTAGAAGCACCAACTCCACCAACTATAAGAACTTTTGAAGAAAAAATAAAAGCAGATTTACTTAACTTGGTGGAGATTGAAGGGATCCATCTCCAGGGTTAGCCATCCCTGAGTCCGGGTCTGGTAACTTGGTGGAGATTGAAGGGATCCATCTCCAGGGTTAGCCATCCCTGAGTCCGGGTCTGGTAACTTGGTGGAGATTGAAGGGATCCATCTCCAGGGTTAGCCATCCCTGAGTCCGGGTCTGGTAACTTAAACATCTGAAGGTTAACAATGAGATAAGGTGTGGCAGACGGCTTTATAGAGAAAAATGCATCGATCTACAAGATGTCAAGGAGGGCCAGCCAACTTTCTGATTCACAATACAATGATGTGAACTTAACGGCTTTAATAAAGCCCAATGCACTATGATAAACTGTGTCCAATGGCTTCAATACTGTTGCAGCTGCATTCATATAAACCCCTCAAACAACTCTGGACCTGGAAGCCAGTTCCACTGCTTCCCCCCCATTGTTCATAGACAAGCAATATGGCATAGTTCTAAAACTGTGTTTTCTTTGTCAGGTGACAGATTTCCAGCATCTCTTAACGGAGGTGCCCCCTGGCTGCCTTCTGCTGCTGACCTGGCTCCTCACTCACATGGACCATGTTATCACTAGACACACCTACACCAAGATGAATATCCAGAATATATCCATTATACTCAACCCCACTGTACAGGCAATAATAATAATGCATTTTTAGAGGAGGAGACCACACTGTTCAGGGAGGAGAGGAGGAGACGGCTCTGTACAGGGAGGAGAGGAGGAGGAGGAGGAGACAGCTTTGTACAGGGAGGAGAGGAGGAGACCACACTGTTCAGGGAGGAGAGGAGGAGACGGCTCTGTACAGGGAGGAGAGGAGGAGACAGCTCTGTACAGGGAGGAGGAGGAGGAGAGGAGGAGACACCTCTGTACAGGGAGGAGAGGAGGAGGAGACAGCTCTGTACAGGGAGGAGGAGGAGGAGAGGAGGAGACACCTCTGTACAGGGAGGAGAGGAGGAGGAGGAGACAGCTCTGTACAGGGAGGAGGAGGAGAGGAGGAGACAGCTCTGTACAGGGAGGAGGAGAGGAGGAGACAGCTTTGTACAGGGAGGAGAGGAGGAGACAGCTCTGTACAGGGAGGAGAGGAGGAGACAGCTCTGTACAGGGAGGAGGAGGAGACAGCACTGTACAGGGAGGAGAGGAGGAGACAGCTCTGTACAGGGAGGAGAGGAGGAGACGGCTCTGTACAGGGAGGAGAGGAGGAGACAGCTCTGTACAGGGAGGAGAGGAGGAGACGGCTCTGTACAGGGAGGAGAGGAGGAGACAGCTCTGTACAGGGAGGAGGAGGAGGAGGAGAGGAGGAGACACCTCTGTACAGGGAGGAGAGGAGGAGGAGACAGCTCTGCACAGGGAGGAGGAGGAGAGGAGGAGACAGCTCTGTACAGGGAGGAGAGGAGGAGGAGACAGCTCTGTACAGGGAGGAGAGGAGGAGACAGCACTGTACAGGGAGGAGAGGAGGAGACAGCTCTGTACAGGGAGGAGAGGAGGAGACAGCTCTGTACAGGGAGGAGAGGAGGAGACAGCTCTGTACAGGGAGGAGAGGAGGAGACAGCTCTGTACAGGGAGGAGAGGAGGAGACAGCTCTGTACAGGGAGGAGAGGAGGAGACAGCTCTGTACAGGGAGGAGGAGGAGAGGAGGAGACAGCTCTGTACAGGGAGGAGGAGGAGAGGAGGAGACAGCTCTGTACAGGGAGGAGAGGAGGAGACAGCTCTGTACAGGGAGGAGGAGGAGAGGAGGAGACAGCTCTGTACAGGGAGGAGAGGAGGAGACAGCGCTGTACAGGGAGGAGAGGAGGAGACAGCTCTGTACAGGGAGGAGAGGAGGAGACAGCTCTGTACAGGGAGGAGAGGAGGAGACAGCGCTGTACAGGGAGGAGAGGAGGAGACAGCTCTGTACAGGGAGGAGGAGGAGAGGAGGTGGAGACAGCTCTGTACAGGGAGGAGAGGAGGAGACAGCTCTGTACAGGGAGGAGGAGGAGAGGAGGTGGAGACAGCTCTGTACAGGGAGGAGAGGAGGAGACAGCGCTGTACAGGGAGGAGGTGTGTAAAGTGAGGTAGAGAGAACAGTCCTCAGTGAAACCCTGGCCCAGTTCCGTAAAGCTAATGTACTCCCACAGGGGAACTGTTTTGGTTGCTCTATTTCTACTGACCCAGGACTATCAGACTTTATTATCAGCCCTACCACTATCAGCCCTACCACTATCAGCTCTACCACTATCAGACTTTATTATCAGCCCTACCACTATCAGCCCTACCACTATCAGACTTCATTATCAGCCCTACCACTATCAGCCCTACCACTATCAGACTTCATTATCAGCCCTACCACTATCAGCTCTACCACTATCAGACTTTATTATCAGCCCTACCACTATCAGCCCTACCACTATCAGACTTCATTATCAGCCCTACCACTATCAGCTCTACCACTATCAGACTTTATTATCAGCCCTACCACTATCAGCCCTACCACTACCAGACTTCATTATCAGCCCTACCACTATCAGACTTTATTATCAGCCCTACTACTATCAGCCCTACCACTATCAGACTTTATTATCAGCCCTACCACTATCAGCCCTACCACTATCAGACTTTATTATCAGCCCTACCACTATCAGCCCTACCACTATCAGACTTTATTATCAGCCCTACTACTATCAGCCCTACCACTCAGACTTTATTATCAGCCCTACCACTATCAGCCCTACCACTATCAGACTTTATTATCAGCCCTACCACTATCAGCCCTAACACTATCAGAATTCATTATCAGCTCTACCACTACCAGCTCTACCAATATCAGCCCTACCACTATCAGCCCTACCACTATCAGCCCTACCACTATCAGACCAGGCAATAATAATAATGCATTTTTAGAGGAGGAGACCACACTGTTCAGGGAGGAGAGGAGGAGACGGCTCTGTACAGGGAGGAGAGGAGGAGGAGGAGGAGACAGCTTTGTACAGGGAGGAGAGGAGGAGACCACACTGTTCAGGGAGGAGAGGAGGAGACGGCTCTGTACAGGGAGGAGAGGAGGAGACAGCTCTGTACAGGGAGGAGGAGGAGGAGAGGAGGAGACACCTCTGTACAGGGAGGAGAGGAGGAGGAGACAGCTCTGTACAGGGAGGAGGAGGAGGAGAGGAGGAGACACCTCTGTACAGGGAGGAGAGGAGGAGGAGGAGACAGCTCTGTACAGGGAGGAGGAGGAGAGGAGGAGACAGCTCTGTACAGGGAGGAGGAGAGGAGGAGACAGCTTTGTACAGGGAGGAGAGGAGGAGACAGCTCTGTACAGGGAGGAGAGGAGGAGACAGCTCTGTACAGGGAGGAGGAGGAGACAGCACTGTACAGGGAGGAGAGGAGGAGACAGCTCTGTACAGGGAGGAGAGGAGGAGACGGCTCTGTACAGGGAGGAGAGGAGGAGACAGCTCTGTACAGGGAGGAGAGGAGGAGACGGCTCTGTACAGGGAGGAGAGGAGGAGACAGCTCTGTACAGGGAGGAGGAGGAGGAGGAGAGGAGGAGACACCTCTGTACAGGGAGGAGAGGAGGAGGAGACAGCTCTGCACAGGGAGGAGGAGGAGAGGAGGAGACAGCTCTGTACAGGGAGGAGAGGAGGAGGAGACAGCTCTGTACAGGGAGGAGAGGAGGAGACAGCACTGTACAGGGAGGAGAGGAGGAGACAGCTCTGTACAGGGAGGAGAGGAGGAGACAGCTCTGTACAGGGAGGAGAGGAGGAGACAGCTCTGTACAGGGAGGAGAGGAGGAGACAGCTCTGTACAGGGAGGAGAGGAGGAGACAGCTCTGTACAGGGAGGAGAGGAGGAGACAGCTCTGTACAGGGAGGAGGAGGAGAGGAGGAGACAGCTCTGTACAGGGAGGAGGAGGAGAGGAGGAGACAGCTCTGTACAGGGAGGAGAGGAGGAGACAGCTCTGTACAGGGAGGAGGAGGAGAGGAGGAGACAGCTCTGTACAGGGAGGAGAGGAGGAGACAGCGCTGTACAGGGAGGAGAGGAGGAGACAGCTCTGTACAGGGAGGAGAGGAGGAGACAGCTCTGTACAGGGAGGAGAGGAGGAGACAGCGCTGTACAGGGAGGAGAGGAGGAGACAGCTCTGTACAGGGAGGAGGAGGAGAGGAGGTGGAGACAGCTCTGTACAGGGAGGAGAGGAGGAGACAGCTCTGTACAGGGAGGAGGAGGAGAGGAGGTGGAGACAGCTCTGTACAGGGAGGAGAGGAGGAGACAGCGCTGTACAGGGAGGAGGTGTGTAAAGTGAGGTAGAGAGAACAGTCCTCAGTGAAACCCTGGCCCAGTTCCGTAAAGCTAATGTACTCCCACAGGGGAACTGTTTTGGTTGCTCTATTTCTACTGACCCAGGACTATCAGACTTTATTATCAGCCCTACCACTATCAGCCCTACCACTATCAGCTCTACCACTATCAGACTTTATTATCAGCCCTACCACTATCAGCCCTACCACTATCAGACTTCATTATCAGCCCTACCACTATCAGCCCTACCACTATCAGACTTCATTATCAGCCCTACCACTATCAGCTCTACCACTATCAGACTTTATTATCAGCCCTACCACTATCAGCCCTACCACTATCAGACTTCATTATCAGCCCTACCACTATCAGCTCTACCACTATCAGACTTTATTATCAGCCCTACCACTATCAGCCCTACCACTACCAGACTTCATTATCAGCCCTACCACTATCAGACTTTATTATCAGCCCTACTACTATCAGCCCTACCACTATCAGACTTTATTATCAGCCCTACCACTATCAGCCCTACCACTATCAGACTTTATTATCAGCCCTACCACTATCAGCCCTACCACTATCAGACTTTATTATCAGCCCTACTACTATCAGCCCTACCACTCAGACTTTATTATCAGCCCTACCACTATCAGCCCTACCACTATCAGACTTTATTATCAGCCCTACCACTATCAGCCCTAACACTATCAGAATTCATTATCAGCTCTACCACTACCAGCTCTACCAATATCAGCCCTACCACTATCAGCCCTACCACTATCAGCCCTACCACTATCAGACCTTACTCTATCAGCCCTACCACTATCAGACCTACCACTACCAGCTCTATCACTATCAGCCCTACCACTATCAGCCCTACCACTATCAGCCCTTACTCTATCAGCCCTACCACTATCAGCCCTACCACTATCAGCCCTACCACTATCAGAATTCATTATCAGCCCTACTACTATCAGCCCTACCACTATCAGCCCTACCACTATCAGCCCTACCACTATCAGAATTCATTATCAGCCCTAACACTATCAGCCCTGACACTATCAGTCCATGATCAGTTCCTTTTGTTTTGTTGTCGTTGAGGGAGAGGTTATTTTCTGGCACCACTCCACCAGGGCCTCACCTCCTCCCTGTAAGCTGTCTCGTCATTGTTTGTAATCAGGCCTACTATGGTTGTGTCGTCTGCAAACTTGATGATTGAGTTGGAGGCATGCCTGGCCATGCAGTCATGGTGAACAGGGAGTACAGGAAGGGGCTGATCACACACCCTTGTGGGGCCCCAGTGTTGAGGATCAGCAAAGTGGAGGTGTTGTTTCCTACCTTCAACACCTGGGGGCGACCCGTCAGGAAGTCAGGACCCAGTTGCACAGGGTGGGGTTCAGACCCAGGACCTCAAGCTTAATGATGGTCTTGGAGGGTACTATGGTGTGGGTCTAGGGTGGCAGGTAAGGTGGAGGTGATATGATCCTTGACTAGTCTCTCAAAGCACTTCATGATGACAGAGGTCAGTGCTACGGGGCGATAGTCATTTAGTTCAGTTACCGTTGCTTTCTTAGGTACAGGAACAATGGTGGCCATCTTGAAGCATGTGGGGACAACAGACAGGGATAGGGAGAGATTGAATATGTCCGTAAACACTCCAGCCAGCTGGTCTGCGCATGCCCTGAGGTTAGATATAGATAGCTGACATACAGAGGTCAGAACCGTGTTACCACACCACCGGCAGTCATGAGTCATGACCACTCAAATTCCACATGACCGTTGAGTCACGGTAATCCCCTCCTATTCTGCTGTCTGTAAACCTACATGAATGGCGCTGATGTGTTGGTAGTACCCAACTCACTAACAACCATCAGGTCGCTAATGAATGGCCTGTACTCAGCACTCTATTGTCCCTCTAATCACTCTGACATTATTGCAAAAGTAATCGAAAATCACATCAAACACTTGAATAATGAATTTGAATAATCTGAATAATGAATATAAAGGGTGATGGGAGTTAGAGGTTCTGTTCTGAAATGGACCGGGGACTTTCCGAGACTGACACAATATGCACAAATTATTTGTTTAAACATACAGACTCAGTCTGGTCCACACCCGGTCAGGTCCACACCCGGTCAGGTCCACACACGGTCAGGTCCACACCCGGTCAGGTCTAACCCGGTCAGGTCCACACCCGGTCAGGTAGGGAGCAGGGGAGGGGAGGGGCCATGATGTGTGGCAGGGGAGGGGCCGTGATGTGTGGCAGGGGAGGGGCCGTGATGTGTGGCAGGGGAGGGGCCGTGATGTGTGGCAGGGGAGGGGCCGTGATGTGTGGCAGGGGAGAGGCCGTGATGTGTGGCAGGGGAGGGGCCGTGATGTGTGACACGGGAGCAGTGGAGGGGCTGTGATGTGACACCGGAGCAGGGGAGGGGCCGTGATGTGACACGGGAGCAGGGGAGGGGCCGTGATGTGTGACACGGGAGCAGGGGAGGGGCCGTGATGTGTGACACGGGAGCAGGGGAGGGGCCGTGATGTGTGACACGGGAGCAGGGGAGGGGCCGTGATGTGTGGCAGGGGAGAGGCCGTGATGTGTGGCAGGGGAGGGGCAGTGATGTGTGGCAGGGGAGGGGCCGTGATGTGTGGCAGGGGAGGGGCCGTGATGTGTGATACGGGAGCAGGGGAGGGGCCGTGATGTGTGACACGGGAGCAGGGGAGGGGCCGTGATGTGTGACACGGGAGCAGGGGAGGGGCCGTGATGTGTGACACGGGAGCAGGGGAGGGGCCGTGATGTGTGAAATGGGAGCAGAGGAGGGCCCGTGATGTGTGATACGGGAGCAGGGGAGGGGCTGTGATGTGACATGGGAGCAGGGGAGGGGCTGTGATGTGACACGGGAGCAGGGGAGGGGCCGTGATGTGTGATACGGGAGCAGGGGAGGGGCCGTGATGTGACACGGGAGCAGGGGAGGGGCTGTGATGTGACACGGGAGCAGGGGAGGGGCCGTGATGTGACACGGGAGGGGCTGTGATGTGTGTGTTCACTGTGAGTGACACTGGTCTCTGTCTATTCGGTCTCGCTCTCTCCCTGGTCTCTCTCCATTCTGGTGTGTGTGTGTGTGTGTGTGTGTGTGTGTGTGTGTGTGTGTGTGTGTATATATAGAACCACTGGTAAGACAACATGCTATTTGAATCAATGTAGATGTAATATATAGTAAGACATCTATATATTATATGCATTTGCATGATGTTCTGGAAGATATTGGGAAAATACAATTTACAGTTGAAGTCGGAAGTTTACATACCCTTAGGTTGAAGTCATTAAAACTCATGTTTCAACCACTCCACAGATTACATGTTAACAAACTATAGTTCTGACAAGTTGGTTAGGACATCTACTTTGTGCATGACACAAGTAATTCTTCCAACAAATGTTTAGACAGATTATTTCACTTAGAATTCACTATATCACAATTCCAGTGGGTCAGAAGTTCACATACACTAAGTTGACTGTGCCTTTAAACAGCTTGGAAAATGGCTTTAGAAGCTTCTGATAGGCTAATTGACATAATTTGAGTCAATTGGAGGTGTACCTGTGGATGTATTTCAAGGCCAACCTACAAACTCAGTGCCTCTTTGCTCGACATCATGGGGAAATCAAAAGAAATCAGCCAAGACCTCAGGAAAAAATGTGTAGACCTCCACAAGTCTGGTTCATCCTTGGGAGCAATTTCCAAACGCCTGAAGGTACCACGTTCATCTGTACAAACAATAGTACGCAAGTATAAACACCATGGGACCACGCAGCCATCATACCGCTCAGGAAGGAGACGCGTTCTGTCTCCTAGAGATGAACGTACTTTGGTGCGAAAAGCGCAAATCAATCCCAGTACAACAGCAAAGGACCTTGTGAAGATGCTGGAGGAAACAGGTACAAAAGTATCTATATCCACAGTAAAACGAGTCCTATATCCACAGTAAAACAAGTCCTATATCAACATAACCTGAAAGGCCGCTCAGCAAGGAAGAAGCCACTGCTCCAAAACCGCCATAAAAAAGCCAGACTACGGTTTGCAACTGCACATGGGGACAAAGATCATACTTTTTGGAGAAATGTCCTCTGGTCTGATGAAACAAAAATAGAACTGTTTGGCCATAATGACCATCGTTATGTTTGGAGGAAAAAGGTGGAGGCTTGCAAGCCGAAGAACACCATCCCAACCGTGAAGCACGGGGGTGGCAGCATCATGTTGTGGGGGTGCTTTGCTGCAGGAGGGACTGGTGCACTTCACAAAATAGATGTTATCATGAGGAAGGAAAATTATGTGGATATATTGAAGCAAAATCTCAAGACATCAGTCAGGAAGTTAAAGTTTGGTCGCAAATGGGTCTTCCAAATGGACAATGACCCCAAGCATACTTCCAAAGTTGTGGCAAAATGGCTTAAGGACAACAAAGTCAAGGTATTGGAGTGGCCATCGCAAAGCCCTGACCTCAATCCTATAGAAAATGTTGTGGGCAGAACTGAAAAAGCGTGTGCGAGCAAGGAGGCCTACAAACCTGACTCAGTTACACCAGTTCTGTCAGGAGGAATGGGCCAAAATTCACCCAACTTATTGTGGGAAGCTTGTGGAAGGCTACCCAAAACGTTTGACCCAAGTTAAACAATTTAAAGGCAATGCTACCAAATACTAATTGAGTGTATGTAAACTTCTGACCCACTGGGAATGTGATGAAAGAAATAAAAGCTGAAATAAATCACTCTCTACTATTATTCTGACATTTCACATTCTTAAAATAAAGTGGTGATCCTAACTGACCTAAGACGGAGACTTTTAATGTCAGGAATTGTGAAAAAGTTTACATGTATTGTCTAAGGTGTATGTCAACTTCCGACTTCAACTGTATATAGCTCTTTAAAAAAACAAAATGTGTTGAAGCCCAATGAGCAAGTTGCCATCACATAAGGAAGTAACCTCTCAAAGGGGGAAATCTAAAGAGGAAGCAGACAGAGGGGGGTCCACCGTCCTCTCCTGTAGCTCTGTCTATTATATAGGGAACTATAAAACAAACTCTAAATATTGCCATAACAAAAGTTATACTCTCAATAATGCCACGAGTCCATTTTCACACAGGCTACATAATTACCATACCTGGGAGTAACTGAAACATCCTGGAAATGTTGCCATTATATTCACCACTGCTTGTCCTCTCCTCAGACCTTCTCTCTTTACCATAGTCCCTCCCATTGGAGGACAGCTTTACTGAGTTGAAAATTAATCTATTATTTATAATATTGTCCTATACTTTATATAGTATATCCTTGTCTTCTTTCAGTTTTCCCTAGTCTGTTTTACTGTCTCTTTGAACGTAAAAGGAGAGGATATGACCGTCACGTGACAGTGAGAGTTTCGGGTTGCTCCAACTGTTTTCCGTTATATTTGGGACGATGGTCATCACGGTGCTTTCAAGACAACTGGGAACTCGGAAAAAACGAGGTCAAATCAAGACGTCAGTGATCTTCAAGTCGAAAAGTCGAAGCTCTAGAATGATGCCCGAGTTTCCAAATTGGATGACAGTTCAAAACGATTTTTCCCAATCGGATTTTTCCCCAGAGTTCCCAGT
This sequence comes from Thymallus thymallus, assembly GCA_023634145.1. Lineage (NCBI taxonomy): Eukaryota > Metazoa > Chordata > Actinopteri > Salmoniformes > Salmonidae > Thymallus > Thymallus thymallus. Next base: position 1,817,755 of record CM042383.1, read on the forward strand.
TGTCTTGAACGAACTGAAGTCGGAAGTCTGAGATTTTCGAGTTCCAAATTCCCAGTTGTTTTGAATGCGGCATTAGTCCTGTTTAGGGGCTGGGTTTCTGTCTTTTATCTAAAGAACAAATCCGTTGTAAGCAAACATGGAGAGATAAAGGTATTGAAAAGAAACGGAAGAAGTATGCTTATATTACCATTAAGCTTTTAAAATGGCAATACGGGAACTAAAAGTATGTCTTCTTGGGGTAAGTGAACTAAGTCATTGGTTGGTGATTGTTTTTGGAAATTCTTTGTCTGTCTGCGGTCCGTCTGAATATTTTTAGACTGAGAACACGACCGTTTGACATCCTTTCTGTCTAGTTCAATTTGACACCGCATAGAAACGGAACTGCTCTTATCTTATTATCTTATCGAATAATCGTTGCACGCAGAGAGACATTTATTTTGGAAAATATGTGGAAGCGACGCCACATAACCTAATCATGAACTTTCCCCGGCCAGTTATAGGCCTGTACAATCCCGTTTGTAATCTGTCAACTATGTGTTGTTGTTTATTTTACTGCTGCATTGTTTGTTTTGTCGTCCTTGTCCATTGAGTGATTTCCCTTACCCCTGCGTTTTTGGAATGGCTCTTCTGACTATGAAATACCAGCCATTACGTCACCATCCGGCTAGAGTTGTTACAAGTATTCTACCCATTAGGTTCTACATGACACCTCTGAGAATCCAGCAAGAATAAGGCCATGACCTCGGCGATTTCAAAATAATAGTTGAAGGTGAAGTTAAAAAATCATGCAAATGATCGAAATTCGTAACATTTTATAAGGAAATTTTAGCAAACGTAGAATTTTGTTTAACAATATAAAGAAAGCAAAATAGTTAATAGCCTTAATATCAGAAATAATATTATAGCATATTATAGCATATAGCCTAGCGGTTAGAGCGTTGGGCCAGTAACCATAAGGTCGCTGGTTCGAAAACCCGAGGCTACAAGGTGAAAAACCTGTTGCTGTGTCCTTGAGCAAGGGACTTAACCCTAATTTGCTCCAGGGGTGCCGTACTACTATTTGTTCTTAACTGACTTGCCTAATTAAATAAAGGTTAAATACAACTACTTTTAACATTTAAGGTAATGATTACTAGATAGTTATCATGGTAACAGCAGTAATACACATAACAAAACAGGAGCACTTCCAAGGACCTCATTCCAATACTTGTGGCCCAATCTAAGTAACATAGTAAAAAAAAACTCCCCATTTAAAATAAGTCACTTTAAACTAGAGAGAGCTGTTTTTTGCATGGGCTGTGAAAATTGGTCTTCTCACGAAAACGTCTGTAGCGTCCAAACGGTTTGGCCTACAAACTAATATGACCCCACTGTGGAAAGGGGAGACTCTCACGAACTGAAGGTATCCCTTGAATGGAAAAATGAATGGAAGTATGGAGGTAGTTTTGTGCCAACAGAAATGTGTCAAAAAAAAACAGAAATATTTCCTGAGCCGTCTTAGAGCTTTTAGACTTCAAAACCTTATGATTTATACTGAACAACAATAATCACGCAACATGTAAAGTGCTGGCACCATGTTTCATGAGCTGATATAAAAGATATTCGCACAATTTGCTTATTTCTCTGAAATTTGATGCACAAATTTGTTTCCATCCCTGTTAGTGAGCATTTCTCCTTTGCCAAGATAATCCATCCACCTGACAGGTGTGGCACATCAAGAAGCTGATTAAACAGCATGATCAATACACATGTGCACCTTGTGCTGGGGACAATGAAAGGCCACTAAAATGTGCAGTGTTGTCACACAATTGGCATGCTGACTGAAGGAATGTCCACCAGAGCTGTTGCCAGAGAATTGAATGTTCATATCGCTACCATAAGCCACCTCCAACGTTGTTTTAGAGAATTTGGCAGTACGTCCAAGTACATGAAGACGGGGTAAAGTGACTAGGCATCAGGATAGATAATAATAAGGTATTTGAGGTAGATATGTACATGAAGGCAGGGTAAAGTGACTAGGCATCAGGATAGATAATAATAAGGTATTTGAGGTAGATATGTACATGAAGGCAGGGTAAAGTGACTAGGCATCAGGATAGATAATAATAAGGTATTTGAGGTAGATATGTACATGAAGGCAGGGTAAAGTGACTAGGCATCAGGATAGATAATAATAAGGTATTTGAGGTAGATATGTACATGAAGGCAGGGTAAAGTGACTAGGCATCAGGATAGATAATAATAAGGTATTTGAGGTAGATATGTACATGAAGGCAGGGTAAAGTGACTAGACATCAGGATAGATAATAATAGGGTATTTGAGGTAGATATGTACATGAAGGCAGGGTAAAGTGACTAGGCATCAGGATAGATAATAATAAGGTATTTGAGGTAGATATGTACATGAAGGCAGGGTAAAGTGACTAGACATCAGGATAGATAATAATAAGGTATTTGAGGTAGATATGTACATGAAGGCAGGGTAAAGTGACTAGTCATCAGGATAGATAATAATAAGGTATTTGAGGTAGATATGTACATGAAGGCAGGGTAACGTGTAAGTGTGTGTGTTTGTATCACAGGGAGCTGCTGAGGTGGTCAGCTCATAATGACAGTTGGGACGGAGTGAATGAAACCATGGAAACCTTGTGTTTGATGTATTTACTACCATACCACTCATTCTGCTCCAGCCATTACCACAAGCCCGTCCTCCCCAATTAAGGTGCCACCAACCTCCTGTGGTGTGTGTGTTTTGTGTTGTGTCTGTATGTGTGTGTGTGTGTGTAATTTGTGTGTGTGTGTGTGTAATGTAGTGTATGTACATGTGTGAGGGTCACTGTAGTGAGTGAGTGTATAGTTTGTTTTTACACTGCTGCTACCAGCTGTCTATTATCTATGCATAGTAACTCACTGGACTCTACCCACACACTCACTGGACTCTACCCACACACTCACTGGACTCTACCCACACACTCACTGGACTCTACCCACACACTCACTGGACTCTACCCACACACTCACTGGACTCTACCCACACACTCACTGGACTCTACCCACACACTCACTGGACTCTACCCACACACTCACTGGACTCTACCCACACACTCACTGGACTAAACCCACAAACTCACTGGACTAAACCCACACACTCACTGGACTAAACCCACACACTCACTGGACTAAACCCACACACTCACTGGACTAAACCCACACACTCACTGGACTAAACCCACACACTCACTGGACTAAACCCACACACTCACTGGACTAAACCCCCACACTCACTGGACTGAATGTGTGTTGGGTCATTGTTCTGTTGAAAAAAAACTGATAGTCCCACTAAGCCCAAACCAGATGGATGGCGTATCGCTGCAGAATGCTGTGGTAGCCATGCTGGTTAAGTGTGCCTTGAATTCTAAATAAATCACAGTCAGAGGGTGGCAGGTAGCCTAGTGGTTAGAGTGTAGTGTCAGTAACTATAGTGGTGTCAGAGGGTGGCCTAGTGGTTAGAGTGTAGTGTCAGTAACTATAGTGGTGTCAGAGGGTGGCAGGTAGCCTAGTGGTTAGAGCATAGTGTCAGTAACTATAGTGGTGTCAGAGGGTGGCCTAGTGGTTAGAGTGTAGTGTCAGTAACTATAGTGGTGTCAGAGGGTGGCCTAGTGGTTAGAGTGTAGTGTCAGTAACTATAGTGGTGTCAGAGGGTAGCCTAGTGGTTAGAGTGTAGTGTCAGTAACTATAGTGGTGTCAGAGGGTGGCAGGTAGCCTAGTGGTTAGAGTGTAGTGTCAGTAACTATAGTGGTGTCAGAGGGTGGCAGGTAGCCTAGTGGTTAGAGTGTAGTGTCAGTAACTATAGTGGTGTCAGAGGGTGGCAGGTAGCCTAGTGGTTAGAGCGTAGTGTCAGTAACTATAGTGGTGTCAGAGGGTGGCCTAGTGGTTAGAGTGTAGTGTCAGTAACTATAGTGGTGTCAGAGGGTGGCCTAGTGGTTAGAGCGTAGTGTCAGTAACTATAGTGGTGTCAGAGGGTGGCCTAGTGGTTAGAGTGTAGTGTCAGTAACTATAGTGGTGTCAGAGGGTGGCCTAGTGGTTAGAGCGTAGTGTCAGTAACTATAGTGGTGTCAGAGGGTGGCCTAGTGGTTAGAGCATAGTGTCCGTAACTATAGTGGTGTCAGAGGGTGGCAGGTAGCCTAGTGGTTAGAGCGTAGTGTCAGTAACTATAGTGGTGTCAGAGGGTGGCAGGTAGCCTAGTGGTTAGAGCATAGTGTCAGTAACTATAGTGGTGTCAGAGGGTGGCAGGTAGCCTAGTGGTTAGAGTGTAGTGTCAGTAACTATAGTGGTGTCAGAGGGTGGCAGGTAGCCTAGTGGTTAGAGCGTAGTGTCAGTAACTATAGTGGTGTCAGAGGGTGGCCTAGTGGTTAGAGCGTAGTGTCAGTAACTATAGTGGTGTCAGAGGGTGGCCTAGTGGTTAGAGCATAGTGTCAGTAACTATAGTGGTGTCAGAGGGTGGCAGGTAGCCTAGTGGTTAGAGTGTAGTGTCAGTAACTATAGTGGTGTCAGAGGGTGGCAGGTAGCCTAGTGGTTAGAGTGTAGTGTCAGTAACTATAGTGGTGTCAGAGGGTGGCCTAGTGGTTAGAGCATAGTGTCCGTAACTATAGTGGTGTCAGAGGGTGGCAGGTAGCCTAGTGGTTAGAGCGTAGTGTCAGTAACTATAGTGGTGTCAGAAGGTGGCAGGTAGCCTAGTGGTTAGAGCATAGTGTCAGTAACTATAGTGGTGTCAGAGGGTGGCAGGTAGCCTAGTGGTTAGAGTGTAGTGTCAGTAACTATAGTGGTGTCAGAGGGTGGCAGGTAGCCTAGTGGTTAGAGCGTAGTGTCAGTAACTATAGTGGTGTCAGAGGGTGGCCTAGTGGTTAGAGCGTAGTGTCAGTAACTATAGTGGTGTCAGAGGGTGGCCTAGTGGTTAGAGCATAGTGTCAGTAACTATAGTGGTGTCAGAGGGTGGCAGGTAGCCTAGTGGTTAGAGTGTAGTGTCAGTAACTATAGTGGTGTCAGAGGGTGGCCTAGTGGTTAGAGCATAGTGTCAGTAACTATAGTGGTGTCAGAGGGTGGCCTAGTGGTTAGAGCATAGTGTCAGTAACTATAGTGGTGTCAGAGGGTGGCAGGTAGCCTAGTGGTTAGAGCGTAGTGTCAGTAACTATAGTGGTGTCAGAGGGTGGCAGGTAGCCTAGTGGTTAGAGCATAGTGTCAGTAACTATAGTGGTGTCAGAGGGTGGCCTAGTGGTTAGAGCGTAGTGTCAGTAACTATAGTGGTGTCAGAGCGTGGCCTAGTGGTTAGAGCGTAGTGTCAGTAACTATAGTGGTGTCAGAGGGTGGCCTAGTGGTTAGAGCGTAGTGTCAGTAACTATAGTGGTGTCAGAGGGTGGCCTAGTGGTTAGAGCATAGTGTCAGTAACTATAGTGGTGTCAGAGGGTGGCAGGTAGCCTAGTGGTTAGAGCGTAGTGTCAGTAACTATAGTGGTGTCAGAGGGTGGCAGGTAGCCTAGTGGTTAGAGCATAGTGTCAGTAACTATAGTGGTGTCAGAGGGTGGCCTAGTGGTTAGAGCGTAGTGTCAGTAACTATAGTGGTGTCAGAGCGTGGCCTAGTGGTTAGAGCGTAGTGTCAGTAACTATAGTGGTGTCAGAGGGTGGCCTAGTGGTTAGAGCGTAGTGTCAGTAACTATAGTGGTGTCAGAGGGTGGCCTAGTGGTTAGAGCATAGTGTCAGTAACTATAGTGGTGTCAGAGGGTGGCAGGTAGCCTAGTGGTTAGAGCATAGTGTCAGTAACTATAGTGGTGTCAGAGGGTGGCAGGTAGCCTAGTGGTTAGAGCGTAGTGTCAGTAACTATAGTGGTGTCAGAGGGTGGCCTAGTGGTTAGAGTGTAGTGTCAGTAACTATAGTGGTGTCAGAGGGTGGCCTAGTGGTTAGAGCGTAGTGTCAGTAACTATAGTGGTGTCAGAGGGTGGCAGGTAGCCTAGTGGTTAGAGCGTAGTGTCAGTAACTATAGTGGTGTCAGAGGGTGGCCTAGTGGTTAGAGTGTAGTGTCAGTAACTATAGTGGTGTCAGAGGGTGGCCTAGTGGTTAGAGCGTAGTGTCAGTAACTATAGTGGTGTCAGAGGGTGGCAGGTAGCCTAGTGGTTAGAGCGTAGTGTCAGTAACTATAGTGGTGTCAGAGGGTGGCCTAGTGGTTAGAGCGTAGTGTCAGTAACTATAGTGGTGTCAGAGGGTGGCCTAGTGGTTAGAGCATAGTGTCAGTAACTATAGTGGTGTCAGAGGGTGGCAGGTAGCCTAGTGGTTAGAGCATAGTGTCAGTAACTATAGTGGTGTCAGAGGGTGGCAGGTAGCCTAGTGGTTAGAGCGTAGTGTCAGTAACTATAGTGGTGTCAGAGGGTGGCCTAGTGGTTAGAGTGTAGTGTCAGTAACTATAGTGGTGTCAGAGGGTGGCCTAGTGGTTAGAGCGTAGTGTCAGTAACTATAGTGGTGTCAGAGGGTGGCAGGTAGCCTAGTGGTTAGAGTGTAGTGTCAGTAACTATAGTGGTGTCAGAGGGTGGCAGGTAGCCTAGTGGTTAGAGTGTAGTGTCAGTAACTATAGTGGTGTCAGAGGGTGGCCTAGTGGTTAGAGTGTAGTGTCAGTAACAGAAAGGTTGTTGGTTTGTGACGGTCCTCATGAGAGACAGTTTCATCAAAGCGCTTGATGGTTTTTGCGACTGCACTTGAAGAAACGTTCAAAGTTCTTTACATTATTTACCATACAGTATTTGACTATAACTTAATCTTTTCCATACAGTATTTGACTATAACTTAATCTTTTCCATACAGTATTTGACTATAACTTGACATGCACCATTTTTTATGGCAAACCAATTTTAATAATTTGTATTCAATGGCAGGTTGTGAACATTTTGAGAAATATGTCTGTTTTACAGTTTCATAATCCTAATACAGCACACGAAGGATGTGTGTGATTTGGCTCAGTGTGAACAAGTGACTTTGTGAATATGATTCTTGTACTAAGTCAATTGAAAATGTGCTTTTGAAACATTTAAGCTGATTGGGCTCCTGAGTTGAATAGTAGAATGGACCCCCCACCCCCCCTCCTTTTACTGCGACACAATGTACAGGAAGTCATGTATGGTGCAGTATGTACAGTGCCTTCAGAAAGTATTCACACCCCTTGACTTTTTCCATATTTTGTTGTGTAACAATTTGAGATTAAAATTGATTTATTCTGTAATGTCAATGTTGAAGAAAATTATAACATTTGTAAAATAAAATACATATGCCCATGATTATTTTTCAAATTCTTCAAGCTCTGTCAAATTAGTTGTTGATCATCGCTAGACAACCATTTTCACGTCTCGCCATAGATTTTCAAGTAGATTTAAGTCAAAACTGTAAGTCGGACACTCAGGAACATTCAACATTGTCTTGGTAAGCAACTCCAGTGTATATTTGGCCTTGTGTTGTAGGTTAATGTCCTGCTGAAAGGTGAATTCATCTCCCAGGTCTGGTGGAAAGCAGACTGAACCAGGTTTTCCTCCAGGATGTTTCCTGTGCTTAGCGCCATTCCGTTTATTTTTTATCCTGAAAAACTCCCCAGTCCTTAACGATTACAAGCATATCCATAACATGATGCAGCCACCACTATGCTTGAAAATATGGAGACTGGTACTCATGTGTTGTATTGGATTTGCCCCAAACATAACACGTTGTATTCAGGACAAAAGGTTAATTGCTTTGCCACTCTTTTTGTAGTATTACTTTAGTGCCTTGTTGCATGTTTTGGAATATTTTTTATTCTGTACAGACTTCCTTCTTAACACTCTGTCAATAAGGTTACTGTTGTAGAGTAACTACAATGTTGTTGATCGATCCACAGCCACTCTGTAACTGTTTTAAAGTCACCATTGGGCTCATGGTGAAATCCCTGAGCGGTTTCCTTCCTCTCCAGCAACAGCGTTGTGAAGGATGCCTGTATCTTTGTAATAATGACTGGGTGTATTGATACACCATCCATCCAAAGTGTAATTATTAACTTCACCATGCTCTAAGGGATATTCAATGTCTGTTTTTTCATTTTTTATTTTTTTTTACCCATCTACCAATAGGTACCCTTCTTTTCAAGGCATTGGAAAACCTCCTTGGTCTTTGTGGTTGAATCTGTGTTTGAAATTCACTGCTGGACTGAGGAACCATACAGATAATTGTATGTGTGGGGAACAGAGATGAGGTAGTCATTCATAAACCATGTTAAACATTATTATTGCACACAGAATGAGTTAATGCAACTTATTTTTACATTTCCGCTTTTCATTTTTTTAAATTTGTAAAACTTGGGTTATTGTGTTTAGGCCAGTGGAAAAAAAACACAACTTTTTATCCATTTTAAATTCAGGCTGTAACACAACACAATGTGGAAAAAGTCAATGTGAATACTTTCTGAAGGCACTGTATGTCTAATATGAAAAACATACTGCATTTAAGCTGATAGGCCACTCTTTAAGGGCCACAGAATGAGCGGCGAAGCTGCTTGGGGTGTACACTCTGTGGGTTTGGAAACTAGAATTGCTGCTGAGCAGAATGGACCCCCTTTTACTGCCACACAACATACGGCAATTATGTAAAGTCTAGGAGGAAACAAAAAAAAACATTGTTGACCATAGTCTTGAAAAATATAACTAATATATCACATAATATCTTTAAATTATTGTTTTTATGATAACTAGTATAAAATATATTGATAATTGTTCAAATTAGGATGCTTTTGGCAATAACATACAGTATCTTCTCAAGTCTTTGTCTGATCCATTTTGTCTTTTGTAGACAGAGAGCAACCCCTACATTGCATTTCACCAACATCTTTCTTTTTGCAGGATACAGGAGTGGGCAAGTCTAGTATTGTATGTCGGTTTGTGCAAGACCATTTCGACCACAACATCAGTCCAACGATTGGGTAAGTTGTAAGACCATTAACACCTTCTTCTATGCAATAGGCAGCAACAAGTATGTAATCAGCCTTCAGCCTGTCCTGTTCTGGAGACCTTTCAGGAATCTCAAGTTAAGTGTCTACCCAAGTTCTCTGTCTTCCTTGTCCAAGTTCTCTGTCTTCCTTGTCCAAGTTCTCTGTCTTCCTTGTCCAAGTTCTCTGTCTTCCTGTGTTGGGAGGATTTTCCTGGAAATAAGGGCTTTTTATCCAAGATAATTTTCTTCTTCTCGCATCTGATTGTGTTTGTCATAATAGGCCTGGTGTTGAATGGCCCCCCTTTTATAGGCCTGAGGACCAATTTCCAAAATGTACCCTCATCAAAGTTGCCCATCCCTGATCTAAAACATACAGCATCCGTCACAGGAGAAATACAGCTATTCTATTCTATCATTCACAGTTGTAAAATGGTGACACCAACTCCTAGGCCTAATGTTCTGTGTTACTTGCAGGGCATCATTTTTAACCAAGACTGTGCCGTGTGGACATGAACTACACAAGTTCCTCATCTGGGACACAGCAGGACAGGAAAGGGTGAGTCAGGTTCTTTGCTCTTCCGTTATATGTTTAACTACTCATCCATCGTCTGTTCATCAGTTGTTTCTGTCTTTGCTCATCCTTCATCTGTTTAGGGTTAGCTTGAGACAAACTAATTTGGGGAGATTATAAAAATCTGTCCACATTGTTTATGTTTCATTAAAACAAATCTCCTACAGTAGCTTCACTTCTTGCTAGGAGGTAAAGGCTGGTTCCAGGGGTCAATGGAGAGAGTTGACATGGCAACCCTTTTCACTGTTTACTTCCTGGTTCCAAAGTATGCATCCAAACATTTACACAGTCAAATTTAAAGATATGATTGATTATTAGGTGAAACACTGAGAGATCGCGGTTCAAGGTTCATAGTACTGTTGTGGTATGATGACTCACATGGGTGGGTTGTAAATGCAAGTGTGTGTGTGTGATACTGGGTAGGGTTAGATAGATACTGGGTAGGGTTAGATAGATACTGGGTAGGGTTAGATTAATACTGGGTAGGGTTAGATTAATACTGGGTAGGGTTAGATAGATACTGGGTAGGGTTAGATAGATACTGGGTGGGTGGGGGTTAGATAGATACTGGGTAGGTGGGGGTTAGATAGATACTGGGTAGGCGTGGGTTAGATTAATACTGGGTAGGGTTAGATAGATACTGGGTAGGTGGGGGTTAGATAGATACTGGGTAGGTGGGGGTTAGATAGATACTGGGTAGGTGGGGGTTAGATAGATACTGGGTAGGTGGGGGTTAGATAGATACTGGGTAGGTGGGGGTTAGATAGATACTGGGTAGGTGGGGGATAGATAGATACTTGTTAGGCAGGGGTTAGATAGATACTGCTGTTGGAATAACTTCTGCCATCATCACTTCCTGTATACATAGGGGATAATAGCTAACAGTTATCTCTCTAAATCACTTATCTTATCATCCCTTTATCCAACATAGTTGAATTTCCTGTTTGTATTCTGAACTTAGAATGTTTATTTTTCCAAACTAAAGCTAAGAGAGTTGGAACATGCCTGGAATGTCTCCTGGATATCTATAGGCCATACCAACCAGTTAGAACTCAGTTATATATGCTGTTGTCTACTACCAACTGTAACTTAATGTATCGTTGTATTCCAGTTCCACTCGCTGGCCCCCATGTACTACAGAGGCTCTGCTGCTGCTGTCATAGTGTATGACATCACCAAACTGGTAAGGAGTGGATCAATATTCAGTGTGGATTCCAGACTACAGACATTATAGCCTGGTCCCTGATCTATTTGTGCTGTCTTGCCAACTCCTATCTTAATTGCCATGCCAAACAGATCTGAGGCAAGGGCCCCTATTCATAAAGCATCTCAGAGTAGCAGTGCTGATCTAGGATCAGGTCATCATTATACCTAGTACTGCTACTCTGAGATGCTTTATGAATACAGGCCCAGAGCTGTGGATAATGATGACATGATCCTAGATCAGCACTGCTACTCTGAGATGCTTTATGAATACAGGCCCAGAGCTGTGGATAATGATGACCTGATCCTAGATCAGCACTGCTACTCTGAGATGCTTTATGAATACAGGCCCAGAGCTGTGGATAATGATGACCTGATCCTAGATCAGCACTGCTACTCTGATATGCTTCATGACTACAGGTCCAGGCTAGAGAAATTAGGCTTTGTATAAAGTTTGACCCATCAGCCCTGGAGTAAAGTGTAACCTGGCCATTGTATTGTCTGTCTGTATGTCTGCCAGGACTCTTTCCAGACACTGAAGAAATGGGTGAAGGAACTGAAAGAACATGGTCCTGAGGACATCGTTGTAGCCATCGCAGGGAACAAGAACGACTTGGGAGACATAAGGTATTAATACTTTTTTGTATAAATATATTTTAATGTTTTATTTTTTATTTTCTTGTTCAGGTCAACATCATAAACCAAGAAACAAGACAATACAGTGACAGTAAACAAGAACACACAACATTAAGAGTTATACATTCTCTACACCCTAGTGATTTGACTGTAGTATATAAAATACGGAGTCAAAGTGACCAGGGTCCAGTTGACCCATAGATTGATAGTATTTTTATATTGACACTTAACATGGTACTGTATCTGCAATATTAGGGGAAAGAGATAGCTAGCTAGGGGGAAGAGATAGCTTCCTTGTTCCTAAAGTGAGCACTCATTTTCTCCAGTGGTAACACTTTAAACATCTCACAGTACCACTGCTTTATGGTTGGTGGCTGGTCTTTTATCCAGTTAAGGAGAATGCATTTGTGGGCCACAAAGAGTAATGTTTAAGAAGATTGAGCTGTGCTAAGGTAAGTAAGGGCCTGTTCCCGACGACACCCAGTACAAATGGCCATGGGTCCATTCTTATAGGATATCTGAACATGCCCTCCAGCTCCGTTTTGACATTTTCCAAGATTGTAATTAATTAAGTCCAGAACAGATGGCCAGGAGTGCATTTTTTCTTCTCCCACTTCCAGCAGGTATCAGAGAGTCCCCTGAACCCCTGGCAGAATATTCTATTGCATCTACTGGACCTTGTTGCAGGTCATCAGTTGTCTTGTTTCAAGCCATTAGAATGTCTAGGCCTCTTCCCAGCACCGTTTCCCATACCCTAATCAGAGCACTTGAGTTACTTTCAACATTAGAGTGTATAGCAATATAAAATGAAGAGATGAAGTGTTTAGGTCTTTCAGCTTTCAACAGGAGATTGTCCACTGGGGTTCGTATTGAGTTCTCTGGGGGGAGCACCTTCTTGGATTCAACTAAATGTCTTTCTTGCAAATACCCAAAGAATTGTCTGTGTACTGAAACGATAGCAACATGTCTCCATCAAACATATCTGATATTGAAACGATAGCAACGTGTCTCCATCAAACATATCTGATATTGAAACGATAGCAACGTGTCTCCATCAAACATATCTGATATTGAAACGATAGCAACGTGTCTCCATCAAACATATCTGATATTGAAAAGATAGCAACGATTCCCTATCAAACATATCTGATATTGAAACGATAGCAACGTGCCCCCATCAAACATATCTCATATTGAAACGATAGCAACGATTCCCTATCAAACATATCTGATATTGAAACGATAGCAACGTGTCTCCATCAAACATATCTGATATTGAAACGATAGCAACGTGTCTCCATCAAACATATCTGATATTGAAACGATAGCAACGTGTCTCCATCAAACATATCTGATATTGAAACGATAGCAACGTGTCTCCATCAAACATATCTGATATTGAAAAGATAGCAACGATTCCCTATCAAACATATCTGATATTGAAACGATAGCAACGTGCCCCCATCAAACATATCTGATATTGAAACGATAGCAACGTGCCCCCATCAAACATATCTGATATTGAAACGATAGCAACGTGTCCCCATCAAGAAAGACCTTGTTATTAATAAGTGGAGTCAGAGCAGAGGACTAATCCTTTCTCCAAGGTCATGGCCGAGGTGTTTGCAAATATCTCTCCCAATCTTAAAGGTACTGTTATGTTTCACTTCTGTGCTGACTGAGTTTCTGTCACCAGTCATGACACTGATTAACGAGTATGGAAATGAAGCAATTAGAGAAATGTTAATCTCTGAGCCATTCTGAAATATACAAGCATGACATGCCCAGTTCTAGCTGCCGTTTCCTGCCTTTTAGCCTTGGTCTTTTTCTGTGCATTATAAAGTCAGAGAGATAGTTATTGAGTTCATTCAAAGTATTTTCGATGTATTAGTACTTTGCCCATGTACAGCTCTGTACTGCATTACCACCTGGGTTGTGTGTTACTGCTTCTCTGACTAGGAAGTGGTCATTCTGAATTCCAGAAAACAGGAAATAGAGTTTACTGACTGAGCACCTTTTTGTTTGGTTAACAACTTAACAGCTGCCATTCTCATGAGTGTGTAAGCCCACCATGTTAAATGTTTGTGATGGGAGCCCTGTTGATGAGTCAATCCCAGTACTAATTGTAGTGTATCTTTTAACAGGGAAGTTCCTATGAAGGAAGCTAAGGACTTTGCTGAGTCCATTGCAGCTATCTTCATGGAGACCAGCGCCAGAAATGCTGTGAATGTGGAAGAGCTCTTTCAGAAGATCAGTGAGTGTCATTCCATCCAACCACATCACATATGGTTTATTTAGCAGTCATTGTTATCAGGGTTGGGGTCAACTTGAATTGAAGTCAGTTCATTCAGGAAGTAGAATTGAGTGAAATGGATAAGTTGTCTATGTCAATAGTTGTTTTATTTTAAAATCACGACCCCAGCCCTTATTGTTATGCATTCCTAAAATCTTTATTCTGCAAAGTCATGTTTTGTTCACTATAAAGCATGCATTGTGAATATCTGTTTGTTTTAGACATAAGTTACCATCACAGCATTCTATTAACCCTTCAAGTCAGAGTAGCACCATTCAGCACAGTGCCTGTTATCAGCTCTCTTAGCCCATCACAGCATTATATTAACCCTTCAAGTCAGAGTAGCACCATTCAGCACAGTGCCTGTTATCAGCTCTCTTAGCCCATCACAGCATTCTATTAACCCTTCAAGTCAGAGTAGCACCATTCAGCACAGTGCCTGTTATCAGCTCTCTTAGCCCATCACAGCATTCTATTAACCCTTCAAGTCAGAGTAGCACCATTCAGCACAGTGCCTGTTATCAGCTCTCTTAGCCCATCACAGCATTCTATTAACCCTTCAAGTCAGAGTAGCACCATTCAGCACAGTGCCTGTTATCAGCTCTCTTAGCCCATCACAGCATTCTATTAACCCTTCAAGTCAGAGTAGCACCATTCAGCACAGTGCCTGTTATCAGCTCTCTTAGCCCATCACAGCATTCTATTAACCCTTCAAGTCAGAGTAGCACCATTCAGCACAGTGCCTGTTATCAGCTCTCTTAGCCCATCACAGCATTCTATTAACCCTTCAAGTCAGAGTAGCACCATTCAGCACAGTGCCTGTTATCAGCTCTCTTAGCCCATCACAGCATTCTATTAACCCTTCAAGTCAGAGTAGCACCATTCAGCACAGTGCCTGTTATCAGCTCTCTTAGCCCATCACAGCATTCTATTAACCCTTCAAGTCAGAGTAGCACCATTCAGCACAGTGCCTGTTATCAGCTCTCTTAGCCCATCACAGCATTCTATTAACCCTTCAAGTCAGAGTAGCACCATTCAGCACAGTGCCTGTTATCAGCTCTCTTAGCCCATCACAGCATTCTATTAACCCTTCAAGTCAGAGTAGCACCATTCAGCACAGTGCCTGTTATCAGCTCTCTTAGCCCATCACAGCATTCTATTAACCCTTCTAAGACAGTAGTCAGCATGCTTCCCAAATGGCACCCTGTTATAGTGCACTGCTTTTGACGGCACTATATAGGGAAAGGGTGTCATTTGAGAAGCAATCACAGAGTAATAGTTTGCATCTCTCTTACGTAATGATCCTTGTTGTGTTGTGTTCCAGGTAAACAGATTCCGCCCCTGGAGAATCCAGACTTAGACAGTAACGAGTCCTTCAAGATAATCCGGCAGCCCCCTCAGTCTAACAAACGCTGCTGCTAGTAAGACCACGTCTGAGTCCCAAATAGACCCCTTGCACCCTACACCTAGACCATACCCCCTAGCACCCACCCCTACACCCTAGGCATTTCTGTAGATCTGAAGGGGATTGGACTGGTGTAGTATGATCCAATATGTTGGAAATTCTACCTATCTTTTCTGAGGGCAAGGTGGAGGTTTTATCATGTTACAACATTACTTACACCTGTCCTATACTTTCAGATCTGTATGAAGTCGTTAGGCCCTAGGGGTCGGGGACTAGGGGGCAAGGGGTCTGTTTGGAATTCAGCATCCGATTGCCAGTGAGATTATTGATCTCTTTGGTTCCATACACACACAGTTCCATGGATCAAGTCCACACACCCTCTTGACACACGGTCCACCATGTAGCGTCTGATTGTCTCTTTGACAGTCCACCATGCATACCATGCATATACATTGGTCTCAGGGAGAGAGGAGGACAACATGGCTTTGGCTTGTGATAGATCAGAACCTCTCCCCTATAGCATAGTAAACCGAGTGTCCAGGTCCAGAAACCGCCCCTATAACCCATATAAAGCTAGTTGGACATTTCGCCATATTGTTACCGATTCTACCTATCCAATCCTCCTCTCAGAGTGGTGTGCTGTGGGTGTCGTTTCTGGATATAGAGAGGAACCAGTACATTTGTTAGCCCCCTTGTGTGTTAGAGATCTCAATACCCTAATAAAATGAAGTCTGAAGTTACACAGAACAAACAAACATTTCATCATTTTGGAAATCAAGAAAAAATAACCTGATTTTGGAAATCTAAATATGTTACACCTCATTTCAAACTCGTTGAACATGAACATAGGATGAATTGCACAAATAGTGAATAATCTAGTTGAGTTGAATGATATTTAATAAAATGACTTATGATACAGACTTGAGATTACATTCTGAATACTTACACGAGATAGAGATTGTGAATTCTCATTCCAAACTTGCCGTCAACAGATGTGTAGGTCCAGTGATTGTATTGTTGCACTGTGGCTCCAGTATTACATAGATAGGAGTTAATATACATTTATTGCATGAATTTGGTCTCACCGACCGCCATTGTCTTTTTCCCATTGAATGCTGGTATAAACTACCATTCATAAGTTTGGAGTCACTTAGAAATGTCCTTGTTTTTGAAAGAAATAACATCAAATTGATCAGAAATACAGTGTGCTAATGTTGTAAATCACTATTGTAGCTGGAAACGGCTGATTTTTTATGGAATATCTACATAGGCGTACAGAGGCCCATTATCAGCAACCATCACTCCTGTGTTCCAATGGCACGTTGTTTTAGCTAATCCAAGTTGATCATTTTAAAAGGCTAATTGATCATTAGAAAACCCTTTTGCAATTATGTTAGCACAGCTGAAAACTGTTAAAGAAGCAATACAACTGTCCTTCTTTAGACTAGTTGAGTATCTGGAGCATCAGCATTTGTGGGTTCGATTACAGGCTCAAATTGGCCAGAAACAAAGAACTCTTCTGAAACTCGTCAGTCTATTCTTGTTCTGAGAAACTAAGGCTATTCCATGCGAGAAATTGCCAAGAAATTGAAGATCTTGTACAACGCTGTGTACTACTCCCTTCACAGAACAGCGCAAACTGGCTCTAACCAGAATAGAAAGAGGAATGGGAGGCCCCGGTGCACAACTTCAACATTAGAGTGTCTAGTTTGAGAAACAGATGCCTCACAAGTCCTCAACTGGCAGCTTCATTAAATAGTACCCGCAAAACACCAGTCGCAACGTCAACAGTGAAGAGGCGACTCCGGGATGCTGGCCTTCTAGACAGAGTTGCCAAGAGAGTTGCCATATCTCAGACTGGCCAATAAAAAGAAAGATTAAGATGGGCAAAAGAACACAGACACTGAGGAAGATTGGAAAAAGTGTTATGGACAGACAAATCTACGTTTGAGGTGTTCGGATCACAAAGAAGATTTTGTGATCAGCACAGTCACCGGATCTCAAGCCTTTTGAGCTGTTGTGGGAGCAGCTTGACCGTATGGTACGTAAGAAGTGTCCATCAAGCCAATCCAACTTGTGGGAGGTGCTTCAGGAAGCATGGGGTGAAATCTCTTCAGATTACCTCAGCAAATTGACAACTAGAATGTCGAAGGTCTGCAAGGCTGTAATTGCTGCAAATGGAGGATTCTTTGACGAAAGCAAAGTTTGAAGGATACAATTATAATTTCAATTAAAAATCATTATTTATAACCTTGTCAACGTCTTGACTATATTTCCTATTCATTTTGCAACTCATTTCATGGAAAACAAGGACATTTCTAAGTGACCCCAAACTTTTGAACGGTAGTGTATGTACATGCCTGTATAGCACACATGTAGAGTATGTCTTCTGAGAATGTACTGTATAAGATGTTCATAATATATATGAAGGACTAAGTTGTATGAGCACATAAAGACATCATAGGGAGGCAGGTAGCCTAGCAGTTAAGAGATTTGGGCCAGTAACCGAAAGGTCACTGGTTCGAATCCCGAGCCGATTAGGTGTAAAGTCTGTGCCCTTACGCAAGTCACTTAACCCTAATTGGTCCTGTGAGTTGTTCTGGATAAGAGCGTCTGCTAAGTGACTAAAATGGTAAATAATTCATGAAGGTCATATTAACTGACTGATATTATTTAATAGAACAACTCCTATCAGACATTGTAAGCCTGTGTTAACCTCAGACCTTATTTTCAGTGTAGATCTCAAAATCCCATTATTTTCCCCATTCATTTCCCCCATAGGAATTCATGCCCAATGAACCAGAGGTAGAAAATGTTTCAGGACTACAAGTTGGCGAGCTCTATAGGACAGATGCAGAGATAGATTGGCAAACTACTGCGTCCATGTAGAAAAATGTGGCGCACAGGCTTTTGGATTCGACCTCTTTTATGTCATTTTATTTGTATTTTTAGCACTTTTTCATGGAAAAATGTTGATTCAGTATTTGTTTTTGATAACTACATTCCCTTACAATTGCCCATCAACAGCTGAATTGGGCTTGAGTAGACCTACAGTTGTTTGAAATGTACACATAACTGTCTGGAATATGAAGTTTACAGCAACACACCTTGCAGATCTGCAGTTGTTAAAAGTATTTTGTACTTTGTGGGTAGATATAATAATTCTTTACTATCAGTATTTTATACAGTATTTGTAATTTGTCAGTGTACAGGTATGCACCATGAGATGTTAATTCATGACCAATGTCCAGGTGAGGCAACAATCAATAATCTGATCAAACTAGACTTGCACATTTCTTAACCTGTCCCTTGTGCCTTTATTTGAATGTTCTTGCTGTAAAACCAAATTGAATATTAAAGGGATTATTATTCATAGTTTAAATTGTTAAATGTTTGTGTGCTTGAGTGAAGTTATACCCTTTTCTATAACCTATGCAGACCAGATTAACATGTGATATTATTCATCTGGATAATAATAAAATGGTATTCTGTTCTTCATCTCTTTTTTTCTGTTTTATAGAATGACAATGACAATCTACCGATAGGTGGGGTTCCCCTCTGACTACCATCGTATAGGTGGGGTTCCCCTCTGACTCCCATCGTATAGGTGGGGTTCCCCTCTGACTACCATCGTATAGGTGGGGTTCCCCTCTGACTACCATCGTATAGGTGGGGTTCCCCTCTGACTACCATCGTATAGGTGGGGTTCCCCTCTGACTACCATCATATAGGTGGGGTTCCCCTCTGACTACCATCGTATAGGTGGGGTTCCCCTCTGACTACCATCGTATAGGTGGGGTTCCCCTCTGACTACCATCGTATAGGTGGGGTTCCCCTCTGACTACCATCGTATAGGTGGGGTTCCCCTCTGACTACCATCATATAGGTGGGGTTCCCCTCTGACTACCATCGTATAGGTGGGGTTCCCCTCTGACTACCATCGTATAGGTGGGGTTCCCCTCTGACTACCATCATATAGGTGGGGCTAGGGCTGTGGCGGTCGTGACATTTTGTCAGCCAGTGATTGTCAAGCAAATAACTGCCTGTCTCACGGTAATTTATTAATTAACATAAACACATGTATCATCTCCACACACAGCCTACAAGCCACTGATGCAGACCTTTTGGAACATCTACAAGTCTAATAAATCCATTTAACATAACCTACACCATCACAATAAATCCATGATTTATTTTAGACAGGTCTAAAGAAACTTGATATGAAGAAAATATATTATATTTCATATAAACAGAATAGCATACTCTAATTGGTCCTTATTTTAGGCTACACTAGTTCATTTATCAGACAAGATTTCCTTAAAATTCCGTGGCATTATTTTGTATGATTTTATAGTATGAATAATACAATTGAACATATTAAAATAGAAAGGATATTTTCTCCAAAGGATTTGAGGGAGTGCACACATGCGACTATTTTTATGATGAGCGGTTAACAAAGAAACAGCTCTTCCTATATGCTCAATTTAGAGTTATTCATGCAACTTTAGTTGTGATACAAATGTTGGGCTATATGTTTTGATGTTTAATACATTCTAAGGCTGCATGATGGGACTCTAATGATGATTTGAAAAAAGTATCATGAAAGGCATGAGCTCTGCTCTGTTTCTTGCTCAGGATGAACACACTTCATCAGTCTCTCATTCACTATTTGACAAGCACTTGATAATATTCTCACCAGGCCTCAAATTTCCTGGCGGCATCTCCCATAATGCACCCTAAAAAATCCATGACTTTTGCGGCAAGAGTGGCCATTGTGCCCTTGGGCTGAACATAAGAGTTAGAATTCCCTTCTCACGGCTGCGTGCTCCGAAGCACCTCTCACTCAAATGGCTCTCTCAGATATCTAAATTCTTATTAGCCAATGCCTGTCACGTGATCGGGTCCGTCTCACAGGCATTTCAGCTAAGAAGTAGGCTACAAGTGAATGAAGACGGACACATCAGGGATGCAACTGCGCACATCCCTCTTATCGAATTCCGGAGCGCAATATGTTAGAAACTCTGTACACAGTTACTTTTCGTCAGCCAACAAGATGAGAAGGCCTAACAAACAACGAAAGCACTAGCCTATGTCAATCTACTATCCCCCATAGTACAAAAGTTAACCTATTAAATTGATCAACTTGTCCTTCTGTGCAATAAATAAATATTCCAAACATACTCTGGGACAGTTGTGGGATGCGATAGATCCCAAATGAATACAACCACTCGCATGGTGAAAATGACCTCTTCACTCAAGGACATTCAGAGACTTGTCCCGAAGCCACTCCTGCGTTGTCTTGGCTGTGTGCTTAGGGTTGTTGTCCTGTTGGAAGGTGAACCTTCGCCCCAGTCTGAGGTCCTGAGCGCTCTGGAGCAGGTTTTCATCAAGGATCTCTCTGTACTTTGCTCTGTTTATCTTTCCCTCGATCCTGACTAGTCTCCCAGTCCCTGACGCTGAAAAACGTCCCCACAGCATGATGCTGCCACCACCATGCTTCACTGTAGGGATGGTATTGGCCAGGTGATGAGCAGTGCCTGGTTTCCTCCAAACGTGGTGCTTGGCATTCAGGCCAAAGAGTTCAATCTTGGTTTCATCAGACCAGAGAATCTTGTTTCTATTAGGAAAGTTTATGAATAAATATCGTAGGCCTAGCCTATAGAAAGGTGATGGGATCCTTCTCTTTTTAATAGAGGCCATCACAACTCTGTTTTCTTACGCAATTGCAATAACATCTGCTAAACACGTGTATCTGACCAATATCAGAATGCTGTGGTAGCCATGCTGGTTAAGTGTGCCTTGAATTCTAAATAAATCACAGACAGTTTCACCAGCAAAGCACCATCACACCTCCTCCTCCATGCTTCAAGGTGGGAACCACACATGTGGAGATCATCATTCACCTACTCTGCGTCTCACAAAGACACAGTGGTTGGAACCAAACATCTCAAATTTGGACTCATCAGACCAAAGGACAGATTTCCACCGGTCTAATGTCCATTGCTCGTGTTTCTTGGCCCAAGCAAGTCTCTTCTTCTTATTGGTGTCCTTTAGTAGTGGTTTCTTTGCAGCAATTCGACCATGAAGGCCTGATTCACACAGTCTCCTCTGAACAGTTGATGTTGAGAAGTGTCTGTTACAAAAATACCTTATTTACATAAGTATTCAAACCCTTTGCTATGAGACTCGAAATTGTGCTCAGGTACATCCTGATCCATTGATCATCTTTGAGATGTTTCTACATGTTTCTTGATTGGAGTCCACCTGTGGTAAATTCAGTTGATTGGACATGATTTGGAAAGGCACACACCTGTCTATATAAGGTCCCACAGTTGACAGTGCATGTCAGAGCAAAAACCAATCCATGAGGTCAAAGGAATTGTCCGTAGAGATCCGAGACAGGACCTGTTTTTGCTTTGACATTATGGGGTATTGTGTGTAAATTGATAAGGGCAAAAAACGATTTAATACATTTTAGAATAAGGCTGTAACATAACAAAATGTGGAAAAAGTCAGGCGGTCTGAATACCTTCCGAATGTACTGTGTATAGACACTCAGTGGTCAGTTTATTAGGTACATCACCCCGTTCACCAAAATATTATATATACGTGTGTACAGACAGTATGGACTGTATATGAATAAAATTGTGTACAGTAGTTACATAGGATGACTAGAATACATTACTAGAATACAGTATGAAATAGCTGAACAGCTGAAATAGCTCTATCAACAAAATACCCAATAACTCAAGTGAAGTTAACTGAAATAGCTCAAATAATGAATAGCTAACTCATTTATCAAATCAGCTCCAACAAAATTAGTTTCTGTATTGCGTACACCCGTAAGCGTGAGCGCGCACTAGACTCACGCGATGAAATATTCGCTCCGTTCAGGTTCTATTCGCTCCGGTGGCGTGCGCTCGTTCAGGTTCTATTCGCTCCGGTGGCGTGCGCTCGTTCAGGTTCCAAGCTCAGAGACTAGTCAGCGACTGACCCGTTCAGTAGGATTTTCATCTGTCACTGACAACTCCAGTTAAATATGTCAAAGTTGGAGCAGGTCCTTGTTCTCGATCCCACCGCTGACCTCAGATTTAAAGGTAAGTGCATTTAATACCGCGGATAGTTTTTCTATCGCTATGTGGAGCCAGGGTTTCTATAGTCTGGTTAGTTCCGCGGCTGACGTTATCTGGCCGCGCCGCCATTTTGAGTAGGTGAAAGGAGACGGGTGGTTGTCACTAGTTACCACAGCCACAAAGTCAAAATTGGCTATCGTTAAAAGTTTATGAAAATACAAATGTTCAGTTTGGTCTTAATTTAAGGTTAGGGGTTGGCATAAGGTTAGCACTGTGGTTATGGTTAGGGTTGGATTTGAAGATACATTGTAGAAATGTTGGGGTTAATGACTGGCTGTGGTAACTAGTGACGACGAGCCGGGCCGCGCCGTGAATCCCCGTACTGGAGTGACGTTCAGCCGGCGTGGGTCTGGGCTCGTTCCCCAAGCCTCTGACTGGATGACATTTATCCCCGTTCCCTGAGACACTACGCCCAGATAAGGAGTGCATGTGGTGCCTACCTAAGGGCGGCAGGTAGCCTAGCGGTTAGTGTTGGGCCAGTAAGGTCGCTGGTTCGAAAACCCGAGCCGACAAGGTGAAAAACCTATCTTAAGTGTCCTTGAGCAAGGCACTTAACCCTAACTTGCTCCAGGGGCTGACCCTGTAGGTCGTCATTGTAAATAAGAATTTGTTCTTGACTTGACTAGTTAAATAAAGGTTAAATAAAAAAACGTTAGCGCGGGAATTTACAACTAACTAATGATAACTAGCTAACGTTAACAATATGACGGTCCTGACGGCAAGAAACGACCTGTTATTACCTTACAATAACTAGTATAGCAGGACATAACTATCTAGTGTGTTAGTAAAGGTGGCCTACCTGTCAAACAGTCATTAACTATCTAGTGTGTTAGTAAAGGTGGCCTACCTGTCAAACAGTCAGTAACTATCTAGTGTGTTAGTAAATGTGGCCTACCTGTCAAACAGTCATTAACTATCTAGTGTGTTAGTAAAGGTGGCCTACCTGTCAAACAGTCATTAACTATCTAGTGTGTTAGTAAAGGTGGCCTACCTGTCAAACAGTCATTAACTATCTAGTTTGTTAGTAAAGGTGGCCTACCTGTCAAACAGTCATTAACTATCTAGTTTGTTAGTAAAGGTGGCCTACCTGTCAAACAGTCAGTAACTATCTAGTGTGTTAGTAAATGTGGCCTACCTGTCAAACAGTCAGTAACTATCTAGTGTGTTAGTAAAGGTGGCCTACCTGTCAAACAGTCATTAACTATCTAGTGTGTTAGTAAAGGTGGCCTACCTGTCAAACAGTCATTAACTATCTAGTGTGTTAGTAAAGGTGGCCTACCTGTCAAACAGTCATTAACTATCTAGTTTGTTAGTAAAGGTGGCCTACCTGTCAAACAGTCAGTAACTATCTAGTGTGTTAGTAAATGTGGCCTACCTGTCAAACAGTCAGTAACTATCTAGTGTGTTAGTAAAGGTGGCCTACCTGTCAAACAGTCATTAACTATCTAGTGTGTTAGTAAATGTGGCCTACCTGTCAAACAGTCATTAACTATCTAGTGTGTTAGTAAATGTGGCCTACCTGTCAAACAGTCAGTAACTATCTAGTGTGTTAGTAAAGGTGGCCTACCTGTCAAACAGTCATTAACTATCTAGTGTGTTAGTAAAGGTGGCCTACCTGTCAAACAGTCATTAACTATCTAGTTTGTTAGTAAAGGTGGCCTACCTGTCAAACAGTCATTAACTATCTAGTGTGTTAGTAAAGGTGGCCTACCTGTCAAACAGTCATTAACTATCTAGTGTGTTAGTAAATGTGGCCTACCTGTCAAACAGTCATTAACTATCTAGTGTGTTAGTAAAGGTGGCCTACCTGTCAAACAGTCATTAACTATCTAGTGTGTTAGTAAAGGTGGCCTACCTGTCAAACAGTCATTAACTATCTAGTGTGTTAGTAAAGGTGGCCTACCTGTCAAACAGTCATTAACTATCTAGTGTGTTAGTAAAGGTGGCCTACCTGTCAAACAGTCATTAACTATCTAGTTTGTTAGTAAAGGTGGCCTACCTGTCAAACAGTCATTAACTATCTAGTGTGTTAGTAAAGGTGGCCTACCTGTCAAACAGTCATTAACTATCTAGTGTGTTAGTAAAGGTGGCCTACCTGTCAAACAGTCATTAACTATCTAGTGTGTTAGTAAAGGTGGCCTACCTGTCAAACAGTCATTAACTATCTAGTGTGTTAGTAAAGGTGGCCTACCTGTCAAACAGTCATTAACTATCTAGTGTGTTAGTAAAGGTGGCCTACCTGTCAAACAGTCATTAACTATCTAGTTTGTTAGTAAAGGTGGCCTACCTGTCAAACAGTCATTAACTATCTAGTGTGTTAGTAAAGGTGGCCTACCTGTCAAACAGTCATTAACTATCTAGTTTGTTAGTAAAGGTGGCCTACCTGTCAAACAGTCATTAACTATCTAGTGTGTTAGTAAAGGTGGCCTACCTGTCAAACAGTCATTAACTATCTAGTGTGTTAGTAAAGGTGGCCTACCTGTCAAACAGTCATTAACTATCTAGTGTGTTAGTAAAGGTGGCCTACCTGTCAAACAGTCATTAACTATCTAGTGTGTTAGTAAAGGTGGCCTACCTGTCAAACAGTCATTAACTATCTAGTGTGTTAGTAAAGGTGGCCTACCTGTCAAACAGTCATTAACTATCTAGTTTGTTAGTAAAGGTGGCCTACCTGTCAAACAGTCATTAACTATCTAGTGTGTTAGTAAAGGTGGCCTACCTGTCAAACAGTCATTAACTATCTAGTGTGTTAGTAAAGGTGGCCTACCTGTCAAACAGTCATTAACTATCTAGTGTGTTAGTAAAGGTGGCCTACCTGTCAAACAGTCATTAACTATCTAGTGTGTTAGTAAAGGTGGCCTACCTGTCAAACAGTCATTAACTATCTAGTGTGTTAGTAAAGGTGGCCTACCTGTCAAACAGTCATTAACTATCTAGTGTGTTAGTAAAGGTGGCCTACCTGTCAAACAGTCATTAACTATCTAGTGTGTTAGTAAAGGTGGCCTACCTGTCAAACAGTCATTAACTATCTAGTGTGTTAGTAAAGGTGGCCTACCTGTCAAACAGTCATTAACTATCTAGTGTGTTAGTAAAGGTGGCCTACCTGTCAAACAGTCATTAACTATCTAGTTTGTCAATGTAACGTTATCTAACATAGTATATCAGGGGAAGTTGGTAGAGAAGTTTGAAGTCACTCAGGCTCTCCTGTAACGTCGTTAGCTGTTCTAGATAGCTTCATAGAACTAGGAACTAGACTACTTTAAAATGTCATTTTTCAGAAAACATTATTATTAAATGGTTTACTAACACAATGTTAAACATTGTGAAATAGTGTTAAAACATGTCATTTTTCTCCGAAATAAACGTATTTTCAACTGGAGTATTACAAATCCAAAAGCTCCAACAGTTTGCCTTGTGGCTTATTTTATTTCATAAAAAATATAAATGAATGTCTGGCTGCAGCCTGACTGCCCAGTCATCCATCCATCCCGCTGGAGACTTCGTCTAGAAGTGCAATTTAAATCTTCCCAAACTGAAGATGTACCGTGCAAACTTATAAATTCAACAATTTCAACAGTTCATATAAGGAAATCAGTCAATTGAAATAAATTAATTAGGCCCTAATCTATGGATTTCACATGACTGGGAATACAGATATGCATCTGTTGGTCACAGATACCTTAAATAAAGGTTATGGGCGGGGATCAGAACCAGTCAGTATCTGGGGTGACTAATATTTTCCTCATGTAGCAGTTACAAATGAGAACTTGTTCTCAACTGACCTACCTGGTTAAATAAAGGTGAAATAAAATAAAAAAATAAAAATGTAGTGCAACATCATCTTCGCATAAAGTTGATCAGGCTGTTGATTGTGGAATGTTGTCCCACTCCTCTTCAATGACCAAGTTACTGGATACTGGGAGGAACTGGAACACGCTGTCGTACACGTCGATCCAGAGCATCAGAATCATGCTCAATGGGCGACATGTCTGATGGGGGACCAATATGAAAAATGTATGCACTCACTTACTATTACTAAAATGTAAGTGTCTGGTGAGAATGCAGGCCATGGAAGAACTGGGACATTTTCATCTTCTAGGAATAGTGTACAGATCCTTGAGACGTGGGGCCGCGCATTATCATGCTGAAACATGAGGTGATGGCGGCAGATGAATGGCACGACAATGGGCCTCAAGATCTCGTCACAGTTTGCACAAGTACACTCATTTATGACCCAGTTAGCTAGCTATTCCATGGAAGGTAGTCAGTCAATGCTGAGCTTAAAACGGTTCTTGCTATGAGGCAGGGCTGGGTGCTCCACGTGTAGCTATGTGGTTGTGTTCAGAAGTCAAGACAATAAGTGTTTTAAGTGTCCTATCCTCACACTAGTTGTAGGTACTAGCTAGCTAATTAAAGGAGTGGCTACTTGCTCTTTGGCTCCGATGCTGGGGATGTTGACAGTATCACTGTAGGTTGACAAAGTTTACAATGTTCGATTACAGTGTCTACCTCCATGTCAAGTCCAGAGATTTCTAGATTTTCAGATGGGACTCCGATGTTCTGAGAACAACATTCAGTCGTTGAAAGACATGGTGTTGCCAAATAAAACTCTTGATGGTGGACAACACATCAGCAGCTATATTGGGGGACCTGTCACGGGCACAGCTGTGCAATGGCAGAAGAAATATTAGGTACATTTAATTAAAGTGGGCACCTCGCACTTTGTTGATATCAACCTCAAAATAACATTTATCTTTGGGTTGTGCAGACTGATGGATGAGGAGAGGATGACAGACTATGGGTTGTGCAGGCTGATGGATGAGGAGAGGATGACAGTCTATGGGTTGTGCAGACTGATATATGAGGAGAGGATGACAGACTATGGGTTGTGCAGACTGATATATGAGGAGAGGATGACAGTCTATGGGTTGTGCAGACTGATATATGAGGAGAGGATGACAGACTATGGGTTGTGCAGACTGATATATGAGGAGAGGATGACAGACAGACTATGGGTTGTGCAGACTGATGGATGACCAGAGGATGACAGACTATGGGTTGTGCAGACTGATGGATGAGGAGAGGATGACCGACTGTAAGGTTTAAATGAACATTGATAAGCAACCAAAAACCTTCCCTTGGGAACGTCTAATGTATCGATCTGTTGTAGACATTGTTTTGGACGTACATAGCAGCCTTAACAGGAGTAAAGGAAGATAGTTGGTGAGTAACAAACATATTTTGACATTAACTAGAGCGATATGGACAACAATCCATATTGACATAAGGATAGGATAAATACGTTTTTGTGGAGGTGCACAGTTACTGTCATTACCTTTCTACAACATGTCAAAGAAATTACCATATATTAGCTTAAGTTATTTGGTTACCAGGTGATCCAGCATATGGTTTGTGAGATTATAGAACACTGCTACAGAAAGATACCTGTATTTTAAACACTCATTTAGTTCTTAGAGAAATTAGACAGATTTGAAATGTGATAGTATTTCAAACCAAGTTCAGATCCATTTTATTTGTGTTTGGTGGTAATTGCAGCATATTATTTTCTCCAAACACAATAAAAATGTAGGCCTATAACTTTTGGTGAACACTGCAACCTTGTACATCCATTTAGGTTGGGATCTTTCACAGCCCTGGCCTGGGTTATTATCTCCCCAGTGTGGTCCTCTGGAAAGTAGGCAGTCTGCTCTGCAAGGACCTGCTGCGCAGCTTCCAGTCAGCATGGGTGTAGTGTCAATGACATTTAGGGCTCTATTGTATTGTAGTGTCAATGACATTTAGGGCTCTATTGTATTGCTGGAACACGTATCAGTTGCTGCGACAGTGCGCCCGTTTAATCTCCGATGTTATTTTGGCATCACATTTCTCATACATGGCATTTTGTATTTCTTGTCTAGTGTGTGAAACATCTTTAACCCACTTTGTTCTACTGTTGAAATTGGGGTCATGTGTTTTGCCGTGTATGTGTGTATATATATATATAACAAACCATTCTGTAATGGATTGCTGTTTGGGTTTTGTTCTTTACCATGATGCTTGTTGGCCTCTGCCTCATGTTTCTTCTCCATGCTGTTTTACATGTCTGTGTTTCAAATAAGTTGCTTGTGTTACCTCGTGGTTGCTATAGTTGTGACAGTTCAAGCACACTGCCTCACTCTGCTCCATGACACTCTGCTCCATGACACACTGCCTCACTCTGGTCCATGACACACTGCCTCACTCTGCTCCATGACACACTGCCTCACTCTGCTCCATGACACACTGCCTCACTCTGCTCCATGTCCATAGGTTTAAAACCAATATACAGTGCATTCGGAAGGTATTCAGACCTCTTGACTTTATTACATTGCATTTACATTCTTGGATTTCTAAGACTGCATTTTCTTAGTCTTTGTTCATTTCCTCGCTAATGAACGATATTTCTGCAAAATCAGTTGGAAGAACTGCAAAAAACTGTTTTGGGAAGGGTGGGATAGAACATGGCTCTGATTGGCTGCTGGAGACTTGGTTCAAATGAAACGCCATAGATGAAAGTGTTGAGAAACGGGAGCTTCTTTCTATGCCGCTCCGCTCCGCTCCGCTCCGCAGGCTGTTTAATGCACACAGGAAGTATGTGTAATCACTTAAAATTGCCGACATACACAAAATTCCTTCGGAGTTAGAAATGTTTGCTTCGGAAATGTTTGGTTTATCGTCCCAGCTCTAATAATAACCCTTAGAGCTGTCTAATGGGAGTCTGCTTCTCCCCCTCTGTCACGGATGCCAGGGTTGCCCTTATTCCGGAGACCGGTGTATTAAACTTCTGTGTGTTCTCTTTTCAACTCGGTCTGCTTTTGTCTTTTTGTCTTTTTTGGTGGCTAAACCAACTAGGCTCGTAATTTTAAGAATTGTATTTGTATATACGGATGGTACAAGTTTTTTTGGTTATTTAGGCACATGAACGTTTAAATGGCGCTCCTCTGAAGTAGTGACGCGCGACAT
The DNA here is from genome assembly GCA_023634145.1 of Thymallus thymallus. Lineage (NCBI taxonomy): Eukaryota > Metazoa > Chordata > Actinopteri > Salmoniformes > Salmonidae > Thymallus > Thymallus thymallus. Next base: position 1,846,988 of record CM042383.1, read on the forward strand.
ACGCTTAGTTTCCTGATTATCACAGGTTTAATTTATTACTTTTGTCACACTGACCTTCACATAATGTCAAAGTGCAATTGTTTTTTTTGTGACATTTTTACAAATGAAAAGCTGAAATGTCTTTGGTTGAGTATGCCAAAGACATGCGCCCGGCCCACCACAGGAGTCGCTACAGCCCGATGGGACAAGGACATCCCGGACAGCTTAACCCGGACGACGCTGGGCCAATTGTGCACCGCCTCTTGGGTTTCCCGGTCTGGATGGAACCCGGGTCTGTAGTGGACCTCAGCACTGTGATGCAGTGTCTTAGACCGCTGCGCCACTCGGGAGGCCCAAAAAGTGAATTTCTTTGCCAATTTTTTTTGCGGTATTACACTGAACAGAGTAAAGTGTTGATTTCAGCTAAAATAAAAGATCCCAGAAATTGTCCATACGCACAAAAAGCTTATTTTTCTCAAATTTTGTGCAGAAATTTGTTTACATGCATTTCTCATTTTCCAAGATAATCAAAGTTTTTGTCACGCGTGCCGAATACAACGGATGTAAACCTTACAGTGAAATGCTTACTTACAAGCCCTAACCAACAGTGCAGTTTAAATAGGCACTAACCTATAATCCATCCACCTGACAGGTGTGGCAGATCAAGAAGCTGATTAAACCACATGATCATTACACAGGTGCACCTTGTGCTGGGGACAATAAAAGGTCACTCTAAAATGTGCAGTTTTGTCACACAACACAATGCCCCAGATGTCTCAAGTTGAGTGAGCGTGCAATTGGCATGCTGACTGCAGGAATGTCCACCAGAGCTGTTCCCAGATAATTTAATGTTCATTTCTCTACCATAAGCTGCCTCCAATATTGTTTTGGAGAATTTGGTAGTACGTCCAACCGGCCTCACAACCACAGACCACTTGTAACCACGCCAGCCCAGGACTTACACATCCAGCTTATTCACCTGCGGGATCATCTGAGACCAGCCGCCCGGACAGCTGATGAAACTAGGTTTGCTCTTGACCTGACTGCAGTTGGGTGTCGTAACTGACTTCCGTGGGCAAGTGATTACCTTCGATGGCCACTGGCATGCTGGAGAAGTGTTCTCGTCACGGTTTCAATTTTACCAGGCAGATTGCAGACAGCGTCGTGATGGATATCTGTATTCCTAGTCATGTGAAATCCGTAGAATTTATTTATTTATTTCAGTTGACTGATTTCCTTATATGAACTGTAACTCAGTAAAATCTTTGAAATTGTTGCATGTTAAATGTTTTATTTTTGTTCAATGTACTTTAGTGCCTTATTTTAAAATGCTTATTTAGGAATATTCTGTACAGGCTTCCTCCTTTACACTCACTCATTTGTTAGTATTGTGGAGTAACTACAATATTTTTCTCATATCACAGCCATTCAACTCTAACTGTTTTAAAGTCACCATTGGTCTCATGGTGGTGAAATCGCTGAGCGGTTTCCTTCCTCTCCGGCAAGTTAGGAAGGACGCCTGTATCTCTGTAGTGACTGGGTGTATTGATACACCATCCATAGTGTAATTAATAACTACATCATGCTCAAAGCTTTTATTTTTACCCATCTACCAATAGGTGCCCTTTGCGAACCATTGGAAAATGAATCTGTGTTTGAAATGTCCTGCTTAATTTGTAAACCTTTTGACATTATGGGGTGTTGTGTGTAGACCAGTGACACAATCTCAATGTAATCAATTTTAAATTCAGGCTGTAACACAAAATGTGGAAAAGGTCAAGGGTTATGAATACTTTCTCTAGACACTGTATATGTACATATTACCTGAACTACCTCGTACCCCTGCACATCGGCTCGGTACTGGTACTCCGTGAATATACAGAGCCTTCAGGAAGTATTCATACCCCTTTTACGTTTTACACATTTTGTAACATGAATTATGTATTTTCGTTGTGGCATTTTGCACCTGCCCTGTGTTTTGTTGTTGTAGCTGCTTGACAAAGAAATGTCCCCCCCGGGGATCAATAAAGTATCTATCTATCTAAAGTATTTATTAGATTGAGATTTTGTGATCTACTACCCCATAATGTCAGTGGAATTTTGTTAGTAGACATTTTTTTAAATTAATAAAAGATGTTAAAACTGAAATGTCTTAATACCTTGATCTGGAACAGTGTTATTTTCAAGCCAGGTCACAGCAGAACATGCCATAACAAACCTCTCAGCAGTGAAACCAAGTACACAACAACAACGTCCATTCATCTCTAATGGGCTAACTAGCTACTAATTGGTGTGATTGAGTTTGGACTTTCGTGACTTGGCCTCCAGCTGTGTTGGCAACATGACAGAACAGAACATCACCCCATCCCTAGCCATCAAAGCTGGACCATGTTAGGACTATGCTGACTGTAGTTAAGGTCCTAATCAAAGACCAGCAGACTAGCTGTCACAAGATTGAGAGAGCAGCAGTAGGCTACGGCTACGTCCCAAAGTGCACCCTGCTCCCTATATAGTGCACTACTTTTGAGCAGGGCCCAGAGGGAATAGGGTTCCATTTAAGACGTAGGCGAATGGATGATAATAATGGTAACATCTCCCCTTGGATTTAACCCGAGTCAGTTAACCTATCAGATCACAAAACCTGTGTTTACACAGGCAGCCCATTGTTGGCTAAATATCTGATCTAATTGGTCAAAAAACAAATTAGTGTCAAAAGATCAGCATTGGGCTGCCTGTGTCAATGCAGCCGTAGACCTTCCATCTCCAATATGGAGGACATGGGATCCCGACCCAAATTACATTAGCTGTGCTGAGGGAAGCTTAATTGGTTTCTTTGATTTGGATTTGGCTTTTAGCGTCGGACAACGCTATGTATGAGAATGGCGTGTTTATAGTCAGCTGTTGTTGTTATACCGGTAAATTACGTTTTCAGATTTGGTCATGAATGTTCTAGACAAGACTAGATCCCAGGCCTGTTGTAGGCCTGTTGACTTATGCAACTCAATATGGCGTGGAAGTACAGTTTTATGGCTTAACGAAGCAATATTATGACCCCCATCTGGCAACCATTAGATTGTTTTCGTTCAGAATTGGTTAATTTAACAGCCAATTCAGGCCAATAGTATTCAGGACTCTTCTGTTAGTTTTTGTTGATATTTATTAACCCCTAGAGGCAATATGCTTGAGACAATTTAAATAACATCATTGATCAGAAATACAGTAGACATTGTTAATGTTGTAAATGACTCTTGTAGCTGGAAACGGCTGATTTTTAATGGAATATCTACATAGGCGTACAGAGACCCATTATCAGCAACCATCACTCCTGTGTTCCAATGGCACGTTGTGTTAGCTAATCCAAGTTTATCATTTTAAAAGGCTAATTGATCATTAGAAAACCCTCTTGCAATTGTTAGCACAGCTGAAAACTGTTGTGCTGATTAAAGAAGCAATAAAACTGGCCTTTAGACTAGTTGAGTATCTGGAGCATCAGCATTTGTGGGTTCAATTACAGGCTCAAAATGGCCAGAAACAAAGAACTTTCTTCTGAAACTCGTCAGTCTATTCTTGTTCTGAGAAATGCTGTGTACTACTCCCTTCACAGAACAGCGCAAACTGTCTCTAACCAGAATAGAAAGAGGAGTGGGAGGCCCTGGTGCACAACTGAGCAAGAGGACAAGTACATTAGTGTCTAGTTTGAGAAACCGATACCTCACAAGTCCTCAACTGGCAGCTTCAATAAATAGTACCGCAAAACACCAGTCTCAACGTCAACAGGGATAGTACATCATTACACTGTCCTATGGCTCAGCTACAAATGGAAAAAATTCCAGACCACAAGCAATCTACCTGGGACAGGTCGTCCCACCAAATTCAGCCCAAGAGCTGACCGAAAGATGCTCATAGAAGTCTCTAAGAACCCCAGGGAAACATCAAGGGATCTACAGGCCTCTCTTGCCACAATCAATGTCAAAGTGCATGAGTCAACTGTCAGAGACTGCACAAACGTGGCCTACATGGTGGTCAGGAAGGAAGAAGCCTCTGCTCTCAAAAAATAATATAAAGACACAACTGACGTTTGCCAGACCTAGGTAAAGACCAAAACTACTGGAACAATGTGCTCTGGACAGATGAGTCAAAGGTGGTGTTGTTCGGCCGCAATGCCAGACGCCATCTTTGGCAAAACGAAACACTGTCTTTGAATAGAAGAACCTCATACCAACCGTAAAGCATGGAGGCGGTTGCATTATGGTTTGGGGCTGCTTTGCTGCCTCAGGGCCAACTTGTCATGATTGAGTCAACTATGAATTCTGTATTGTACCAGAGAATTCTTGAGGAGAATGTGAGGCCATCTGTCAAAAAGCTGAAGCTGAACCGAACATGAAACCATATATTTGAATAAGAAAAAACGTATATCCCATTCAGACACAGGATAAAAGGCCACCAATTTGACATATGGTGTATTTTTTTAGAAATGAAAGGTACGCAAAGGAAACCCGTCTACAAAGCCGATGCATTTCTTTCCTGCAACGGAGGAAGTCTATTTTAACTCAGATTTGTATGGATGAGGTTCAAGCGTTGGTGGCATTTTGTAATTAATACAGTGTTCATAGTTTCAATAAGAACACATTTTCTGTGATGTCTTTACAGATTAGAGTATTTAATAACGTAGAATATAGGCTAACGCAGTAGTTTAATTAAATATGCACTTCAGTGAACATAGTTTTTTTTCAACGTGAAACCGTTATCTATCCATTGTGCAGTGAGACTGGGCATACTCATCTGGCTTACATCGGAGCGCCAAATGTCCGTTGTAAAGCTGTTCGCTAAGTTGTCATGGGCCAGAAGCTTGTGTGTGTGTAGCTACAACGTTGTACATTTCTGGTAAACACACATCAGAGAAATGTGTAGCGTGGTTTAATATGCTTCATCAGCCTTCGATAACCAACGTCCTCCACAACTGAGAAAGGCTGGTCATCTAAGACGATGAATTCCATAACTTACTCTGTGATACCTTTTATCTTTTGCGCTGTCCTGGCTCACTCTTCTAGCGTCTTCACATAGTGTGGCTACTGATGGAGTCCGGTTGGTGGGAGGGGCGGCGGTCTTCTTAGCTGTAACTGGTGTTTGTAAAAACTCTGCATGCTCCTTTGTTTTTCTTGCTTTTATATGCTGTTTCAAGTTTTTGTTGAACTGCCTCCTCTTGGTATTTTAGTAGAGCATATATTACAAGTGGCAATTCTGTTGTCCTGATCAGAAGCTTTGAAATACGTCCACACAGCCGACATTTTTATTGACTAAGTGTGAAAGCTCTCACCTTATACACAACAAAGCAGCCTGCCACTATATTATCATTGACGTGTAATTAGCCTATTATAAAAATTAGGTACGCATGATGCCTTTTCAGACACCACAATTAACCTGCCATTTTAAAGTAGTCGGCAGATACAGACACATTTTTTGCCTATAATCTGCCGATACCGATTGCTATCAGATTTAATTGGTGCATCGCTATCGAGTATACAGTTTATCAGATGTTATAGTGGGTGCAGCTATATGTTTATTTTACTAGTGCCTAACAGTGTAGCAAAAATATCAAACAAGTTCACAATCAATCATCTGTGTCTGGGAAACCACCCCCCAGAGTAGGGCTTCAGAGTAGGGCTTCAGAGTAGGGCTTCAGAGTAGGGCTTCAGAGTAGGGCTTCAGAGCAGGGCTTCCCAGACTTCTTCACTCAGGCCCCCCTTCCAACATTACTCAGGCCCCCCATCCAACATTACTCAGGCCCCCCTTCCAACATTACTCAGGCCCCCCTTTCAACATTACTCAGGCCCCCCTTTCAACATTACTCAGGCCCCCCTTTCAACATTACTCAGGCCCCCCTTCCAACATTACTCAGGCCCCCCTTCCAACATTACTCAGGCCCCCCTTTCAACATTACTCAGGCCCCCCTTTCAACATTACTCAGGCCCCCCTTTCAACATTACTCAGGCCCCCCTTTCAACATTACTCAGGCCCCCCTTTCAACATTACTCAGGCCCCCCTTTCAACATTACTCAGGCCCCCCTTTCAACATTACTCAGGCCCCCCTTTCAACATTACTCAGGCCCCCCTTTCAACATTACTCAGGCCCCCCTTCCAACGTAACAAGAGTAAGTTGAGTAACTAAAATAAGTGATTCCCCCAGCTTGGTACCACTGCCCTTGAGTACAGAGAATACATACCAGAACAGATGGACCATGTCAGAAAATTAATTCCATTGTTTTGATCCTAACCTTCTCTCCCTCTCTACCAGGTCCCTTTACAGATGTAGTTACCACCAACCTGAAGCTGAAGAACCCGTCTGATAAAAGAGTATGTTTTAAAGTGAAGACCACAGCTCCTAGGCGATACTGTGTACGGCCTAACAGCGGCATCATCGATGCGGGCGCCACCGTCACCATCTCTGGTGAGTCAAACTGGTCACATGATGGAACTCTCAGGCTGGAATTACATAGTATTGGAATTATCCCATGTAATGTAACGGACAGTTTTCCCCCACACACAGTCCATGGTGCCAAGCTGGAAAACCATTATTCAGTCATTTATTACTTAATCGATTAAGGGTTCTTGATAAACGATCATTGTTCTCGAAGTAGGAACATTATCTTAACTGTATTAGGTTGTTCTGGTCTAATAAACATGTTCAATGGAGATTCTGGTGCTTTTTAGTCCAGCCTGGACTAGGCCTGAAATACTGCCCTAATGTTATAGTTGTAGTTAAAATCTAAATATAAATTATTTATAGCATAATTCAAGCACTTGATTGATTGTTTTTCTGAGATATGTGTGACTTTGTCTTCCGTCTTTTCCAGTGATGCTCCAGCCCTTTGACTACGACCCCAATGAGAAAAGTAAACACAAATTCATGGTCCAGAGCATCTTTGCTCTTCCTCATGAGTCTGAGCTGGATGCAATGGTGAGTAGTCTAGTTCTAACTGTCATCTACAACTGCTGGAGTGGGTTCTCCAACCCTGTTCCTGGGTCCTGTGTGGCTCAGGTGGTAGGGCATGGGGCTTGCAACGCCAGGGTTGTGGGTTTGATTCCCACGGGGGACCAGTATGAAAAAAGTAGGAAAATGTATGCACTCACTACTAAGTCGCTCTAGAAAAGTGTCTGCTGAATGACTAAAATCTCAACTCCAACCCTGTTCCTGGAGAGAGACCCTCCTGTAGGGTTTAACTCCAACCCTGTTCCTGGAGAGAGACCCTCCTGTAGGATTTAACTCTAACCCTGTTCCTGAAGAGAGACCCTCCTGTAGGGTTTAACTCCAACCCTGTTCCTGGAGAGAGACCCTCCTGTAGGATTTAACTCCAACCCTGTTCCTGGAGAGAGACCCTCCTGTAGGATTTAACTCTAACCCTGTTCCTGAAGAGAGACCCTCCTGTAGGATTTAACTCTAACCCTGTTCCTGAAGAGAGACCCTCCTGTAGGATTTAACTCTAACCCAGGTGCTCAATTTAGGTTTGGAGTGGAAACTTACAGGATGGCAGTTTTCCAGGAACTGTGTGTGTGTGTGTGTGTGTGTGTGTGTGTGTGTGTGTGTGTGTGTGTGTGTGTGTGTGAACTCAAACCCTGTTCCCGGAGAACTACCATCCTGTAAGTTTTCACTCCAACCCTGTGTGTATATATATATATATATATGGCCATCACAAAGCCCTGACCTCAATCCTATAGAAAATATGTGGGCAGAACTGAAAAAGCGTGTGTGATCAGAGGCCTACAAACCTGACTCAGTTACACCAGTTCTGTCAGGAGGAATGGGCCAAAATTCACCCAACTTATTGTGGGAAGCTTGTGAAAGGCTACCGGAAACGTTTGACCCAAGTTAAACAATTTAAAGGCAATGCTACCAAATACTAATTGAGTGTATGTAAACTTCTGACCCACTGGGAATGTGATGAAAGAAATAAAAGCTGAAATTAATTATTCTGACATTTCACATTCTTAAAATAAAGTGGTGATCCTAACTGACCTAAGACAGGGACTTTTTACTAGGATTAAATGTCAGGGATTGTGAAAAACTGAGTTTAAATGTATTTGGCTAAGGTGTATGTAAACTTCCGACTTCAACTGTACATATTACCTCAACTACCTTGTACCCCTGCACAATGACTCGGTACCGGTACCCCCTGTATATAGCCTCTTTATTGTTATTTTTTATATATTTTTTTTTTACTCTTTCTTGAACTGCACTGTTGGTTAGGGCTTGTAAGTAAGCATTTCACTGTTAGGTCTACACCTGTTATATTCAGCACACGCAACAAATACACTTTGATTTGAGTTTCCCCTCTAGTCCAGTAGAGGGCAGCAACAGTGTGTTGGTAGATTCCTCTAGTCCAGTAGAGGGCAGCAACAGTGTGGTGGTAGATTCCTCTAGTCCAGTAGAGGGCAGCAACATTGTGGTGGTAGATTCCTCTCGAGTCCAGTAGAGGGCAGCAACAGTGTGGTGGTAGATTCCTCTAGTCCAGTAGAGGGCAGCAACAGTGTGTTGGTAGATTCCTCTCTAGTCCAGTAGAGGGCAGCAACAGTGTGTTGGTAGATTCCTCTCTAGTCCAGTAGAGGGCAGCAACAGTGTGTTGGTAGATTCCTCTCTAGTCCAGTAGAGGGCAGCAACAGTGTGGTGGTAGATTCCTCTCTAGTCCAGTAGAGGGCAGCAACAGTGTGGTGGTAGATTCCTCTCTAGTCCAGTAGAGGGCAGCAACAGTGTGGTGGTAGATTCCTCTCTAGTCCAGTAGAGGGCAGCAACAGTGTGGTGGTAGATTCCTCTCTAGTCCAGTAGAGGGCAGCAACAGTGTGTTGGTAGATTCCTCTAGTCCAGTAGAGGGCAGCAACAGTGTGTTGGTAGATTCCTCTCTAGTCCAGTAGAGGGCAGCAACAGTGTGGTGGTAGATTCCTCTCTAGTCCAGTAGAGGGCAGCAACAGTGTGCTGGTAGATTCCTCTCTAGTCCAGTAGAGGGCAGCAACAGTGTGTTGGTAGATTCCTCTCTAGTCCAGTAGAGGGCAGCAACAGTGTGGTGGTAGATTCCTCTCTAGTCCAGTAGAGGGCAGCAATAGTGGTGGTAGTTTCTACTCTATTCCAGTAGAGGGCAGCAACAGTGTGGTGGTAGATTCCCCTCTAGTCCAGTAGAGGGCAGCAACAGAGTGGTGGTAGTTTCTACTCTATTCCAGTAGAGGGCAGCAACAGAGTGGTGGTAGTTTCTACTCTATTCCAGTAGATGGCAGCAACAGAGTGATGGTAGTTTCTACTCTATTCCAGTAGAGGGCAGAAACAGAGTGGTGGTAGTTTCTACTCTATTCCAGTAGATGGCAGCAACAGAGTGGTGGTAGTTTCTACTCTATTCCAGTAGAGGGCAGCAACAGAGTGGTGGTAGTTTCTACTCTATTCCAGTAGATGGCAGCAACAGAGTGATGGTAGTTTCTACTCTATTCCAGTAGATGGCAGCAACAGAGTGATGGTAGTTTCTACTCTATTCCAGTAGAGGGCAGCAACAGAGTGGTGGTAGTTTCTACTCTATTCCAGTAGAGGGCAGCAACAGAGTGGTGGTAGTTTCTACTCTATTCCAGTAGATGGCAGCAACAGAGTGATGGTAGTTTCTACTCTATTCCAGTAGATGGCAGCAACAGAGTGATGGTAGTTTCTACTCTATTCCAGTAGATGGCAGCAACAGAGTGATGGTAGTTTCTACTCTATTCCAGCAGAGGGCAGCAACAGAGTTGTGGCATTTTCCCCTATTGACAAAGTCCAGCTAATAGTAGTTTAGTCTGATGAATAACATGCGTATGTATTCCTCCCCTCCTCTCGTCCAGTGGAAAGATGCGAAACCTGATGACCTCATGGATTCCAAGCTGAGATGTGTATTCGACCTGCCTTCTGAAAACGATAAAGTGGTAAGTCCTGCTGCTGCTGCAATGTTAGATAGAGGGAGAGAAACTGAGGGATTATCCTACGTTTCCAAACCAAACTCCACCATGTGTTTCTGAGCTGTTTGCTGTTCGTTGAAAGTGTTCAAACTGACCTGGTAGATATAAAATTTGAATATCACATAGGGGGGAAGGCCCAGTTTACACTTGTATCAATTAGAACCATTAGAATATCACATAGGGGGAAGGCCCAGTTTACACTTGTATCAACTAGAACCATTAGAATATCACATAGGGGGAAGGCCCAGTTTACACTTGTATCAACTAGAACCATTAGAATATCACATAGGGGGGAAGGCCCAGTTTACACTTGTATCAACTAGAACCAGGTTTCCATCCAACTATTTCATGTGGATGAATGACCTGATGCATAAAATGGAAACAGAATATTTGTCAGTTAAACAAGGTGGCATTAGACAAATAGATTATGCGACATTTGTGGTTGAAACAAAATTGATAGAAAAACCATCATGTCACTGTAAACTTGGAGTCAGGCTACAACATCGTCTCATACTACCACGACGACATGGAAAAGCATGCAGAGTTTATATTTAACTATTTTTTTTATTTAACCTTTTAACGAGGCAAGTCAATTAAGAACAAATTCTTATTCACAATGACAGCCTCCACCGGCCAAACTCGGACAACGCTGGACCAATTGTGCGCCGGCCTATGGCACTCCCAATCACGGCCAGTTGTGATAGTCTGTATTCGAACCAGGCTGCCTGTAGTGACGCCTTTAGCACTGAGATGCAGTGTGTTAATTAAATAAGTTATGATGAAACTCAACTTGTGGCGATCTTCATGCAAACATCCAGGAGGGTAGGGCATCGTGACATGATGCTGGCCATATAACCTACCCTGTCCACCTGATCAGCGGCCTGTAGTCTAGAGAGCAGGCACCAAAACCAGATTGGCCAAGTTATGCTATTTATCGCAACAGTTTTATATTAACACTAAGTCACAAAAGTACTTTTATGTGCATTGTCATCACACACAGCAATTTATCTGCTAACAAATTCCATAGTAGGCAGATGTTGCTGTCATAACTGGGTGTGTGTATTTATAGTAGTGGGGGATGAAATAATGGCTGCATTATTGCTTGTACATATAACATGTCTGTTCTGTTATCTAATGTCTTTGTCGTTGGGCAGTCCTGTAACATGTCTGTTCTCAGTTATCTAATGTCTTTGTCGTTGGGCAGTCCTGTAACATGTCTGTTCTCAGTTATCTAATGTCTTTGTCGTTGGGCAGTCCTGTAACATGTCTGTTCTCAGTTATCTAATGTCTTTGTCGTTGGGCAGTCCTGTAACATGTCTGTTCTCAGTTATCTAATGTCTTTGTCGTTGGGCAGTCCTGTAACATGTCTGTTCTCAGTTATCTAATGTCTTTGTCGTTGGGCAGTCCTGTAACATGTCTGTTCTCAGTTATCTAATGTCTTTGTCGTTGGGCAGTCCTGTAACATGTCTGTTCTCAGTTATCTAATGTCTTTGTCGTTGGGCAGTCCTGTAACATGTCTGTTCTCTGTTATCTAATGTCTTTGTCGTTGGGCAGTCCTGTAACATGTCTGTTCTCAGTTATCTAATGTCTTTGTCGTTGGGCAGTCCTGTAACATGTCTGTTCTCTGTTATCTAATGTCTTTGTCGTTGGGCAGTCCTGTAACATGTCTGTTCTCTGTTATCTAATGTCTTTGTCATTGGGCAGTCCTGTAACATGTCTGTTCTGTTATCTAATGTCTTTGTCGTTGGGCAGTCCTGTAACATGTCTGTTCTCTGTTATCTAATGTCTTTGTCGTTGGGCAGTCCTGTAACATGTCTGTTCTGTTATCTAATGTCTTTGTCGTTGGGCAGTCCTGTAACATGTCTGTTCTGTTATCTAATGTCTTTGTCGTTGGGCAGTCCTGTAACATGTCTGTTCTGTTATCTAATGTCTTTGTCATTGGGCAGTCCTGTAACATGTCTGTTCTGTTATCTAATGTCTTTGTCGTTGGCCAGTCCTGTAACATGTCCTCTATCCTGTCTGATCAGTACTTCCAGAGCATGTTTTACCGAGTCTGGAGGGAATCCCCATCGCTGTGTTTGTTCCAGATACACTTTATTTTCTGCTTAGGTCTTTGCAGGTTGTAGGATTGTCATATCGATGCGTCCCAAATTGCACCCTTTCCCCCGTAGTGCACTACATATATCCAGGCCCCGTAGGGTAACATAGTTGATGTGGCCACTAAGAGGTTAGAACACTTCTTCAGGCATGTTAAAACTGATCATCTGCCAAGCTCTGAAAACACACCCTGAATTTGTGCTCACCTCATAGTGCTCTCCCTCCCTCCCCCTCCGCCTCATGGCTCTCCCTCCCTCCCCCTCCGCCTCATGGCTCTAACCTCCCTCATTCCGACTCATGGCTCTAACCTCCCTCCGACTCATGGCTCTCCCTCCCTCCCCCTCCGCCTCATGGCTTCTCCTCCCTCCCCCTCCGCCTCATGGCTCTAACCTCCCTCATTCCGACTCATGGCTCTAATCTCCCTCATTCCGACTCATGGCTCTAACCTCCCTCATTCCGACTCATGGCTCTAACCTCCCTCATTCCGACTCATGGCTCTAATCTCCCTCATTCCGACTCATGGCTCTAATCTCCCTCATTCCGACTCATGGCTCTAACCTCCCTCATTCCAACTCATGGCTCTAACCTCCCTCATTCCGACTCATGGCTCTAATCTCCCTCATTCCGACTCATGGCTCTAATCTCCCTCATTCCAACTCATGGCTCTAACCTCCCTCATTCCGACTCATGGCTCTAATCTCCCTCATTCCGACTCATGGCTCTAATCTCCCTCATTCCGACTCATGGCTCTAACCTCCCTCCGATTCATGGCTCTCCCTCCCTCCCCCTCCGCCTCATGGCTCTAACCTCCCTCCGACTCATGGCTCTCCCTCCCTCCGCCTCATGGCTCCCCCCCAAGGTAAGCAGATCAGGGACAGGAGAGCAGGAAAAAGAGCAGGAGAATAGGTCCTTCACTAGAGGAGCAGCAGGGTTAACCACCCCAGCGCCAGGGTCTCGTCTGCCACCCCGGGCCACCCCTACCCCGGGTGGTGTGGAGTTCCGTACCCCCTTCAGCAGCAGACTGGGGCTAGGTCTGCCCCCCACCCCGCCAGGCAATGTTGGCAGCAGGAGTGATCTACAGGGGTTCAGGACAGCCCCCAGCTCTGAGGTTAAAGTCAGAAAGATAATGCAGGTTTGTGAAGATGTAGACAGGCAGATAGACAGGCAGACCGACAGACAGATTTAGCAGCATTATCAGGCTCTCTTAGAATTATCTTCCTGTGTTCGAGTGTGTATTTCCCATCCCCTTCCTGTGTACTCAGTCTTCCAGAGTGTGTATTTCCCATCCCCTTCCTGTGTACTCAGTGTTCCAGAGTGTGTATTTCCCATCCCCTTCCTCTGTACTCAGTGTTCGAGTGTGTATTTCCCATCCCCTTCCTGTGTACTCAGTGTTCCAGAGTGTGTATTTCCCATCCCCTTCCTGTGTACTCAGTGTTCCAGAATGTGTATTTCCCATCCCCTGTCCTCCACTGTGTCATGATGGCATCGTTGACTGTTCAGTGACTGAAGGATACACTAGTGCTACTAATCCTTTGATTCCATTGCTGTTCAGTGACTGAAGGATACACTAGTGCTACTAATCCTTTGATTCCATTGCAGCCAGACAAGCTCAATCAAACATCCGCTGAAGTGTTTGAACAGTAAACATTTAAACCCATGTCTAATATGGACAATCTCCTAACCTAACCTCCAGCCCTATGGTACACTAGCCTGGTCCTAACCTAACCTCCAGTCCTCAGCCCTATGGTACACTAGCCTGGTCCTAACCTATCCTCCAGTCCTCAGCCCCAGGATACACTAGCCTGGTCCTAACCTAACCTCCAGTCCTCAGCCCTATGGTACACTAGCCTGGTCCTAACCTAACCTAACCTCCAGTCCTCAGCCCCAGGGTACACTAGCCTGGTCCTAACCTAACCTCCAGTTCTCAGCCCCAGGATACACTAGCCTGGTCCCAGATCTGCTTGCGATATACAGCACAAACCGATCTGGGACCAGGCTAAGGACATACCTTGGGCCCAATTTTAATCAGATCTGCTTTAGCCAACATCTGCATAGTGGTTGTTTTGGCGGTGGCAGAGTTGGAACTGCGTTAGAGCTGTCAAATCCACAAGTGGCTGCCAGCATTATACCTAAAGCGGACATTGCCATTGGCTGCACGGACTCCACCTCCAACACTGTGAAACATCAGCTATACGGGTGTCGGCTATCGCCGGTGAACGCTTGATCTGATTAAATCTAAACCATACTGTTGCTGCTCGGTTTCTGTTTAGTGGATTTTCTTAAACGTTCTCCATGTCTGCAGAATGAGCCTTAGGCTGCATCCCAAATGGCCCCCTATATCGCGCACATTGACGAGCCCTATGGGCCCTGAACAGAAAGTAATGCTCTAAATAGAGAATAAGGGAGCCATTTGGGACGTAGCCTAAGGGGTTTCTGTCTCCTTTCTCCTTGCTTCCAGAATGACGTGGAAGGGAGCAGCAAAGTGGTGGCGCCCGTGCAGAACTCATCCAAGGTGGTGGCGCCCGTGCAGAACTCATCCAAGGTGGCGGATGGCCTCGTGGTAGCAGCAGCGGCTTCAAAGGCGGTCAGCGCCTCGATGGACGACTCTGAGATGAAGAAACTATCAGAGGAGTGCAAGAGACTGCAGGCTGAGATGGGCAAACTGACTGACGAGAACAGACAACTCAAGGTTAGACTGCAGGTTGATGTCTGTAGGTTAGGGTTCTAGATGAACAACAGACTGCAGGTTGATGTCTGTAGGTTAGGGTTCTAGATGAACAACAGACTGCAGGTTGATGTCTGTAGGTTAGGGTTCTAGATGAACAACAGACTGCAGGTTGATGTCTGTAGGTTAGGGTTCTAGATGAACAACAGACTGCAGGTTGATGTCTGTAGGTTAGGGTTCTAGATGAACAACAGACTGCAGGTTGATGTCTGTAGGTTAGGGTTCTAGATGAACAACAGACTGCAGGTTGATGTCTGTAGGTTAGGGTTCTAGATGAACTGCAGGCTGAGATGGGCAAGATGACCAATGAGAACAGACAACTCAAGGTTAGAATAAAGAACCAAGGAACTTCATCGTATTTTGAAGGACAACTTCTCAACGTTAGAATAAACCTCAGTCTCTGTAAACAACCAACTAAAGTTGAGGCTCATAGATGAACAATCAGTACTGACAATTTAATGGTTAGGTATTTTTAAGGAGAACCAGACAGAAGGTTTGGCTGTGACAATATGTTTGTAAAAGAGAACAAAAATAATGGCTGCATTATTGCTTGTACATATAACATGTCTGTTCTCAGTTATCTAATGTCTTTGTCGTTGGGCAGTCCTGTAACATGTCTGTTCTCAGTTATCTAATGTCTTTGTCGTTGGCCAGTCCTGTAACATGTCCTCTATCCTGTCTGATCAGTACTTCCAGAGCATGTTTTACCGAGTCTGGAGGGAATCCCCATCGCTGTGTTTGTTCCAGATACACTTTATTTTCTGCTTAGGTCTTTGCAGGTTGTAGGATTGTCATATTGATGCATCTGAAAACACACCCTGAATTTGTGCTCACCTCATAGTTCTCTCTCCCTAAGAACCAGACAGAAGGTTTGGCTGTGACAATATGTTTGTAAAAGAGAACAAATACTAATCAAATCAAATGTATTTACTAAGCCTTTTTTACATCAGCCGATGTCACAAAGTGCTATACAGAAACCCAGCCTGAAACCCCAAACAGCAAGCAATGCAGATGTAGAAGCATGTGGCTGGAAAAACTCCCTAGAAAGGCAGAACATAGGAAGAAACCTAGAGAGGAACCAGGCTCTGAGGGGTGGCCAGTCCTCTTCTGGCTGTGCCGGGTGGAGATTATAACAATTCATGGCCATTAAGGCCAGTTCTTTCTACATAGATGACCAGCAGGGTCAAATAATAATCATAGTGGTTGTAGAGGTTGCAACAGGTCAGTACATCAGGAGTGAATGTCACTTGGCTTTTCATAGTCAGGCATTTAGATGCGGTAGAGAGCGCAGGTGCGGTAGAGAGAGAGCGAGATGAAAACAGCAGGTCTGGGACAAGGTGGCACGTCCAATGAACAGGTCAGGGTTCCATAACCGCAGGCAGAAGAGTTGAAACCGGTGCAGCAGCACGACCAGGTGTACTGGGGACAGCTAGGAGTCATCAGGGCAGATGGTCCTGAAGCATGGTCCTCCGGGTAGGCTCAGGTCCTCCGGGAGAGGAGGTAGAGTGGGAGAGAGAGAGAATTAGAGGGAGCATACTCAAATTCACACAAGACACCGGATAATAACATCAGATTTAACAAACTGACCCTAGCCCCCCGGCACATAGACTATTGCAGCATAGATACTGGAGGCTGAGACATGGGGACACTGTGGCCCCCTCCGACAATACCCCCGGACAGGGCCAAACCAGGCAGGATATAACCTCACCCACTCTGCCAAGCACAGCCCCAACACCAATAAAGGGATATCAACAACCACCAACTTACTACCCTGAGACAAGGCTGAGTAAAGTCCACGAAGGATCCCCTCCACTGCACAAGCCAGAGGGGGCTTGTTCTAGTATTTTCTTTATCACTAGTTCTATAATGTAGTATTTGATGTGCCCCCCCCCCCCCTCTTTTTCGTTTCCAGGAAGACGGCCTTAGAATGAGAAGGGCCGTCCAGCATTCCGATCACATGACATCAAATCAGACAGGCTCCTCCTCCTCCTCCATGATGCAACACACCACCGCAGCGTCCCTGCCCTCCCTCCTCGTCGTCATAGCAGCCATCTTCATTGGCTTCTTCATCGGGAAGTTCATCTTGTAGACTGGGGCTGGCTCTGAAATGGCTCCCTATGTAGTGCACTACTTTTGACCAGGGCCCTTAGTCCCATAGAACTCTGGTCAAAGGTAGTGCACTTCATAGGGAATAGGGTGACATTTCGGATGTTGCGCC
This sequence comes from Thymallus thymallus, assembly GCA_023634145.1. Taxonomy (NCBI): domain Eukaryota; kingdom Metazoa; phylum Chordata; class Actinopteri; order Salmoniformes; family Salmonidae; genus Thymallus; species Thymallus thymallus. The sequence continues at coordinate 1,863,970 of CM042383.1, forward strand.
CTGGGAGACCCACAACGCCTGCCGTTTCCCACAACAACCCCTTAGCTCCGGAATTAAAAGACCTGGATGGAACTGACTAACAAAGATGATTATTTCTGTTGACTTAGCCATATCAGAAGTAGTACTGTGAACCTCCATCTGTCTGCAGTGACCACGTTGTCTGTCTGTACAGCATCAGAAGTACCAGTGCCCCGCTGCCTCACGGTTAGTACACACAGAGGGAGGAAGTGAGGGAGATTGCTCCTTGTTTGTGTGTGTCTGTTCTTTGATGGATGGACAGACAGGTTTGTGGAGGGATATGATGGGTGTATCCCAAATAGCAGCCTATTCCCTATATAGTGCTATACTTTTGACCAAAGCCCTTACAGGTCCTGTAACGCCCTAGCTGCCCTGGTCAAACGTTAGTGCACTATATAGGGAATAGGCTGCTATTTGGGACATACAGGAAGTAGTACACTATCAATCAACATGGAGGACAGTTTGGCAAACTATCCCCTATGTAGTGCACTACTTTCTATCAGAGCAAATACTATTTGAGCCCAGGTCTACAGTTGCCTGGTCCTAACATCCAGTCCTCAGCCCCAGGATACACTAGACTGGTCCTAACATCCAGTCCTCAGCCCCAGGATACACTAGACTGGTCCTAACATCTAGTCCTCAGCCCCAGGATACACTAGACTGGTCCTAACATCTAGTCCTCAGCCCCAGGATACACTAGACTGGTCCTAACATCCAGTCCTCAGCCCCAGGATACACTAGACTGGTCCTAACATCCAGTCCTCAGCCCCAGGATACACTAGACTGGTCCTAACATCCAGTCCTCAGCCCCAGGATACACTAGACTGGTCCTAACATCCAGTCCTCAGCCCCAGGATACACTAGACTGGTCCTAACATCCAGTCCTCAGCCCCAGGATACACTAGACTGGTCCTAACATCCAGTCCTCAGCCCCAGGATACACTAGACTGGTCCTAACCTAACCTCCAATGGCATCCTGTTTCCTTTATAGTGCAATACTTGTGACCAGAGCCCTATGGACCCTAGTTAAAAGTAATGCACTAGATAGGACGTAACCATAGACTACTTAATTTGTTCTGTTTGTAATTTCTCTACTTTTTCTCTGGGGAACATTTCTAGTCCATCAGGAATATAATATATGCCTCCTTCCTTCCTTCCTTCCTTCCTTCCTTCCTTCCTTTCCTATACCTGACAATACCAATGCAGACATTATATTATTAATATTATATTATTATTTTTCTTAATACAAATATTATATCCCTTCTTTCCTTTTTGAGTCAAATGAAAATCAAGAAGGCCTCCTTCTTACAACCCTGTCCCTCCCATGGTTTTAATCATTGAAGAAATAAAACTGAAAACAATGTGGTTTTGATAGTGGTCGTCTTCTTTCGTAGTGTCTTAGAATATACACTGATCATACAACACATCGCATCTCCATGTAGCCAAAACACGTTTGTTTCGGAATGTGGAATTAACATTGTAGCGACCTTAACCCAACACCTAGCTAGCCTCATGAATGTCTTGAATTTCAACGGAGACAACTCCGATTATAAAGTTTTTTTTCTAAAAGTTGCCAGGATGTCACGTGTCCTACTTATATCAGTACATGCTTAACAACCTAATCATTACGAAACTTCTATTCGATCATATAAGCCACACGTAGATAATAAGCCATAACATTTTTGTTGACTCATTGACCTCCATACAGAAACTCTTCGCTTTTTGGGTGAAAAAATGGCAGATGCTGGAGTAGAGATTTTTTTACATGGTTCCATATGTGTTATTTCATAGTTTTGATGTCTTCACTACAACAACGTAGAAAATAGTAAAAATAAAGTAGCAGTGGGAACATGAAGTGTAACGATAGGCGACTTGGTTTGATGCTCATTTTATCACTTGAGAAATACTGCACCAAACATCTTAGCAAGATGTACAATTGCGCGACTAAGACCTCTGCAAAAACGTGAGCGATTTCTTGATTTATCTTAGATTAATTCTGACTATTTTGAGTAAGTGTTTTTGGCTATGTGGTTCTACGGTGGCATAAGAGGGACAAAAACTGTATTGTCATTTTTCAAGCGAAGGTCGCTCCAGCTACCCGAGTTCTACTAGGAACAAACCGAACATATGTATGCGGACACCTTTACGCACCTGCATAAGTCTGAAAACCATATACTGATGGACTGATCCTACAGTCTTCTTAGACTCAACAACTCTGAAGCAATTATCAGCAGACAAAAAATAATCACTAAAAACCGAGATCACCCAAAAATGAATGTTTACACACTGTTAAAACATCCGTGCGGAGAAAAATACCAGCAATAAGCGGCTTTCCCATTGAATTCTATTTAACATTTTGGGATAAAGTAGCGCCCCTATTTACACAAATGACAACACATGTCACTCAATTCAGTGCTTCCTAGTTCCATGTATCACACTGTTATTTAATTCATATTAAAACCAGGAAAATCTGGAGAATCCTCTGCTGATTACAGACCCATAAGTTTAATCAATAAAATAATAACAAAGCTCATTAGCAATAGAATAGCAAAAGTCTTACCAGACTTGATATATATCAAACAGGGTTTATTAAAAATATACACTTACAAACTAATATAAGAACATGTTTCAGTTTAATTCAATACACTACAAAACAAGATATAGATTTATCAAAAATGGCTGTTGATGACGAAAAGGCTTTCGACCGTCTTGAATGGTAATTTGCTTTCAAAACTTTAGATGCTTTCAACTTTCCAGCTAAAATAATACATTTAATAAAAATATGTATGTCCTAAAGCAAAAGTATACACACATAATACATTATATGATGACATTTCTTTAGAAAGGGGCACAAGTCAGGGATGTCCCCTCTCCCCTCTCCTATATGCACTGGCAATTGAACCGCTTGCAGAAACCATTAGATAGGACCCAAACGTAACAGGTATCAGTATTGGTAAACATGAATATAAACTCAACTTATTTGCAGATAATCTCCTGATATACCTGACCAATACTGAATTAAATTCCCCCTTGCAAAACATTTATTTCAGAATACTCAAAAATGTACGTGGAAAAACCCTTAAATAATCTCAAAAAGAATAATTCATGATGTACAGCAATCCTTGAAGTGGCCCACAAAACATAATACCTAGGATGCTTAATAACTGACAAACAAATAAAGATAACTTTATCCCATTACGCAACAATATGAAAGCAGATCTAATTAAATGGAATAATCTTCCCATAAGTCTTACAGGTAGAATAAACATCTTCAGAAAGTTGTCATATTTATTCTTGTTAATACCAATTATCCCACCGAAGACATTCTTTAAAACAGTATACTTGGTCATAAGAGACTTCGGAAGATGTAAAACTTTCCCTTTATTCTATACGTTTTATGGGCAAATAAAGTCTAAAGGGTGGTTTTAACCTTCCAGAATTGTATCAACTCGCCACCCAAAGGCTTTTACTTGTGGCATATAGTTAAACGCACTAAAGAGGAACAATGGGTACATGTTGAAGATGCGCATGCTCGTCTCCAGAATCTTTTTACGTGTATTTTCAAAGGATAAAGCTAAGAACATTAACAACTTAATTGTTAGGAACACTATAACAATATGGAAGAAAACTAAATGTATTCTACCAGAACCAATATCACTCCCTAATAACACCAACCCTATGAAACAATCATTGGATAGCTTTTCACAATTCACTGATTAAATTAGTCCACGTGGAAAACTTAAGGCATAGAAACCGTAAATGACTTGGTTAATAGGAAATACATTTATTTCCATGACAGAATAAAAAAGCATTTTTGGACTGACCAATGTATATATTTTCAAATACATGCAACTTAAAAATGTCATATCAAGGCATTTCTATATGAAATCTTTTGATACCAGAGCAATCTTGAGGGGATCCTATTTGAGTCAGAAAAAGATCTATGATAGGTAAGATGTACAGGACCTTGCAGAGAGCCTATCCAACTGATCACCTCTTAGAAAAAAAATGTAAACTATTGGAACCAAGACTTAGAAAGAATTGCTATTGGCACAAGATGGAGGGAATGTTGGAACATAACTAACAAAATTCAATATGAAAATGTACGCCTACTGTAATCCAGTATAAACTAACGTACAGAATGTATTACACGAGACAACATTCTACAGCACAACGGCAGAGTCATGTCTTCAGTGTAAATCTAACAATGACTCTAATTCATGCCTTATGGGAATGTTATAGTCCAAGTTATGGGCGAAGTTAGAAAGTTGGCTGTCAGATGTATTACTGTATTGTGTTAATGTATTACTTATTACTTAAAAATATTTATACACTCCCGGTCCAAAGTTTGGAATATTACTCATTTTAAGGGTTTTTCTTTATTTGCACTATTTTTTACATTTTAGAATAAAAGTGAAGAAACTATGACATAACACATATGGAAGTAGTAACCAAAAAAGTGTTAAACAAATCAAAATATATTTTATATTTGAGATTCTTCAAATAGCCACCCTTTGCCTTGGTGACAGCTTTGCACACTTGCTGAAGCCCCCCCAGATCATTGCCGATCCTCCACCGAATTACACAGTGGGTGCGAGACACTGTGGCTTGTAGGCCTGTCCAGGTGTCGCACCCACTGTGAAATTTGGTGGGTGATGATCTGGGGCTTCAGCAAGGCTGGAATCGGGCACATTTGTCTTTGTGAAGGACGCATGAATCAAGCCACGTACAAGGTTGTCCTGGAAGAAAACTTGCTTTCTTCTGCTCTGACAATGTTCCCCAACGCTGAGGATTGGTTATTCCAGCAGGACATTGCTCCATGCCACACAGCCAGGTCAATCAAGGTGTGGATGGAGGACCACCAGATCAAGACCCTGTCACGGCCAGCCCAATCTCCAGACCTGAACCCCATTGAAAACCTCTGGAATGTGATCAAGAGTAAGATGGATGGTCACAAGCCATCAAACAAAGCTGAGCTGCTTGAACTTTTGCACCAGGAATGGCACAGTCACCCAACATCAATGTGAAAGACTGGTGGAGAGCTGCATGCCAAGACACATGAAAGCTGTGATTAGAAAATCAGGTTTATTCCACCAAATACTGATTTCTGAACTATTCCTAAGTAAAAACATTAGTATTGTGTTCTTTAAAAATGTATATGAACTTATTTTCTTTGCATTATTTGAGGTCTGACAACACTGCAACTGTTTGGTTATTTCGACCAGTTGTCATTTTCTGCTAATGACAATATTTTTATTTGGAATTTGGTAGACATTTTGTTAGTTTGTAGAATAAAACAGAAATGTTAATTTTACCCAAACACATACCTATAAATAGTAAAACCAGAGAAACTGATAATTTTGCAGTAGTCTCATAATTTTTTGTGCCATATACCACAAACCCCCTAGGTGCCTTACTGTTATTATAAACTGGTTACCAACGTAATTAGAAGTAGTTATGCGTCAGACCCGTGGTACAGCATATTGTCTGATATACCACAGCTTTCAGCCAATCAGCATTCAGGGCTCGAACTACCCAGTTTATAATTAAGCAATAAGGCCTAAGGAGTTGTGGTATATGGCCAACATACCACGGCTAAGGGCTGTTCTATGGACATAGCCCTTAGCCGTGGTATATTGGCCATATATCACAAACCCCTGAGGAGCCTTATTTCTATTATAAACTGGTTACCAACACAATTAGAGCAGTAAAACTAAATGTTTTGTTAGACCTGTGGTATACGGTCTGATATACCACGGCTGTCAGCCAATCAGCATTCAGGGCTCGAATCACCCAGTTTATAATTCTCCATATCCACCCTACTAAAGTTCAGTTACTGTGGCGCAGCAGTGTCACATCTTTGGTAATGAAAGAGTTCAAATGAACCCAGGCATCAATGGAACAAGTCACCACTCGCCCTCATCTCTCAACTCGCCTTCCTCTCTCAACTCGCCTTCCTCTCTCAACCTGCCCTCAACTCGCCTTCCTCTCTCAACCTGCCCACAACACGCCTTCCTCTCTCAACCTGCCCTCAACACGCCTTCCTCTCTCAACTCGCCCTCACCTCGCCTTCCTCTCTCAACTCGCCTTCCTCTCTCACCTCGCCTTCCTCTCTCCACTCACCTTCCTCCCTCAACCTGCCTTGCTCTCTCACCTCGCCTTCCTCTCTCACCTTGCCTTCCTCTCTCACCTTGCCTTCCTCTCTCAACCTGCCTTCCTCTCTCAACTCGCCCTCAACTGCCTTCCTCTCTCAACTGACCTTCCTCTCTCCACTCACCTTCCTCTCTCAACTCACCCTCCCTCTCTCAACTCGACCTTCCTCTCTCCACTCGCCCTCCTCTCTCCACACAAGTTTTCAAAAGTTCAAGTGCTTTAAGTCACCAAGCAGTCTCCTTTCTCACAGGGTAGACGCTACAGTAGTTATTCCTTTCAGGGGTAGAATAGAATCCTCTCTCACGGTCCACACACACCCACACTATAATATTTCTCATCAGTGTCTCTATGTAAACAAATACAGACTTTAGTCAGTCTGTTCCTTAACTATGGCACCGTTACAACAGAATTGAAACCAATAATGCGAGAACCGCAGCAATGTTCCTGCTCTTCTGGTTCCACGTCGTTCCACCGGTTTCACCATTACTCAGCATCAGGGATCGGTCCTCATCCTCCCCTCCCATGCCCTCTGACCTCTGACTGCTAGCGGAACACTTGACCAGGGGCATCTGGTACGAGGTCGCTCGTTTATCCGGCCGGTCGGGGCTGGACCCGTCGGAGGGTCTCTGTCCGTTGTAAAGGAGGTATCGTCCATGGGCGTCCTGTTCCATCCGGAACAGCTCGTACTCTGTGTGCGGGAGGCGGATCCCCAACGCCATACAGCCATTGGTCAGGGTGACGTCCTGTTCAACTCCTACCTCCCAGGAGCCCTGCGCGCCGCACTCGTTACCGTTGAACACGTTAAGGAGAGAGGTGGTAGCCAGGTCCGTGGGCATCACACGCATGTGGTTCACTGGAGGGAGGGCGGAGAGGGAGGGAGAGAATGCAAAAGACAAGAGATCAAGATCAGTGATACATTTTTTTCTGAAATGCACAGATCATCATCTCAACCACACGCTTCAAAATTAACCTCAACAGGGTTTAACCTCAACCTTTGACACTTACCTTTGAAGACAAACTCTGTGCCTCCCATAACTCTAATAGAGTGCGTCCCTTGGGTGTATCTCCCTCTAGCGTAGATATTGAAGGAGGGGTGTTTGCAGATGGGGTCAGAGTAGTGGTAGTAGTGGCCCTCCCAGGTCTGGTTGTTGTCATGGAAGATGAAGTGACGGGTCAGGAAGAGGACTTCTGGGCGGACCTCACAGCGCTGGCTCACCCATTGGCCATACAGCCCCACTGTCATGTCTGCCCGCGGAGCCAGGATGGGAGGGTGGAACTCATCTGACTGGTAGATGATACGACAGGCGATGCAGCCGTGGTCATGGTTCTGGAAGATGAATGGAGAGTTAAAGGGATAGTATTATTTTAGTACAGCGCCTCTTCTCCTTCAGGAGATCCTCAAAACGTTCTATAGCCTCTTCTCCTTCAGGAGATCCTCAAAACATTCTATAGCCTCTTCTCCTTCAGGAGATCCTCAAAACGTTCTACAGCCTCTTCTCCCTCAGGAGATCCTCAAAACGTTCTACAAACTCTTCTCCTTCAGGAGATCCTCTAAAAGTTCTACAGCCTCTTCTCCCTCAGGAGATCCTCAAAACGTTCTACAAACTCTTCTCCTTCAGGAGATCCTCTAAAAGTTCTACAGCCTCTTCTCCCTCAGGAGATCCTCAAAACGTTCTACAAACTCTTCTCCTTCAGGAGATCCTCTAAAAGTTCTACAGCCTCTTCTCCCTCAGGAGATCTTCAAAACGTTCTACAGCCTCTTTTCAAGACAGTTGTGAAGAGGGCACGACAAAGCCTTTTCTCCATCAGGAGATCTTCAAAACGTTCTACAGCCTCTTCTCGAGTTATAAGTTCTGACAATAAAAGGATGGTCAGGAAATAAAATGTCTCTGTCTTGATTTTAAGTGGAAAACAAACAGCACCTAACAGTAAGTTGTCATAACTTATATAAAACCAACAGCACCTAACAGTAAGTTGTCATAACTTATATAAAACAAACAGCACCTAACAGTAAGTTGTCATAACTTATATAAAACCAACAGCACCTAACAGTAAGTTGTCATAACTTATATAAAACAAACAGCACCTAACAGTAAGTTGTCATAACTTATATAAAACCAACAGCACCTAACAGTAAGTTGTCATAACTTATATAAAACAAACAGCACCTAACAGTAAGTTGTCATAACTTATATAAAACAAACAGCACCTAACAGTAAGTTGTCATAACTTATATAAAACAAACAGCACCTAACAGTAAGTTGCCATAACTTATATAAAACAAACAGCACCTAACAGTAAGTTGTCATAACTTGGCAGCCACTGAAATTGTCAACTGAAACCAATAGAAGCCAAAGTCTGTTAAGCGGTGGACAACAGACAGAGCAGTACTCACCTTGGCGTTCTGGAAGACTTCCTGGTAGCTAGAGGGTCTGTAGCACGTCCTCTGAGCATGCTCAGTGTGGTACACACAGCGATATACAGTACAGTACTAACCTTGGTATTCTGTAATACAGCCTGATATACAGTACAGTACTAACCTTGGTATTCTGTAATACAGCCTGATATACAGTACAGTACTAACCTTGGTATTCTGTAATACAGCCTGATATACAGTACAGTACTAACCTTGGTATTCTGTAATACAGCCTGATATACAGTACAGTACTAACCTTGGTATTCTGTAATGCAGCCTGATATACAGTACAGTACTAACCTTGGTATTCTGTAATGCAGCCTGATATACAGTACAGTACTAACCTTGGTATTCTGTAATACAGCCTGATATACAGTACAGTACTAACCTTGGTATTCTGTAATGCAGCCTGATATACAGTACAGTACTAACCTTGGTATTCTGTAATACAGCCTGATATACAGTACAGTACTAACCTTGGTATTCTGTAATACAGCCTGATATACAGTACAGTACTAACCTTGGTATTCTGTAATGCAGCCTGATAGCTAGACGGCCTGTAATAGATCCTCTGGGCTACCTCCGTGTGGATGTCTCCCAGGAACAGCTCCTCGACCAGGTGGTCCAGGTTATCATGGAGGTACTGTTTCTCCACACGCTGCAGCTGCAGAAGGAGGAGGAGGAGGGGGGAGGAAGAGGAGGAGGGGGGAGGAAGAGGAGGAGGAGGGGTTGGGGGGCAAAAGAAGAATACTTTAGTGTCCCGTTTAGAAGCATGTCCAACAGAAATGTATAGTGTTCTACTTTCCCCCTTGGAAAGACATAAACACACAGGTTGGTGAGGTCTGAGCAGAGGGCAGTCATGGTGTAACGCCCCATGAGCACTTTCTAAGGGTCAAGTGCCTTGCTCGAGAGCACAACAGACGGATATGGCATCTAGCGGCCAGCCCACTCCCAACCATATTTTTTCCTGTCTGGCATGGCATCCGGCCAACCTCCAGTTAGTAGCCCTCCTCACAAACCTGCAGCTCGTGCATGGAGAAGTTGAGCTCCCTGGAACAGTCACATCCACCCTCCTCACTCCACAGCTCATAGTTTACATTGGGTTCCCATGGTGCTCTGCTCCTCAAGGCGCCACAACAGCTCCGGTTCAACCGCTGGCTCAGGTCCTTGGCCACCGCTGCACTGTGACACACCACCTGGGTAGTGGGATAGATACACATGTATAAACACACACACACACACACACACCTGGAGACACAGACACACACACACACACACACCTGGAGACACAGACACACACACACACACACACCTGGAGACACAGACACACACACACACACACACACACACACCTGGAGACACAGACACACACACACACACACACCTGGAGACACAGACACACACACACACCTGGAGACACAGACTCACACACACACACACACCTGGAGACACAGACACACACACACACACACACCTGGAGACACAGACACACACACACACACCTGGAGACACAGACACACACACACACACACACACCTGGAGACACAGACACACACACACACACACACACACACACACACCTGGAGACACAGACACACACACACACACACACACACACACACACACACCTGGAGACACAGACACACACAGACACACACACACACCTGGAGACACAGACACACACACACACACACACACACACACACCTGGAGACACAGACACACACACACACACACACACACACACACACACACACACACACACAACTGGAGACACAGACACACACACACACACACACACACCTGGAGACACACAGACACACACACACACCTGGAGACACAGACAAACACAGACACACACACACACCTGGAGACACAGACACACACAGACACACACACACACAGACACACACACACACACACCTGGAGACACAGACACACACAGACACACACACCTGAAGACACAGACACACACAGACACACACAAACACACACACCTGAAGACACACACAGACACACACACACACACACACACCGTCCTACCTGTGTGTGGTGGAGCTGGTAGTCAGCCTCTGTTCCTCCTCTGACGATCCAGGAGGCCTGTCTAAGCCTCAGCCGTCCCCGGACTACCAGGGTGTAGGTGGGAGTAGTGCAGTGGTTGTCCCTGTAGTAAAACTGGTTGGCTTTGAATGTGTTGTTGGGGAAGAACCGGTACGACCGCGTCAGGAACTCTGGGCCAGGACGCACCTCACAGCTGGCAGACAGAGAGGTGGATGGGCAGAGGTTTGAGTTGTGTGGTTAGTAAACATCATATTGACTCTTTCACATATTTCTGGTTAGGATTAGAGTTAGGGTTAGGATTGAGGTTAGGGTTAGGATTGAGGTTAGGGTTAGGGGTGGGGTGAGGTTAGGGTTAGGGTTGAGGTTAGGGTTAGGGGTGAGGTTAGAGTTAGGGTTAGGATTAGAGTTAGGGTTAGGATTAGAGTTAGGATTAGAGTTAGGATTGGGATTAGGGTTAGGTTTAGGGTTGAGGTTAGGGTTAGAGTTAGGGTTAGAGTTAGGGTTAGGGTTGAGGTTAGGGTTAGAGTTAGGATTAGGGTTGAGGTTAGGGTTAGGGGTGAGGTTAGGGTTAGGGGTGAGGTTAAGGGTTGGAGCCTGGGTTAGTCGTACCTGGTAGAGACCCAGTGCCCCTCTATGTTCGGGGGCATCTGGACGGTGACGCGGGCCCCGTGGTGGAGGTGTTTCAGCATGTGGTGACACTGGGAGTCCTTAGCAGGACGACCAAACGTCTTCTCCAGGGACAGCAAACGGTTGGAGCGGCCTTCTGAGTAGTGGAGGGACGAACCCTCACCCCGACCTGATCAGAGACAATAGGTTACAAACCCTCACCCCAACCTGATGAGAGACAATAGGTTACAAACCCTCACCCCGACCTGATAGGTGTTTACAGAGACAATAGGTTACAAACCCTCACCCCAACCTGATGGGAGACAATAGGTTACAAACCCTCACCCCAACCTGATGGGAGTTTACAGAGACAATAGGTTACAAACCCTCACCCTAACCTGATGGGAGTTTACAGAGACAATAGGTTACAAACCCTCACCCCAACCTGATGGGAGACAATAGGTTACAATTAGTAAAGCATTCAACAGTGGAAACAAGTTTAAGCCTTGTTACCTTCAGTATATATTACTCACTTAAACAAAAAAATAGGAGTCATTGGACAAGGTATGACCGCAACCCATGCTTTGGTTTTGTGGACCTTGTGTTGACCTTGTCTATCAGCGTATCAATGTTTTGTTGTTTATCATGGGGTTTTTGTTTGTCTGAAGAGTAGCTGCTGCTTCTGCAGAAGTGGTTCCAAATAAACAAACCTGGCCACTATTTCAACTGCTAACTTTTTTGCATTTGTGGCACAAATCCAATGCAAGTAGATGGATAGATAGATAGATAGATAGATAGATAGATAGATAGATAGATAGATAGATAGATAGATAGATAGATAGATAGATAGATAGATAGATAGATAGATAGATAGATAGATAGATAGATAGATAGATACAAATTTCTTTGTCAAGCAGCTACGAAAAAGCACAGGGCAGGAGCAAAATGCCAGAACGAAAATACAGTCGTGGCCAAAAGTTTTGAGAATGTATTGGTCTCCACACAGTTTGTCTTTGACATGAAAATGAACTTAATCCCCAAAAAACATTTCCACTGCATTTCAGCCCTGCCACAAAAGGACCAGCTGCCATCATGTCAGTGATTGTCTCGTTAACACAGGTGAGAGTGTTGACGAGGACAAGGCTGGAGATCACTCTGTCATGCTGATTGAGTCAGAATAACAGACTGGAAGCTTTAAAAGTAGGGTGGTGCTTGAAATCATTGTTCTTCCTCTGTCAACCATGGTTACCTGCAAGGAAACACGTGCCGTCATCATTGCTTTGCACAAAAAGGGCTTCACAGGCAAGGCTATTGCTGCTGGTAAGATTGCAGCTAAATCAACCATTTATCGGATCATCAAGAACTTCAAGGAGAGAGGTTCAATTGTTGTGAAGAAGGCGTCAGGGCGCCCAAGAAAGTCCAGCAAGCGCCAGGACCGTCTCCTAAAATTGATTCAGCTGCGGGATCGGGGCACCACCAATGCAGAGCTTTCTCAGGAATGGCAGCAGGCAGGTGTGAGTGCATCTGCACGCACAGTGAGGCGAAGACTTTTGGAGGATGGCCTGGTGTCAAGAAGGGCAGCAAAGAAGCCACTTCTCTCCAGGAAAAACATCAGGGACAGACTGATATTCTGCAAAAGGTACAGGGATTGGACTGCTGAAGACTGGGTTAGAGTCATTTTCTCTGATGAATCCACTTTCCGATTGTTTGGGCCATCCCGGAAAACACCTTGTCCGGAGAAGACAAGGTGAGCGCTACCATCAGTCTTGTGTCATGCCAACAGTAAAGCATCCTCAGACCATTCATGTGTGGGGTTGCTTCTCAGCCAAGGGAGTGGGCTCACTCACAATTTTTCCTAAGAACACAGCCATGAATAAAGAATGGTACCAAAGCATCCTCCGAGAGCAACTTCTCCCAACCATCCAAGAACAGTTTGGTGACGACCAATGCCTTTTCCAGCATGATGGAGCCCCTTGCCATAAGGCAAAAGTGATAACTAAGTGGCTCGGGGAACAAAACATCGACATTTTGGGTCCATGGCCAGGAAACTCCCCAGACCTTAATCCCATTGAGAACTTGTGGTCGATCCTCAAGAGGCGGGTGGACAAACAAAAACCCACAACTTCTGACAAACTCCAAGCATTGATTATGCAAGAATGGCCTGCCATCAGTCAGGATGTGGCCCAGAAGTTAATTGACAGCATGCCAGGGCGGATTGCAGAGGTCTTGAAAAAGAAGGGTCAACACTGCAAATATTGACTCTTTGCATAAACTGAATGTCATTGTCAATGAAAGCCTTTGACACTTATGGAATACTTGTAATTATACTTCACTGTACCATAGTAACTACTGACATAAAGATCTAAGAACAATGAAGCAGCAAACTTTGTGGAGACCAATACTTGTCATTCTCAACTTTTGGCCACGACTGTACACAAAAGACAGATACATGATACATAGAGCGGCATTATGAAAAAGTCTTGAGTGCAAAAAAGCTATAAAAATACATTTCATAGTATGGGTGGATGGCTGAATATGTACACTATACATTGGTATGGTACCTATAATAGCGTTTTCACTCTTCATGTCCAACTCATCTATAAGTAACATCACTGAGTTACACAATCAATCTTTAGATACTTGAGTCAGTACTTTGTAGAAGCACCTTTGGCAGCGATTACATCTGTGAGTCTTTCTGGGTAAATCTCTAAGAGCTTTCCACATCTGGATTGTGAAACATTTGCCCATTATTCTTTTCAAAATTCTTTAAGCTCTGTCAAAATGGTTGTTGATCATTGCTAGACAACCTCTTTCAAAACTATAAGTCGGCCACTCAGGAACATTCACTGTCTTCTTGTTAAGCAACTCCAGTGTATATTTGGCCTTGTGTTTTAGGTTATTGTCCTGCTGAAAGGTGAATTCATCTCCCAGTGTCTGGTGGGGAGCAGATTGAAACAGGTTTTGCCTGTGCTTAGCTACATTCCGTTTTTTTTTATCCTGAAAAACTCCCCAGTCCTTAACAATGACAAGCATACCCATAACATGATTCGGCCACCACTATGCTTTAAAATATGCATAGCGGTACTAAGTAATATGTTCGGGAAAAATCGAATACAACACAACACTTTGTATTCAGGACAAAAAGTGAATTGCTTTGCCAAATATTTTGCAGTATTACTTTAGTGCCTTGTTGCAAACAGGAAGCATGTTTTGGATGTTTTTTCACTCTCTCATTTAGGTTAGTATTGTGGAGTAACTACAATGTTGTTGATCCATCCTCAGTTTCCTCCAATCACAGCCATTCAACTCTGTAACTGTTTTAAAGTAACCATTCATGGTGAAATCCCATCCTCTACAGCAGTTAGGAAGGATGCCTGTATCTTTGTAGTGACTGGGTGTATTGATACACCATCCAAAGTGTAATTAATTACTTCACCATGCTCAAAGGGATATTCAATGTCTGCTTTTTAAAATGTTTACCCATCTATCAATAGGTGCCCTTCTTTGCGAGACATTAGAAAACCTACCTGGTCTTTGTGGTTAAATCTGTGTTTGAAATTCACTTCTCGACTGAGGGACCTTCAAGATAATTGTATGTGTGGGGTACAGAGATGAGATAGACATTCAAAATAATATTATTGCACACAGAGTCCATGCAACTTATTGTGAAATGTTAAGTATTTTTTTTACTCCTGAACATATTTAGTCTTGCCATAACAAAGATATTTTTTATTTGTAAAATAAAATAGGAAAACATAATTCCACTTTGACATTATGGCTTATTGTGTTTTAAGGCCAGTGACCCAAAACATCTAAATGTAATCAATTTTAAATTCAGGCTGTAACAACAAAATGTTTTGACCATGGCCCACTGATCCAGCCTGACAGCCTGGTTTTACAGCCTACACTGATCCAGCTTGACAGCCTGGTTTTACAGCCTACACTGATCCAGTCTGACAGCCTGGTTTTACAGCCTACACTGATCCAGTCTGACAGCCTGGTTTTACAGCCTACACTGATCCAGTCTGACAGCCTGGTTTTACAGCCTACACTGATCCAGCCTGACAGCCTGGTTTTACAGCCTACACTGATCCAGCCTGACAGCCTGGTTTTACAGCCTACACTGATCCAGTCTGACAGCCTGGTTTTACTGCCTAGACTGATCCAGTCTGACAGCCTGGTTTTACAGCCTACACTGATCCAGCCTGACAGCCTGGTTTTACTGCCTAGACTGATCCAGTCTGACAGTCTGGTTTTACAGCCTACACTGATCCAGCCTGACAGCCTGGTTTTACAGCCTACACTGATCCAGTCTGACAGCCTGGTTTTACAGCCTACACTGATCCAGCCTGACAGCCTGGTTTTACAGCCTACACTGATCCAGTCTGACAGCCTGGTTTTACTGCCTAGACTGATCCAGTCTGACAGCCTGGTTTTACAGCCTACACTGATCCAGCCTGACAGCCTGGTTTTACTGCCTAGACTGATCCAGTCTGACAGTCTGGTTTTACAGCCTACACTGATCCAGCCTGACAGCCTGGTTTTACAGCCTACACTGATCCAGCCTGACAGCCTGGTTTTACAGCCTACACTGATCCAGCCTGACAGCCTGGTTTTACTGCCTAGACTGATCCAGCCTGACAGCCTGGTTTTACTGCCTAGACTGATCCAGTCTGACAGCCTGGTTTTACTGCCTACACTGATCCAGTCTGACAGTCTGGTTTTACTGCTGTAGGGAAAGGCTGCAATAACGCCCCCCTTAACGCCCCCCTTAACGCCCCCCTTAAAGTGGATTCCTAAATATATTTTTATCTCGCAGCTCATTTGAAGTGGTGGCCAAGTCATTTGAAGAGGTCAGTTTTAGTCCAGTAAACTACTGTTAGAGTGTGTGTGTAGTGGTGTGTGTGTGTGTGTGTGTAGTGTGTGTGTGTGTGTGTAGTGGTGTGTGTGTGTAGTGTGTGTGTGTGTGTGTGTGTGTAGTGTGTGTGTGTGTAGTGGTGTGTGTGTGTGTTGTGTGTGTAGTGTGTGTGTAGTGTGTGTGTGTGTAGTGGTGTGTGTGTGTGTAGTGGTGTGTGTGCGCTAGCAGGAAGGTTTAGAGTAGTCGGGCCCTGTCTCCCACTGCATTGAACTGCACTGTTGCCCATGGCTACGCTTTTATTGCTTTATCTGCCTCAAATATGTCCACCATTGTGGCCAAATAAGTTCTGGTGACAACCTTTCCACTCATGGGTATTTTTTCATATTATACAATTATCAGAATTGTCAAATTAGGCCTACAGAGAAAAAATCTGTTGAAAAGAAGTTACAGTTGAACTATATGTACATGAAAACCAATCAGACCAAGGCCTAATGAGGTAGAGTTTGGCCCTTAATGGAGGGTCTATAACATCTAGTAATATATGGAGGGTTTATAACATCTAGTAATATATGGAGGGTCTATAACATCTAGTAATATATGGAGGGTTTATAACATCTAGTAATATATGGAGGGTCTATAACATCTAGTAATATATGGAGGGTTTATAACATCCAGTAATATATGGAGGGTCTATAACATCTAGTAATATATGGAGGGTTTATAACATCTAGTAATATATGGAGGGTTTATAACATCTAGTAATATATGGAGGGGCTATAACATCTAGTAATATATGGAGGGTCTATAACATCTAGTAATATATGGAGGGTTTATAACATCTAGTAATATATGGAGGGTTTTTAACATCTAGTAATATATGGAGGGTCTATAACATCTAGTAATATATGGAGGGTCTATAACATCTAGTAATATATGGAGGGTCTATAACATCTAGTAATATATGGAGGGTTTATAACATCTAGTAATATATGGAGGGTCTATAACATCTAGTAATATATGGAGGGTTTATAACATCTAGTAATATATGGAGGGTCTATAACATCTAGTAATATATGGAGGGTTTATAACATCTAGTAATATATGGAGGGTTTTTAACATCTAGTAATATATGGAGGGTCTATAACATCTAGTAATATATGGAGGGTCTATAACATCTAGTAATATATGGAGGGTCTATAACATCTAGTAATATATGGAGGGTTTATAACATCTAGTAATATATGGAGGGTCTATAACATCTAGTAATATATGGAGGGTTTATAACATCTAGTAATATATGGAGGGTTTTTAACATCTAGTAATATATGGAGGGTCTATAACATCTAGTAATATATGGAGGGTTTATAACATCTAGTAATATATGGAGGGTCTATAACATCTAGTAATATATGGAGGGTTTATAACATCTAGTAATATATGGAGGGTCTATAACATCTAGTAATATATGGAGGGTCTATAACATCTAGCAATATATGGAGGGTCTATAACATCTAGTAATATATGGAGGGTCTATAACATCTAGTAATATATGGAGGGTCTATAACATCTAGTAATATATGGAGGGTCTATAACATCTAGTAATATATGGAGGGTCTATAACATCTAGTAATATATGGAGGGTCTATAACATCTAGTAATATATGGAGGGTCTATAACATCTAGTAATATATGGAGGGTTTTTAACATCTAGTAATATATGGAGGGTCTATAACATCTAGTAATATATGGAGGGTCTAAAACATCTAGTAATATATGGAGGGTTTATAACATCTAGTAATATATGGAGAGTCTATAACATCTAGTAATATATGGAGGGTCTATAACATCTAGTAATATATGGAGGGTCTATAACATCTAGTCATATATGGAGGGTTTATAACATCTAGTAATATATGGAGGGTCTATAACATCTAGTAATATATGGAGGGTTTATAACATCTAGTAATATATGGAGGGTTTATAACATCTAGTAATATATGGAGGGTTTTTAACATCTAGTAATATATGGAGGGTCTATAACATCTAGTAATATATGGAGGGTTTATAAAATCTAGTAATATATGGAGGGTCTATAACATCTAGTAATATATGGAGGGTCTATAACGTCTAGTAATATATGGAGGGTCTATAACATCTAGTAATATATGGAGGGTTTATAACATCTAGTAATATATGGAGGGTCTATAACATCTAGTAATATATGGAGGGTTTATAACATCTAGTAATATATGGAGGGTCTATAACATCTAGTAATATATGGAGGGTTTATAACATCTAGTAATATATGGAGGGTTTTTAACATCTAGTAATATATGGAGGGTCTATAACATCTAGTAATATATGGAGGGTTTATAACATCTAGTAATATATGGAGGGTCTATAACATCTAGTAATATATGGAGGGTCTATAACATCTAGTAATATATGGAGGGTCTATAACATCTAGTAATATATGGAGGGTTTATAACATCTAGTAATATATGGAGGGTCTATAACATCTAGTAATATATGGAGGGTCTATAACATCTAGTAATATATGGAGGGTTTTTAACATCTAGTAATATATGGAGGGTCTATAACATCTAGTAATATATGGAGGGTCTAAAACATCTAGTAATATATGGAGGGTCTATAACATCTAGTAATATATGGAGGGTCTATAACATCTAGTAATATATGGAGGGTCTATAACATCTAGTAATATATGGAGGGTCTATAACATCTAGTAATATATGGAGGGTTTATAACATCTAGTAATATATGGAGGGTCTATAACATCTAGTAATATATGGAGGGTCTATAACATCTAGTAATATATGGAGGGTCTATAACATCTAGTAATATATGGAGGGTCTATAACATCTAGTAATATATGGAGGGTCTATAACATCTAGTAATATATGGAGGGTCTATAACATCTAGTAATATATGGAGGGTCTATAACATCTAGTAATATATGGAGGGTCTATAACATCTAGTAATATATGGAGGGTTTATAACATCTAGTAATATATGGAGGGTCTATAACATCTAGTAATATATGGAGGGTCTATAACATCTAGTAATATATGGAGGGTCTATAACATCTAGTAATATATGGAGGGTTTTTAACATCTAGTAATATATGGAGGGTTTATAACATCTAGTAATATATGGAGGGTCTATAACATCTAGTAATATATGGAGGGTCTATAACATCTAGTAATATATGGAGGGTCTATAACATCTAGTAATATATGGAGGGTTTATAACATCTAGTAATATATGGAGGGTCTATAACATCTAGTAATATATGGAGGGTCTATAACATCTAGTAATATATGGAGGGTCTATAACATCTAGTAATATATGGAGGGTCTATAACATCTAGTAATATATGGAGGGTCTATAACATCTAGTAATATATGGAGGGTCTATAACATCTAGTAATATATGGAGGGTCTATAACATCTAGTAATATATGGAGGGTTTATAACATCTAGTAATATATGGAGGGTCTATAACATCTAGTAATATATGGAGGGTCTATAACATCTAGTAATATATGGAGGGTCTATAACATCTAGTAATATATGGAGGGTTTTTAACATCTAGTAATATATGGAGGGTTTATAACATCTAGTAATATATGGAGGGTCTATAACATCTAGTAATATATGGAGGGTTTATAACATCTAGTAATATATGGAGGGTCTATAACATCTAGTAATATATGGAGGGTCTATAACATCTAGTAATATATGGAGGGTCTATAACATCTAGTAATATATGGAGGGTTTATAACATCTAGTAATATATGGAGGGTTTATAACATCTAGTAATAATAATTTATGAACTGACATCAGCATGTCCTTGTGCACACTATTCATAGGGAGCATTTCAGTTGAACTCCAATTAAAACGAATATTCAATTTAAAAAGGAAAATGTTTATTTTCAAAGTGACTTGAAAAGTAGAATTAGGTATGGAACCCCTTTTGTATCATTTCAGTATCACATATTGTAATGTCTCTTACCGAAAAACGCAAAGAGCAGCAATACTATGGAAGGCCCCATTCCTGCAGACTTTGGGAACAATGATGAGCTGTTTCTCTGAAGTGTTGATATTCCTCAGCGGTGCGCCCTCAGTCAATACGTGATGGAATCCAACATTCTGTATCCATAATGTGGCTCAATGATATCCAGCAAACATCAGATGAAATGGCGGTGTGTGGAATAATGAGTTTAATTGTTATTAAAGTGAATTTCCGGCAACGCAAGGAATCCTTTCTTTACTTGTTTGTAGGCTTCGAAGAATCGAACGACATACCACGTCTTGTCTTCTATTCCAAAATAAGAAAAAATGTTCGACTACAGAAGTTAGCTACGTGTTTTTCTTTATCTCTCCAAACTAATTAGAACAACGTGCTGCGACGGAATAGACGTGTAGTGACGATCATGCTCCTGTAGCACCACGGAGAATCCAACCTTATTCTGTCAGAGATGTTTCATTATGGTAGTCTCTGCATCCTCGTGTGTAGAGAGGAGAGCGGGAGAAGGAGGGACGCGTGGAGTGTACCCATGTGTTAAGTCTAACACAAATGCATAGCCGAATAATATTGAAACAAATGTGGAATTGATCAAAAGTTTCCATAATATCCAATATAATAACAATTCTATATTGTGTTGGTTATTATTTCATTGTGTATGCTATTGATATATTATTCCTGCTGCCTGTATTTCATACATCCTCTCTCTGGTGAGTTTGTATAGGGGTGTGGAGTGTGTGTACCCCTGTCTCTCTGGTGAGTTTGTAGGGGTGTGGAGTGTGTGTACCCCTGTCTCTCTGGTGAGTTTGTATAGGGGTGTGGAGTGTGTGTACCCCTGTCTCTCTGGTGAGTTTGTAGGGGTGTGGAGTGTGTGTACCCCTGTCTCTCTGGTGAGTTTGTATAGGGGTGTGGAGTGTGTGTACCCCTGTCTCTCTGGTGAGTTTTTAGGGGTGTGGAGTGTGTGTACCCCTGTCTCTCTGGTGAGTTTGTAGGGGTGTGGAGTGTGTGTACCCCTGTCTCTCTGGTGAGTTTGTATAGGGGTGTGGAGTGTGTGTAGCCCTGTCTCTGGTGAGTTTGTAGGGGTGTGGAGTGTGTGTAGCCCTGTCTCTCTGGTGAGTTTGTAGGGGTGTGGAGTGTGTGTACCCCTGTCTCTCTGGTGAGTTTGTATAGGGGTGTGGAGTGTGTGTACCCCTGTCTCTCTGGTGAGTTTGTAGGGGTGTGGAGTGTGTGTAGCCCTGTCTCTCTGGTGAGTTTGTATAGGGGTGTGGAGTGTGTGTACCCCTGTCTCTCTGGTGAGTTTGTATAGGGGTGTGGAGTGTGTGTACCCGTCTCTCTGGTGAGTTTGTAGGGGTGTGGAGTGTGTGTACCCCTGTCTCTCTGGTGAGTTTGTAGGGGTGTGGAGTGTGTGTACCCCTGTCTCTCTGGTGAGTTTATAGGGGTGTGGAGTGTGTGTACCCCTGTCTCTCTGGTGAGTTTGTAGGGGTGTGGAGTGTGTACCCCTGTCTCTCTGGTAGGTTTGTAGGGGTGTGGAGTGTGTGTACCCCTGTCTCTCTGGTGAGTTTGTAGGGGTGTGGAGTGTGTGTAGCCCTGTCTCTCTGGTGAGTTTGTATAGGGGTGTGGAGTGTGTGTACCCCTGTCTCTCTGGTGAGTTTGTATAGGGGTGTGGAGTGTGTGTAGCCCTGTCTCTCTGGTGAGTTTGTATAGGGGTGTGGAGTGTGTGTACCCCTGTCTCTCTGGTGAGTTTGTATAGGGGTGTGGAGTGTGTGTAGCCCTGTCTCTCTGGTGAGTGTGTGTAGCCCTGTAAGGTAGGCTACATTCTGTCATTAGATGCAACCCTTTGATTATATAAAATGACATTGTATGCATGCAAATAAATATGCTTCTTTTATTTTATTTGACCAGTTTGTTATAATAAATAAAATACAAAGGGTGTGGTCTAACACATAGGTCCGAAAGTTACTACAGCCTACTATTCAACATAATAACAATTCTACTGAACAACAATATCAACACAACTTCCTTATATGAGCTGTAACTCAGGAAAATCATTGAAATTGTTGCATGTTGGGTTTATATATTTGTTCAGTATATATTGTTCTTGTAGGCTGTTGAGATATTAGATCCTATTTTTATATTCATAAATCATCTACCTTCACATCTACCTTCACATCTACCTTCACATCTACCTTCACATTGGATCTAAATGAACAGCGCTTCACCTCCATTCATTTCACCTTTATTTAACCAGGTAGGTTTCATTTCACCTTTATTTAACCAGGTAGGTTTTATTTCACCTTTATTTAACCCTCTCTGCTGTGTTCCCTGGTAATCTCTCTGCTCCAGGCTCCAGGCTCCAGGCTCCAGGCTCCGTGAACAGGGAGATGTGTCTCTGTAAACAGGGGGATGTGTCTCTGTGAACAGGGGGATGTGTCTCTGTGAACAGGGAGATGTGTCTCTGTGAACAGGGGGATGTGTCTCTGTGAACAGGGGGATGTGTCTCTGTGAACAGGGGGATGTGTCTCTGTGGACAGGGGGATGTGTCTCTGTGAACAGGGGGATGTGTCTCTGTGAACAGGGGGATGTGTCTCTGTGAACAGGGGGATGTGTCTCTGTGAACAGGGAGATGTGTCTCTGTGAACAGGGGGATGTGTCTCTGTTAACAGGGGGATGTGTCTCTGTGAACAGGGGGATGTGTCTCTGTGAACAGGGGGATGTGTCTCTGTGAACAGGGGGATGTGTCTCTGTGAACAGGGGGATGTGTCTCTGTGAACAGGGGGATGTGTCTCTGTGAACAGGGGGATGTGTCTCTGTGAACAGGGGGATGTGTCTCTGTGAACAGGGGGATGTGTCTCTGTGAACAGGGGGATGTGTCTCTGTGAACAGGGGGATGTGTCTCTGTAAACAGGGGGATGTGTCTCTGTGAACAGGGGGATGTGTCTCTGTGAACAGGGGGATTTTACTTTGTTGACAGTAGGAGAGTATAGAGAAGACAGTGAAGACAGTAGGAGGGTATAGAGAAGACAGAGAAGACAGTGAAGACAGTAGGAGGGTATAGAGAAGACAGAGAAGACAGTAGGAGGGTATAGAGAAGACAGTGAAGACAGTAGGAGGGTATACAGAAGACAGTGAAGACAGTAGGAGGGTATAGAGAAGACAGAGAAGACAGTAGGAGGGTATAGAGAAGACAGAGAAGACAGTGAAGACAGTAGGAGGGTATAGAGAAGACAGAGAAGACAGTAGGAGGGTATAGAGAAGACAGTGAAGACAGTAGGAGGGTATAGAGAAGACAGAGAAGACAGTGAAGACAGTAGGAGGGTATAGAGAAGACAGTGAAGACAGTAGGAGGGTATAGAGAAGACAGAGAAGACAGTGAAGACAGTAGGAGGGTATAGAGAAGACAGAGAAGACAGTAGGAGGGTATAGAGAAGACAGTGAAGACAGTAGGAGGGTATAGAGAAGACAGAGAAGACAGTGAAGACAGTAGGAGGGTATAGAGAAGACAGTGAAGACAGTAGGAGGGTATAGAGAAGACAGTGAAGACAGTAGGAGGGTATAGAGAAGACAGAGAAGACAGTAGGAGAGTATACAGAAGACAGTGAAGACAGTAGGAGGGTATACAGAAGACAGTGAAGACAGTAGGAGAGTATACAGAAGACAGTGAAGACAGTGAAGACAGTAGGAGGGTATACAGAAGACAGTGAAGACAGTAGGAGAGTATACAGAAGACAGTGAAGACAGTAGGAGAGTATACAGAAGACAGTGAAGACAGTAGGAGAGTATACAGAAGACAGTGAAGACAGTAGGAGAGTATACAGAAGACAGTGAAGACAGTAGGAGAGTATACAGAAGACAGTGAAGACAGTAGGAGAGTATACAGAAGACAGTGAAGACAGTAGGAGGGTATAGAGAAGACAGTGAAGACAGTAGGAGGGTATACAGAAGACAGTGAAGACAGTAGGAGGGTATAGAGAAGACAGAGAAGACAGTAGGAGGGTATAGAGAAGACAGAGAAGACAGTGAAGACAGTAGGAGGGTATAGAGAAGACAGAGAAGACAGTAGGAGGGTATAGAGAAGACAGTGAAGACAGTAGGAGGGTATAGAGAAGACAGAGAAGACAGTGAAGACAGTAGGAGGGTATAGAGAAGACAGTGAAGACAGTAGGAGGGTATAGAGAAGACAGAGAAGACAGTGAAGACAGTAGGAGGGTATAGAGAAGACAGAGAAGACAGTAGGAGGGTATAGAGAAGACAGTGAAGACAGTAGGAGGGTATAGAGAAGACAGAGAAGACAGTGAAGACAGTAGGAGGGTATAGAGAAGACAGTGAAGACAGTAGGAGGGTATAGAGAAGACAGTGAAGACAGTAGGAGGGTATAGAGAAGACAGAGAAGACAGTAGGAGAGTATACAGAAGACAGTGAAGACAGTAGGAGGGTATACAGAAGACAGTGAAGACAGTAGGAGAGTATACAGAAGACAGTGAAGACAGTGAAGACAGTAGGAGGGTATACAGAAGACAGTGAAGACAGTAGGAGAGTATACAGAAGACAGTGAAGACAGTAGGAGAGTATACAGAAGACAGTGAAGACAGTAGGAGAGTATACAGAAGACAGTGAAGACAGTAGGAGAGTATACAGAAGACAGTGAAGACAGTAGGAGAGTATACAGAAGACAGTGAAGACAGTAGGAGAGTATACAGAAGACAGTGAAGACAGTAGGAGGGTATACAGAAGACAGTGATTTGCCACCATTTGGCAAATCAGACCACGATTCCATCTTGCTCCTCCCCTCCTATAAGCAGAAACTCAAACAGGAAGTTCCCGTGATCAGGTCTATTCAGTGCTGGTCTGACCAATTGGAATCCACGCTTCAAGATCGTTTTGAGCACGTGGACTGGGACATGTTTAGGTTAGCTTCGGAAAATAATATCGACATATATGCAGGGTGAATGAGTTTATAAGGAAGTGCATAGGAGATGTTGTACCCACTGTGACAATTAAAACATACCCCAACCAGAAACCGTGGATAGTTGGGAGCATTCGCACTAAACTGAAAGCCACTGCATTTAACCAGGGCAAGGAGACTGGGAATATGGAAGAATACAAACAGTGCAGTTATTTCCTCCGCAAAGCAATCAAGCAGGCTAAATGTCGGTATAGGGACAAAGTTGAGTCACAGTTCAATGGCTCAGACACAAGACGCATGTGGCAGGGATTACAGACAATCACGGATTATAAAAGGAAAACCAGCCACGTCACGGACACCGACGTCCAAACAGGCTGAACACCTTTGAGGATAATACA
This sequence comes from Thymallus thymallus, assembly GCA_023634145.1. Lineage (NCBI taxonomy): Eukaryota > Metazoa > Chordata > Actinopteri > Salmoniformes > Salmonidae > Thymallus > Thymallus thymallus. The sequence goes on from CM042383.1 coordinate 1,889,429, forward strand.
GTGCCACCGACGAGGCCCGGTACCAAGGAATGTGGGCTCTCCTTCTCAGTGGCTGTCGTGAGTAATACAGATGGCATCCCTAGCCGCTTCAACCCCCTTCGTCCCAATAGATCCACAGATCCACAATAAAGTACCTATCTATCTATCTATCTATCTATCTATCTATCTATCTATCTATCTATCTATCTATCTATCTATCTATCTATCTATCTATCTATCTATCTATCTATCTATCTATCTATCTATCTATCTATCTATCTATCTATCTATCTATCTATCTATCTATCTATCTATCTATCTATCTATCTATCTATCTATCTATCTATCTATCTATCTATCTATCTATCTATCTATCTATCTATCTATCTATCTATCTATCTATCTATGAATGATGGAATCGCCACCAGACTACACACTGCCCTATCCCATCTGGACAAGAGGAATACCTATGTAAGGATGCTGTTCATTGACTATAGCTCAGCATTCAACACCATAGTACCCTCCAAGCTCATCATCAAGCTGTAGATTAGAAATCACAGACCACTTTAAGAAATGAAACACTAGTCACTAACACTATCTTAGTCACTTAATGGTGTTTACATACTGCATCACCAATCTCTTATGTGTATACTGTATACTATAAAGCTTACTATGCCACTGTATCTTAGTCCAATGCTGCCCTGACATTTATGTATATATTCTCAATCCATTCCTTACTTAGATTTATGTGTATTTGGGTTTATGTTGTGTAACTGTTAGATATTACTTGTTAGATATTACTGCACTGTGGGAGCTAGAAGCACAAGCATTTCGCTAAACCTGCAATAACATCTGCTAACCACGTGTATGTGACCAATACATTTGATTTGATTGATTTGAGATAGTAGGGGTGCAGATTACGGTGAGGTACTGAAAAAATTGTACGGTTGAAAACCAGTGCTCCCATGATCTTGCACCAACTTATCACAACAAAGATTAACTTTAATTGCATCAGTGAATCATTTAGGGACTTTTAGGTTTCTGCGAATAGCCTCAGATCTGTTTATAAATGTGTGATACATCAATTGATATCGATTATGATGAAATATAGGTCCCATTTTTTTTTTTACATTACAGAATAATTCTAAAATATTATTCACTTTAAGAATTTGTCGCCGTGCCCCTCCTTCTCTTCCAACACATATCGGTGAAAATGGAGTGCTGGGGTTGTTTCACTTGTCTGTTTTTCATTCCAGACATGTTCAGAATATTATTGGATGAATGTGCTGTTTTGTGTTTGTGATTCTCTACATGTCTCCCTCTAGACAAGGGTCTCATCGCGGAAGGGCGTGGTGAGTATGTCCTCAGATAAAACTCAACACTGAATGATGTGACACTTTAACAGGAAAATTATAGACTATTCTATCATAAATGAGCCAGAATAATGACTCATTTAGATGAATGGCAGCAGACTGTGTTAGCCCGCTGAGCTAAGGCCGAACAGCTCGGGGAAGTAACGCAAGTCTCATCCACAGACAAACTCCACAGTGAAACAAGTTAAGTAGTTGAAGAGAGAGAGAGAGAGGGAAAAGAGAGGAGAGAGAGAGGAAAATAAAAAAAGATGAGGAACCTCTTCTTGGCAGTGTGATTTTGGTAAATAGTCCCATGTGGAATAATAAGAGACTACCATAGGGTAAATAGTCCCATGTGGAATAATAAGAGACTACCATAGGGTAAATAGTCCCATGTGGAATAATAAGAGACTACCATAGGGTAAATAGTCCAATGTGGAATAATAAGAGACTACCATAGGGTAAATAGTCCCATGTGGAATAATAAGAGACTACCATAGGGTAAATAGTCCCATGTGGAATAATAAGAGACTCCCATTGGGTAAATAGTCCCATGTGGAATAATAAGAGACTCCCATTGGGTAAATAGTCCCATGTGGAATAATAAGAGACTACCATAGGGTAAATAGTCCCATGTGGAATAATAAGAGACTCCCATTGGGTAAATAGTCCCATGTGGAATAATAAGAGACTCCCATTGGGTAAATAGTCCCATGTGGAATAATAAGAGACTACCATAGGGTAAATAGTCCCATGTGGAATAATAAGAGACTCCCATTGGGTAAATAGTCCCATGTGGAATAAGAAGAGACTCCCATTGGGTAAATAGTCCCATGTGGAATAAGAAGAGACTCCCATTGGGTAAATAGTCCCATGTGGAATAGGAAGAGACTCCCATTTGTGGAATCCTTCTGTAGTTCCATGCTGGCTCTAGAGAAGCCATTTTAGACCTCTAATTGCTTGGCGTATGTCCCAAATGACACCCTATTCCCTATATAGTGCACCACTAGGGTTAGCCATAGTGCTCTAGTCAGAAGTAGTGTAGTGTGCTATATGATGGGATTAGGGTGCATTTTGTTCCCGTGTTCTCGGAGACTGCATTCACGGTAAACACTGCATATGTCGGCACAATCGGAAAGTACTGTACCTTTATAAAATTTAACCCAGATATTCTGTGATACTGATTGAATCCAGCCCTAGCTCTCTCAAACCCAAGTCATCTTGTTTTAAGTGGCTATATATGAGTCTATCAGAAAGATAGATGCAAACACTTGGTAAATCTGGCCTTTAGGACACACCTGAAAAATACCAATATCCTGAACCTAAGATCTTATCCTGTTCTCTCTTCAATCCCAGAGGTTTAGGTTGAGCAAGCATGTTCTCTCCTGTGTGTGTTGTGGTCGACCTGGTTGACTTGAAGATTTGAAGCTACTGGATCACGTTACACAACACTGCAGCCCACCACTCAACCTGTCAGAACAGATAGAACAGACATTAAGTGGGTTTAAACTAATATGGTTTCATGTTGGGGGATTTTCAAGCAGACACATAAAACAGTGTCTGGTCTTTTAGGATTCATATCTCCCTCTTTTAGTTACAGTTGAACAAAACAAAATAGGACATTTTCTTTCTTTTACATTTTGCATCTTTTACCAGTTAACTGATCTTGGCTGACTATGCCAGTATGTCCTAAATGTCACCATCATATTGAATTTATGGCGATTAAAGAGAAAATGGCTGTCTGATATCAACATCGTCTGCAGCTCCAGAAACTATTTGGCTAGATGTCCCTGTATTATCTCTGTATTTACCATGTATTATCTCTGTATTGTCTCTGTATTGACCCTGTATTGTCCCTGTATTGTCTCTGTATTTTCTCTGTATTGTCACTGTATTGTCTCTGTATTGTCTCTGTATTGTATCTGTATTTTATCTGTATTGTCTCTGTACTGCCTCTGTATTGTCTCTGTATTGTCCCTGTATTGTCTCTGTATTGTCCCTGTATTGTCTATGTATCTGTATTGTATCTGTATTGTATCTGTATTGTCTCTGTATTGTCTCTGTATTGTCTCTGTATTGTATCTGTATTGTATCTGTATTGTCTCTGTATTGACCCTGTATTGTGTTGGTGCCCAGAACTACAACATGTGCAACAGAACTCCACCCAACACCACAACGCATTATGCCTCAGATAGAGGGTCTGAAGCATTTAAAATAATTTAGCTGGGCTTGATTGAGCTTGCCTGGTGCAATGGAATCAATAGAATAGTCACAAAAAGGAAATTCCAACCATTTGGTACTCCCAACAGGGCTAAAGGAAACTCAAGGCAGGATATAGAGCACTATTTGAAAGAATTCTAATTGTATTTGAACACAGGCCTGCTATAGTGGAGATGAGTGAGAGAGAGAGCGGAAAGAGATGGCTCTTAAAAGACTGATCTGTACTCGTCAAGCAGGCAGGGCTGTATAGATTTATTGAATCTCAATGTCCATGCAACCCAAATGATGTGCAGAGCTGGAAGTATTTTTCCATGACTGAACTGAAGTCAGATTGTGGTTTATGTGTGAAATAGAATTGGTCCCAGATTCTCTCTCTCTGTCTCTCTCTCTCTCTCTCGCCAGAACAGAACCAGATGGGACTAGGAAGACTGGCTTGTGGTGGAGGGAGGAACGTATATATATATAAATAAAAGCCAGAGGGAAACTGCCTCCATGCTGTGAAGCTCCCCCCACAAACACAGACAGACACTCAGACAGACAGACACTCAGACAGAGAGACACTCAGACAGAGAGACACTCAGACAGACAGACACTCAGACATAGAGACACTCAGACAGACAGACACTCAGACAGAGAGACACTCAGACAGAGAGACACTCAGACAGAGAGACACTCAGACAGAGAGACACTCAGACAGAGAGACACTCAGACAGAGAAACACTCAGACAGAGAGACACTCAGACAGAGACCGAACTGATACAGCAACACATTCCTGTTGTTTAGTGTGAGATCATGTGATTAATATTGTCTACACCTCTCTACCTCTATCTGTCTTTCTTGTTGTTTAGATCATCTCTGGTGTTTAGTTGTTCTTCAAACTGACTCTTCTGGAACAAGAGTTGCTTCAAGCTAGATTACTGCAGATCTGCTTTGATATACAGTTGAAGTCAGAAGTTTACATCCACCTTATCCAAATACATTTAAACTCAGTTTACATCCACCTTATCCAAATACATTTAAACTCAGTTTACATCCACCTTATCCAAATACATTTAAACTCAGTTTACATCCACCTTATCCAAATACATTTAAACTCAGTTTACATCCACCTTATCCAAATACATTTAAACTCAGTTTACATCCACCTTATCCAAATACATTTAAACTCAGTTTACATACACCTTAACCAAATACATTTAAACTCAGTTTACATACACCTTAACCAAATACATTTAAACTCAGTTTACATACACCGTATCCAAATACATTTAAACTCAGTTTACATACACCTTATCCAAATACATTTAAACTCAGTTTACATCCACCTTATCCAAATACATTTAAACTCAGTTTACATCCACCTTATCCAAATACATTTAAACTCAGTTTACATCCACCTTAACCAAATACATTTAAACTCAGTTTACATACACCTTATCCAAATACATTTAAACTCAGTTTACATATATCTTAACCAAATACATTTAAACTCAGTTTTTCACAATTCCTGACATTTAATCCTAGTAAAAATTCCCTGTTTTAGGTCAGTTAGGATCACCACTTTATTTTAAGAATGTGAAATGTCAGAATAATAGTAGAGAGAATGATTTATTTCAGTTTTTATTTCTTTCATCACATTCCCAGTGGGTCAGAAGTTTACATACACTTAATTAGTATTTGGTAGCATTGCCTTTAAATTTTTTAACTTGGGTCAAATGTTTCAGGTAGCCTTCCACAAGCTTCCCACAATAAGTTGGGTGAATTGTGGCCCATTCCTCCTGACAGAACTGGTGTAACTGAGTCAGATTTGTAGGCCTCCTTGCTCACACACGCTTTTTCAGTTCTTCAGTTTGTGATGGCCACTCCAATACCTTGACTTTGTTGTCCTTAAGCCATTTTGCCACAACTTTGGAAGTATGCTTGGGGTCATTGTCCATTTGTTAGACCCATTTGCGACGAAGCTTTAACTTCCTGACTAATGTCTTGAGATGTTGCTTCAATATATCCACATAATTGTCCTTCCTCATGATGCCATCTATTTTGTGAAGTGCACCAGTCCCTCCTGCAGCAAAGCACCTCCACAACATGATGCTGCCACCCCCGTGCTTCACGGTTGGGATGGTGTTCTTCGGCTTGCAAGCCTCCCCCTTTTTCCTCCAAACATAACGATGGTCATTATGGCCAAACAGTTCTATTTTTGTTTCATCAGACCAGAGTTGCAAACTGTGGTCTGCCTTTTTTATGGCGGTTTTGGAGCAGTGGCTTCTTCCTTGCTCAGCGAACTTTCAGGTTATGTCGGTACAGGACTCGTTTTACTGTGGATAGAGATACTTTTGTACCCGTTTCCTCAAGCATCTTCATAAGATCCTTTGCTGTTGTTCTGGGATAGATTTGCACTTTTCACACCAAAGTATGTTAATCTCTAGGAGACAGAACACGTCTCCTTCCTGAGCGGCATGACGGCTGCGTTGTCCCATGGAGTTTATACTTGTGTACTATTGTTTGTACAGATGAACGTGGTACCTTCAGCCGTTTGGAAATTGCTCCCAAGGATGAACCAGACTTGTGGAGGTCTACCATTTTTTTCTGAGGTCTTGGCTGATTTCTTTAGATTTTCCCATGATGTCGAGCAAAGAGGCACTGAGTTTGAAGGTAGGCCTTGAAATACATCCACAGGTACACCTCCAATTGACTCAAACTATGTCAATAAGCCTATCAGAAGCTTCTAAAGCCATGACATCATTTTCTGGAATTTTCCAAGCTGTTTAAAGGCACAGTAAACTTAGTGTATTGTGAATTGTGATATAGTGAATTATAAGTGAAATAATCTGTCTGTAAACAAAATAATTTCTTGTGTCAGGCACAAAGCAGATGTCCTAACTCTGTTAGAGTGGTTGAAAAATGAGTTTTAATGACTTCAACCTAAGTGTATGTAAACTTCCGACTTCAACTGTACTATGGTAGTTTCTCACCTGGAAGAGAGAGAACCCCTAACAGGGTTTAACACCAACCTTCTAACCACTAACCCAGCCATAACCTGGAAGAGAGAGAACCCCTAACAGCTAACCACTAACCCAGACATAACCTCTGTAAACTGATCTATGTATATCGCAAGACCCACTGGTTGAAGCTTATTTTTTAAAACCCTCTTAGGCCTCACTCCCCCCTATATGAGATACCTACTGCAGCCCTCATCCTCCACATACAACACCCGTTCTGCCAGTCACATTCTGTTAAAGGTCCCCAAAGCACACACATCCCTGGGTCGCTCGTCTTTTGAGTTCGTGGCAGCGAACTGGACTGTTTTATCTCCATCTCTTCATTCAAAGACTCAATCATGGACACTCTTACTGAAAGTTGTGGCTGCTTTGTGTGATGTATTGTTGTCTCTACCTTCTTGCCCTTTGTGCTGTTGTCTGTGCCCAATAATGTTTGTACCCACCCACCTACAGAGAGAAAAAGTAAGCAGACATTTATTTTGTCTATACTGTCCAAACCATTACCCTGATACTGCTCCTCCAGAGGTAAAAGCTCATTAGTAGTTTGATTTATGTCCCTCATGTGACACCGTAGGGTTTGGCTCAGGGCAGGAAGCCCCAGAGTTCCATCCTGGTTTGACCACATAAACACAAAGCTAAACGTTAAGAATGTTTCCTCTGGTCAGGAAGGACCGTACGGAACCACCGCCTGCTTGCTGGGCCAACTGGGCTTTATAAGGGCAGGGAGGTCTATGTACTAATCCAGAAGCAACCCCTAGCCCTTTACCCAGAAACTAACCTCAAGTCCCTAACCCTTCCTACACATTAAGAATGTTCTCTCTGGTCACACACAGGACTGTACTGCACCGCTGCTTGGCTTCAAAATATGGGTCTTGGGGGCAGGTAGGTCCAGAAACGACCCCTAACCCCTAACCCAGCCATAACCTCTAACCCCTAATCAAGCCATAACCCCTAACCCAGCCATAACCTCTAACCCAGCCATAACCTTTAACCACTAACCACTAACCCAGCCATAATCTCTACCCACTAACCTGGCCATAACCCCTAACTACTAACCACTAACTCAGCGATAACCTCTAACCCCTAAGCCAACCATAACCTCTAACCCCTAACCCAGCCATAGATTGGTTGGCGCCGCCCTGCTGGTCGCCTGTTAAGCAGCTCCCATTGTTTGTGCGTTAATTGTTGTTTTAGTATGTTTTTCGTGAGTTTTTTTTTGCAACAGTTGAACTATAATAGTTCAGGATTATGGAGTGCTACTGTTTTACGAAGGTTTTAGCTGTCCTTTTTATCACTGAGGCACTTTTTCTTATGTTTAGCAGCGCCGAACGTACACACGAGTCAACAGAGCCCAGCTATTGGATTTAGCTCACTCAGCGCTGCTGCACCCCAGGGAAAAGTTTGATATTCTGGACGAATTGAAAAGGCGACGCCGTGGATGCAGGGCGGGTCGGAAGTCTAAAGCAAAGCTGAGTAAGTACAAGCCGGCTATCCCGTCTATCATTATGGGCAACGTGAGATCGCTACATAACAAGATGGAGGAACTTGAGGGTCTAGTCCGTGGACAGAGGGATTACAGGGAAGCTAGTCTAGTATGTTTGACCGAGACATGGCTGAATGATAACATCCCCATAGAGAACGTCACTATCGGCGGTTTCCAGACCATTAGAGCGGACAGGGATAGCGCTTCTTCCGGTAAGAGTAAGGGAGGGGGGCTGGCTTTATTAACAACAGATGGTATAATCCAAGCCATATTACTGTTAAGGAACAGTTTTGTAGCCCGGACATTGAGCTGTTAGCCGTTAGCCTGAGACCCTACTATTTTCCAAGGGAATTCACAGCGGCCATTGCTGTTATTGTTTACATCCCACCCACCGCTGACGCAAACACAGCGTGTGACGTCATCCACTCTGTTATCGCGAGGTTACAGACAACGCATCCCAGTGCTTTCTTTGCCATTTCTGGGGATTTTAACCATGCCTCTCTCTCTTCCACGCTGCCCACGTTCAAACAGTTCGTGAAGTGCCCAACCAGGAATAATAAAACTCGGGACTTGCTATATGCTAATGTCAAGGATGCATACAACTCCACTGCACTCCCTCCCCTCGGTAGATCGGATCACAACCTTGTCCACCTCACCCCACTCTACAGGCCTATGGTCCAACAGCAGCCTGCGACCACTAGGACCATTAGGATATGTTCCCCGGAGGCGAATGAGGTCCTACAGGACTGCTTTGAGACAACAGACTGGGATGTGCTCTGTGAGGCTCATGGGGAGGACATTGATGGACTTACAGACTGCATAACGGACTATATCAATTTTTGTGTAGACAACACCGTACCCACCTTCAAGGAGGGGGACAGGGACAAATTGAAAATGCGTCCAGAGGGAGCTGAAGTTGAGGATTGCTGAGGGGAAGAGAGGGTATAAGGAGAAGATGGAGGACAAGCTGAGGCAGAGCCAGGTGAGAGAGGTGTGGAAGGGTATGAGAAATATCACTGGCTTCAAAAAGTCAAACAGTGGCCAGACGGAGGGGACCCAGGACAGAGCCAATGAGCTGAACCAATTTTTTAACAGGTTCGATACTGGCCCTGCCCACCTCCCCTCCAGCTCCCCAGACCACACACCCTCACGGCTGTCCCACCCCCACTTTGCTCACAACACCTCTGGACTGATCCTCAACACCCCCCTTCCCCCCACCTCCCCACCTGGGCTGGCTTTCACCACCAACCAAGTGAGGAGAGAGCTGGAGAGACTACATCAGTGGAAAGCGGCAGGCCCCGATGGCATCAGCCCGAGGGTGCTTAGGGTCTGTGCTGACCAACTGTGGTGAATACTCCAGCGACACTTCAACCTTAGCCCGAGCCTGGAAAGGGTCCCTGTGCTGTGGAAAACATCCTGCCTGGTCCCAGAGCTGATTGACTCTCTGCTAGACACTAACAAAAGACCCATCATATCTGGCCCTGTATCCTCTCTGAATCATCATATCTGGCCCTGTATCCTCTCTGAACCATCATATGTGGCCCTGTATCCTCTCTGAATCACAGCATTGAATGCTTTAGCATAATTATTTTTCTTCACAACTATGATTATTGCAGCTCAATGGGTGTAACGTTTTTGACAATTTCGATCCCTTTTGGAAGCAAAACACGTTTTATAAGGAGGATGGGATCCACCCAAATCATTTGAGTTCCTGGATCCTTTCACAGCATTATAAGGCTGCGTTGAGACAACGACTTCTCAATGACCCAAGCCCAACTCAGTTAATCCCCACCATTGTGTCGCTGAGTTGTCATAATGCTTCAGCCAATGTACATTATACCAGGGACGTTGGTAGACACAATGTAAGTAACCTAATGTATGTCCCTCTAACTGTCCTGAATGCCTCTGCTGATCCTACAGCTGTTGTATGCAGTAATCATGTGTCTATGAACCAGAGTTATAATGTAAGCAAATCTAATCCAATCAAATTGTATTGGTCACATACACGTGTTTAGCAGATGTTAAGGGTGTAGTGAAATGCTTGTACTTCTAGCTCTGACAGTGCAGTAATATCTTGGCTAACAATTACACAACATATACCCAGTACACACACATCTGGTAAGGAATGAATTAGGCCTATATATGTACATATGGACGAGTGGCATGGACTAAGATACAGTAGAATAGTATAAAATACAGTTTATACTGTATATGAGATGAGTGATGCCAGATATGTAAGCATTATAAACATTATTAAAGTGACTAGTGTTCCATACCTTAAAGTGACCAGTGATTTATAGGCTGTGCCTTTAGGCAGCAGCCTGTAATGTGCTAGTGGTGGCTGTTTAGCTGTCTGATGACCTTGAGATAGAAGCTGTTTTTCAGTCTCTTGGTCCCAGCTTTGATGCACCTGTACTGACCTCGCCTTCTGGATGACAGCGGGGTGAACAGGCAATGGTTCGGATGGTTGATGTCCTTGATGATCTTTTTGGCCTTCCTGTGACAACGGGTGCTGTAGGTGTCCTGGAGGGCAGGTAGTTTGCCCCCGGAATTGTGTTTGGCAGACCGCACCACCCTCTGGAGAGCCTTGCGGTTATGGGTGGTGCAGTTGCCGTACCAGACGGTGATACAGCCCGACAGGATGCTTTCAATTGTGCATCTGTAAAGGTTTGTGAGGGTTTTAGGTGTTAAGCCAAATTTCTTTAGCCTCTTGAGGTTGAAGAAGCTCTGTTGCGCCTTCTTCATCACACTGTCTGTGTGGGTGGACCATTTCAGTTTGTCAGTGATGTGTACGCCAAGGAACTTGAAGTTTTCCACCTTCTCCACTGCGGTCCCGTCGATGTGGATAGGGGGGTGCACCTTCTGCTGTTTCCTGAAGTCCACGAACATCTCCTTTGTTTTTTTGACATTGAGTGAGAGGTTATTTTGCTGGCACCACACTCCCAGAGCCCTCACCTCCTCCCTGTAGGCTGTCTCGTCATTGTTGGTAATCAAGCCTACTACTGTTGTGACGTCTGCAAACTTGATGATTGAGTTTGAGGCGTGCTTAGCCACGCAGTCATGGGTGAACAGGGAGTACAGGAGTGGGCTGAGCACGTACCCTTGTGGGGCCCCAGTGTTGAGGATCAGTGAAGTGGAGATGTTGTTTCCTACCTTCACCACCTGGGTGCGGCCAGTCAGGAAGTCCAGGACCCAGTTGCACAGGGGGGGGGTTCAGACCCAGGGCCTCAAGCTTAATGATGAGTTTGGAGGGTACTATGGTGTTGAATGCTGAGCTGTAGTCAATAAACAGCATTCTTACATAGGTATTCCTCTTGTCCAGATGGGATAGGGCAGTGTGCAGGGTGATGGCGATTGCATCATCTGTGGATCTATTGGGATGGTAAGCAAATTGAAGTGGGTCTAGGGTGGCAGGTAAGGTGGAGGTGATATGATCCTTAACTAGCCTCTCAAAGCACTTAATGATGACAGAGGTGAGTGCTATTGGGCGATAGTCATTAAGTTCAGTTACCTTTGCTTTCTTAGGTACAGGAACAATGGTGGCCATCTTGAAGCATGTGGGGACAGCAGACAGAGATAGGGATAGATTGAATATGCTGGTCTGCGCATGCTCTGAGGACGCGGCTAGGGATGCCGTCTGGGTCGGCATTCTTGCGAGGGTTAACACATTTAAATGTTTTACTCACGTGGGCCACGGAGAAGGAGAGCCCACAGTCCTTGGTAGCGGGCCGCGTCGGTGGCACTGTGTTATCCTCAAAGCGGGCAAAGAATGTGTTTAGCCTGTCTGGAAGGGAGGCGTTGGTCTCGGCAACGTGGTTGTTTTTCCTTTTATAATCCGTGATTGTCTGTAATCCCTGCCACATACGTCTCGTGTCTGAGCCATTGAATTGCGAATCCACTTTATCTCTATATTGATGTTTAGCTTGTTTGATTGCCTTGCGGAGTGAATAACTACACTGTTTATGTTCTTCCATATTCACAGTCCCTTTGCTATGGTTAAAGGTGGTGGTTCGCGCTTTCAGTTTCACGCGAAAGCTACCATCTATCCAAGGTTTCTGGTTAAGGTAGGTTTTAATAGTCACAGTGGGTATTACATCGCCTATACACTTTCTTATAAATGCAGTCACAGTGTCCGTGTTTACGTCTAGAGCTACCCGGAACATTTCCCAGTCCACGTGATCAAAACAATCCTGGTGTGTGAATTCCGATTGGTCAGACCAACGTTGAATAGTTCCTATTACGGGTACCTCCTGTTTGAGTTTCTGCCTATAGGAGGGGAAGAGCAAGACGGAGTCGTGGTCGGATTTGCCAAAATGGGGGCGGGGAGGGCTTTGTAACCATTCCGGAATTTTGAATTGCAATGGTCGAGAGCTTTTGCGGCGCGAGTGCTACAGTCGATATGTTGATAGAACTTCGGCAGCCTAGTCCTCAAATTTGCTTTGTTAAAATCCCCTGCTACAATAAATGCAATCTCAGGATATGTGGTTTCCAGTTTGCATAAAGTCCAGTGAAGTTCTTTGAGGGCCGTTGTGATATCGGCTTGATGGGGGATATAAACGCCCGTGGCTATGACCACATTGCCACCACATTGTGGCAATGACAGAGGAGAATTCCCTTGGGAGATAATATGGTCAGCATTTGATTGTGAGGTATTCTAGGTCGGGTGAACAAAAGGACTTGAGTTCCTGTATGGTACTACAATTACACCATAAGTCGTTAATCATGAAACTCACCCCTCCACCCCTCTGCTTCCCGGAGAGATGTTTATTCCTGTCCTCGCGATGGACTGAGAATCCTGCTGGCTGCACCGACTTCGACAGAGTATCCCGAGAGAGCCATGTTTCAGTGAAACAAAGAATGTTGCAGGTCCTGGAAATTAATCCTCACCAGTTCATCAACTTTATTATCCAAAGACAGTTTACAAAAAAAAGATAGATTACCTGGGACAGACAGACAGAAACCAACACAGCTTACAGGTTCAAAACTAATTAGACTAGCCTGCTTGGAGAATGAAGCAAGGTCCTTCGAGGCTACAAGTTGACACAACAATTAAATTTGTCAAGGGCTATCTTATATACACCACCTCAGAGAGACAGGTGTAGCCACTCCCAGATTCCAACTGAATTGGAGGGGAGTGGAATGGAATATCTATATTCTTTAATGGAATATCTACATAGGCGTACAGAGGCCCATTATCAGCAATCACCACTCCTGTGTTCCAATGGCACGTTGTGTTAGCTAATCCAAGTTTATCATTTCAAAAGGCTAATTGATAATTAGAAAACCCTTTTGCAATTATATCAGCACATCTGAAAACTGTTGTGCTGATTAAAGAAGCAATAAAACTGGCCTTCTTTAGACTAGTTGAGTATCTGGAGCATCAGCATTTGTGGGTTCGATTACAGGCTCAAAACGGCCAGAAACAAAGAGCTTTCTTCTGAAACTTGTCAGACTATTCTTGTTCTGAGAAATGAAGGCTATTCCATGCGAGAAATTGCCAAGAAACTGAAGATCTCGTACAACGCTGTGTACTACTCCCTTCACAGAACAGCGCAAACTGGCTCTAACCAGAATAGAAAGAGGAGTTGGAGGCCCCGGTGCACAACTGAGCAAGAGGACAAGTACATTAGAGTGTCTAGTTTGAGAAACAGACACCTCAAGTCCTCAACTGGCAGCTTCATTAAATAGTACCCGCAAAACACCAGTCTCAAGGTCAACAGTGAAGAGTCAACTCTGGGATGCTGGCCTTCTAGGCAGGGTTGCAAAGAAAAAGCCATATCTCAGACTGGCCAATAAAAAGAAAAGATTAAGATGGACAGAAGAACACAGACACTGAACAGAGGAAGATATGGCTTTTTCTTTCAACTTTCGAACGGTAGTGTATATAAACCTTTGAAAGGTATTGTATATACAGTGGGGAGAACAAGTATTTGATACACTGCCAATTTTGCAGGTTTTCCCACTTACAAAGCATGTAGAAGTCTGTAATTTTTATCATAGGTACTCTTCAACTGTGAGTGACGGAATCTAAAACAGAAATCCAGAAAATCACATTGTATGATTTTTAAGTAATTAATTTGCATTTTATTGCATGACATAAGTATTTGATACATCAGAAAAGCAGAACTTAATATTGGGTACAGAAACCTTTGTTTGCAATTACAGAGATCATACGTTTCCTGTAGTTCTTGACCAGGTTTGCACACACTGCAGCAGGGATTTTGGCCCACTCCTCCATACAGACCTTCTCCAGATCCTTCAGGTTTCGGGGCTGTCGCTGGGCAATACGAACTCTCAGCTCCCTCCAAAGATTTTCTATTGGGTTCAGGTCTGGAGACTGGCTAGGCCACTCCAGGACCTTGAAATGCTTCTTACGAAGCCACTCCTTCGTTGCCCGGGCGGTGTGTTTGGGATCATTGTCATGCTGAAAGACCCAGCCACGTTTCATCTTCAATGCCCTTGCTGATGGAAGGAGGTTTTCACTCAAAATCTCACGATACATGGCCCCATTCATTCTTTCCTTTACACAAGCAAAGGTACACTGTCGTCCTGGTCCCATTGCAGAAAAACAGCCCCAAAGCATGATGTTTCCACCCCCATGCTTCACAGTAGGTATGGTGATCTTTGGATGCAACTCAGCATTCTTTCTCCTCCAAACACGACGAGTTGAGATTTTACCAAAACGTTCTATTTTGGTTTCATCTGACCATATGACATTCTCCCAATCCTCTTCTGGATCATCCAAATGCTCTCTAGCAAACTCCAGGGCCTGGACATGTACTGGCTTAAGCAGGGGGACACGTCTGGCACTGCAGGATTTCAGTCCCTGGCGGCGTAGTGTGTTACTGATGGTAGCCTTTATTACTTTGGTCCCAGCTCTCTGCAGGTCATTCACTAGGTCCCCCCGTGTGGTTCTGGGATTTTTGCTCACCGTTCTTGTGATCATTTTGACCCCACGGGGTGAGATCATGCGTGGAGCCCCAGATCGAGGGAGATTATCAGTGGTCTTGTATGTCTTCCATTTCCTAATAATTGCTCCCACAGTTGATTTCTTCACACCAAGCTGCTTACCTATTGCAGATTCAGTCTTCCCAGCCTGGTGCAGGTCTACAATTTTGTTTCTGGTGTCCTTTGTTAGCTCTTTGGTCTTGGCCATAGTGGAGTTTGGAGTGTGACTGTTTGAGGTTGTGGACAGGTGTCTTTTATACTGATAACAAGTTCAAACCATTAATACAGGTAACGAGTGGAGGACAGAGGAGCCTCTTAAATAAGAAGTTACAGGTCTGTGAGAGCCAGAAATCTTGCTTGTTTGTAGGTGACCAAATACTTATTTTCCACCATCATTTGCAAATAAATTCATAACAAATCCTACAATGTGATTTTCAGGATTCTTTTTTCTCATTTTGTCTCTCATAGTTGAAGTGTACCTATGATGAAAATTACAGGCCTCTCTCATCTTTTTAAGTGGGAGAACTTGCACAATTGGTGGCTGACTAAATACTTTTTTGCCCCACTGTATGAAGCCTGTCTGGGAGAGGAGCAGCAGATATATGAAGGCTGTCTGGGAGAGGAGCAGCAGATATATGAAGGCTGTCAGGGAGAGGAGCAGCAGATATATGAAGGCTCAGGGAGTTGAGCAGCAGATATATGAAGGCTGTCATGGAGCGGAGCAGCAGATATATGAAGGCAGTCAGGGAGTGGAGCAGCAGATAGATGAAGGCTGTCAGGGAGTGGAGCAGCAGACGTATGAAGGCTGTCAGGGAGCAGAGCAGCAGATATATGAAGGCTGCCATGGAGTGGAGCAGCAGACGTATGAAGGCTGTCAGGGAGCAGAGCAGCAGATATATGAAGGCTGTCATGGAGTGGAGCAGCAGACGTATGAAGGCTGTCAGTGGGAAGAGCAGCAGATATATGAAGGCTGTCAGGGAGCGGTGCAGAAGATATATGAAGGCTGTCAGGAGCGGAGCAGCAGATATATGAAGGCTGTCAGGCGGAGGAGCAGCAGACATATGAAGGCTGTCAGGAGGAGGAGCAGCAGATATATGAAGGCTGTCAGGGAGAGGAGGATCCCGGGAAGCCACGATCAACAGCCCGGTGCCTCCAGTGCCGGCTACACGTACCAGACCTCCAGTGTGCCTCCCCAGCCCGGAGCCTCCAGTGACGGTCCAAGGCCCGGAGCCTCCAGTGGCGGTCCAAGGCCCGGAGCCTCCAGTGACTGCCCACGGCCCGGAGCCTCCAGTGACTGCCCACGGCCCGGAGCCTCCAGTGACGGTACACAGCCCAGAGTCTCCTGTGACGGTCCACAGCCTCGGGTCTCCCAAGACGGTTCACAGCCCAACTCCATGGTTGGAGCCTTCCACTGCGCCGGTGCCCAGTCCGGGACCGGCAGCCAGCCCATCTCCATGGCCGGAGCCTTCCTCTGCGCCGGTGCCCAGTCCGGGACCGACATCCAGTTCAGCTCCATGACCGGAGTATTCCTCTGCGCCGGTGCCCAGTCCGGGGCCGGTCTCCAGCCCTTTTCCAGAGCTGGAGCTTCACTCTGCGGCGGTGCCCAGTCCGGGACCGGCAGACAACCTAGCTCCACGCTTTGTTGACTATGAACTTGCTTGTTTACCCGACCATGAGACAGACAATGCTTGTTTCCACATTCCTGACTCTGACTCTCTATTGGTTACACTTGACCTCCCATCATAGTCTAATCACCTCTCACCGACTGTGTTCATGTTACCCAATTAAATTCCTGTACAATATGATATAGTTGCCACATTCAAATGTCATAACAAATCAATATCTGGAAATGTGCGTATTCACCTTGGCCCATCTACTGTTGCTAGGTAACCCTTCGACTGGGACGTCAGTTGTTTAGCAATAAAACCTATAACGATCTTGCAACAGTAGAAGGGTGTACGCTACACTCTTAGAAGTTAAGGTGCTATCTATAACTTAAAAGGGTTCTTAGGCTGTCCCCATAGGAGAACCCTTTGAAGAACCATTTTTGTTTCCAGGCAGAACTATTTTGGGTTCCATATAGAACCCTCTGTGTAAAGGGTTCTACGTGGAACTCAAAAAGGTTCTGCCTTGAACCAAAAATGGTTCTTCAAAGGGTTCTCCTATGGGGACAGCCTAAGAACCCTTTTAAGTTATAGATAGCGCCTTAACTTCTAAGAGTGTAGAGTACACCCTTCTACTGTTGCAAGATCGTTATAGGTTTTAATGCCAGAATGCCAGAATGCCAGAATGCCAGAATGCACCTTGAACACTTCCTTATAGAAATCTCTAGGCATCTTCAGACAAACTCTGGACACATGCAGTGAACTGAGCTTGTCAATTTCTGCCCTGTAGAATTCAAACTGTCAAAGATGTAAGTCAAAGAGTCCTGTGTAGCTCAGTTGGTAGAGAATGGCACTTGCAATGCCAGGGTTATAGGTTCGATTCCCACGGGGGACTAGTATTAAAAAAAATATGAAAAATGTATGTATGTTGCTCTGGATAAGAGTGTCTGCTAAATTATGTAAATGTAAGGCAGACCTTGTGTTGTGATATCCAATTACATGGACCCAATGGTCAGTCTTATCAGGGACAACCTGGCTGTGTTTGTATTGCGCTCCGAGGGGTCTTCTGCTCCTGCTTGTGTGTGGAACAGAGGCCTTATTCATAAACTTGGACCCCCTATCTGAGGTCACAGTTCTACAGAACAGATGACACCTTTTATCATTTATTTTCTATCCACGGGGGAGAGAGACGGAGCCATCAGATTAAACACAGAAATGAAAGACACTCCCGGAATTACGGATGAAAGACAACAACGTTAGCTGTTTTCCATATAATAGATATGTGAATGCCTGCTGAGAGGAAAGACAGCAAAGTCAATTGTAGTGTAGGACGTTGGGTTCGGTCCGGTTTATATGCTGCAGAGACATTTCAACAGAGTGATCACAGCCACAGCGATCACATCCACCATTGTACAATGTGTTGACTCTTATTATTCAATGTTTTCCCCTCAGGACAGAAAGAGAGAGAGAGACTCTTCAACATAAAGCTTTGGCCTGATTTGCCAAATTCTGACGTTGTCCTTATAAGCTCTAGCCTATATCCTCCCTAAACCCCACAGGAGGAGATAAGACTATTTAAAATACTCAAGTAAAAGAAAGGCGAAGAGAAAGGGTCCTCAGTTGGCAGAGCATGGCTTGCAGTGCCAGGATAGTGGGTTTGATAGGGTCCTCTGTAGCTCAGTTGGCAGAGCATGGCTTGCAGTGCCAGGATAGTGGGTTTGATAGGGTCCTCTGTATCTCAGTTGGCAGAGCATGGCTTGCAGTGCCAGGATAGTGGGTTTGATAGGGTCCTCTGTAGCTCAGTTGGCAGGGCATGGCTTGCAGTGCCAGGATAGTGGGTTTGATTCCCGCACCACACATACATTAAATATATGCATGACCGTAAGAGTAAAAGTAAAAGTGTCTGCTAAATGGTATCTATTACATATATATCTATAAGAGACAGATGTCGTCCCCACTGACTGTAGGCCTAACCCCACTAGTGAACATTATTTGACTTATCAATAATGGTTCTGATTCTTCCAGGAGTCGCCCCAGAACTGGTTGAATCAATGTTGTTTCCATGTCGTTTCAACAAAAAAATCGAATCTGACGAAGTTAAATCAACACCAAAAACTGATTGGATTTGCAAAAAGTAATCAACGTACGGGAATGATTGATATCTTTTAACCTAAATCCAATGACATGGTAACGTTGACCAAATGTCAATCCAAACTAGACATTGAACTGGCGTCTGTGCCCAGTGGGTCTGTACAGTGAGATGTAATTTACGTAGCATTGTGTGTCTGGACAGTTAGGGCTTGATTCAATCAGATCCGCTTTAGCTGACATCCACATAGCAGTTGTTTTGGCGGTGTCTGAGGTGGAACTGGGTTAGAGCTGTGAAATCCACAAGAGGCTCCCAGCACTATTACCTAAAGTGGGCATTGCCATTGGCTCTATTTAATCCATAGCGCTGAAGATCCGCTTTATAGCTTGATTGCCAATTAAAGGCAATGTTCCCACGGTCGCGGAAACCGTATTAACGGTAGAAGCTGCATATGTCGGCACAATCGGGAATTACCTTTTAACGTAGATGTTCCGCAATACTTTGATAATACGAATTGAATCCAGGTCTATCAGATTAGGCAGCACCCTGGCTGCACTCACCTCAGCTTAGAAATACGTATTATCTTCTTTAATGAGTTACACTTCCTCGTTCTGAACGTCTGACACGTGGGGCGGTTGTGCTGACAATGATCGCAAGAGCAGCTGCTCACCGATAAGACAGCCCCAACACAGTCACACACTGTTTACGACACTGTCAAAACATCAGCTATGTGGGTGTCAGCTATCGCCCGTTACTGCTTGATGTGATTGAATCTACAATGTTTGTCTATGTAGAATGACATAATCCTGTGGTTAAAATTTCACCCTCAAAACAACAATTTACGTTGATAACTTTTTTCAAATCCAATCTATTTTCCACATACAGTATATTCCACGTTACAATACGTTGCCAAATTACGTTGAACAATGTTGATTCCAGCAGTTTGTGCCCGGTGGGTAACCTACAGATGAAAGTTTAAAACGTAGGTGAACTGGTCAAGATACAAATTGGAGTGATCATACATCATTATCACTTTGCTCGTTGTATAATTCTTTCTCCCATCTCCTCCTCTCACCTTTTCCATTCTCTTGTGGACTTCAGTGCACAACACAACAGCTGTCTGTGACCAGGAGCAAAAACCTCTCCAAGCCAAACCTTCATACCATAACCGCTAACCGCTACACAGCCTACATCATATTAACGTAGTAAAAACTAGACCTAATGAGTTAGTAAACCCACAATCCAATCCATGTGTACAATCACGCAGTACTGTTTACAGTCAACAGCAAGCAGTTTAGCAGTTACACTGGCAATACATTATACAACGTAAAGCTTACGTTGACTTGGAAGAGTTGTAGTGTTGGATAGCCTTAGCCAGCTAGCTAACATACATAGAATTCCTCTCTGTTTGAGTCGGGTTGTTGAGTAGTAAGTGAAAGGTACACTAAGAAGAAAACAATATACAACGAAATATAGTTGTCTCTCTCTCTGCTGCTTCCCATAAATGTTTAAAGACATGTATTTGTTAAAAACTGTTAAACTATTGTCTTTCTCTCTCTCTGAGTCAACTACTCACCACATGTTATACACTGCAGTGCTAGCTAGCTGTAGCTTATGCTTTCAGTAATAGATTTATTCTCTGATCCTTTGATTGGGTGAACAACATGTCAGTTCATGCTGCAAGATGAATAGGTTGGAGGACGTCCTCCGGAAGTTGTCATAATTACTGTGTAAGTCTATGGAAGGGGGTGAGAACCACAAGCCTTCTAGGTTTTGTACTGACCCTCCCGTTATACCATGTGGTCTCTCCTGATCACTGTTAGACCCTCCTGTTATACCATGTGGTCTCTCCTGATCACTGTTAGACCCTCCTGTTATACCATGTGGTCTCTCCTGATCACTGTTAGACCCTCCCGTTATACCATGTGGTCTCTCCTGATCACTGTTAGACCCTCCCGTTATACCATGTGGTCTCTCCTGATCACTGTTAGACCCTCCTGTTATACCATGAACACTGAGCGGATTTGATTAGGTTGGGACTTGCATGAGTGGACCTGATCACAGTCTCGGTCAGAGGGAGAGAGGTGGAGGGAGGGAGAGAAGGAGAGAGAGGTGGAGGGGGGGGGGAGAAGGAGAGAGAGGTGGAGGGAGAGAAAGAGATAGAGAGGTGGAGGGGGGAGAGAAGTAGAGAGAGGTGGAGGGTGAGAGAGAGAGGGAGGGAGGGAGAGAGAGGTAGAGGGAGGGAGAGAAAGAGAGAGAGGTAGAGGGAGGGAGAGAAAGAGAGAGAGAGGTAGAGGGAGAGAGGTAGAGAGAGAGAGGTAGAGGGAGAGAGGTAGAGAGACGTAGAGAGAGGTAGAGAAAGAGAGAGAGGTAGAGGGAGGGAGAGAAGGAGAGAGAGAGGTAGAGGGAGGGAGAGAAGGAGAGAGAGACGTAGAGGGAGGGAGAGAGGGCGAAGAGTGGATAAAAAACGGTGTATTCTTTGTTTTACTAGGTAACCAGGGACCGCTCCAACTTATTATCTCTGCAGGATAGCCTGTGAAGAAAAGGGGGATGCCTGTGAAGAAAAGAGGGGAGGGGAGAGGAGAGGGAGATGCCTGTGAAGAAAAGAGAGGAGGGGAAGAGAAGGAGGAGAGGCCTGTAATAGAGAGAGGAGAGTAGTGATCAGATTGTTCTCTCAGAAAAAAAACAACTGTGGTGGAACAACGGCTTACAAACAGACCATAGAACTGACCAGGGCCTAGAGGGCAGAACAGACCATAGAACTGACCAGGGCCTAGACTGCAGAACAGACCATAGAACTGACCAGGGCCTAGAGGGCAGAACAGACCATAGAACTGACTTGGGCCTAGACTGCAGAACAGACCATAGAACTGACCAGGGCCTAGACTGCAGAACAGACCATAGAACTGGCCAGGGCCTAGAGGGCAGAACAGACCATAGAACTGACCAGGGCCTAGACTGCAGAACAGACTATAGAACTGGCCAGGGCCTAGAGGGCAGAACAGACCATAGAACTGACCAGGGCCTAGACTGCAGAACAGACCATAGAACTGACCAGGGCCTAGACTGCAGAACAGACCATAGAACTGACCAGGGCCTAGAGGGCAGAACAGACCATAGAACTGACCTGGGCCTAGACTGCAGAACAGACCATAGAACTGACCAGGGCCTAGAGGGCAGAACAGACCATAGAACTGACCAGGGCCTAGACTGCAGAACAGACCATAGAACTGGCCAGGGCCTAGACTGCAGAACAGACCATAGAACTGACCAGGGCCTAGACTGCAGAACAGACCATAGAACTGGCCAGGGCCTAGACTGCAGAACAGACCATAGAACTGACCATTCTAACATGTATTGACTCAGGGTTGTGAATACTTATGTAAATTAGATATTTCTGTATTTCATTATCAATGAATTTGCAAAAATATCTACAAACGCTTTCACTTTGTCATTATGGGATATTGTCTGTAGATGGTTGAGAGAAAAACTATCAATTTAATACATTTTGAATTGAAGCTGTAACACAACAAAATGTGGAATAAGTCAAGATGTGTGGATGCTTTCTGAAGGCCCTGGAGCTGTGTATACTATGTGTGTTGAGATGAATGTAATAAAAGTGTTTTAATGAGATGCTGGTCTTTTTCTGGGAAGGCAGCGCAGGGTGGAGACTGCAGACAGACAGGAGGTTTGTGGTCTGGCCCTGGAAGGGAATGAAGCATGCAGGCCTTGCTACCCTGTGTGTGTGTGTGTGTGTGTGTGTGTGTGTGTGTGTGTGTGTGTGTGTGTGTGTGTGTGTGTGTGTGTGTGTGTGTGTGTG
Organism: Thymallus thymallus; assembly: GCA_023634145.1. Taxonomy (NCBI): domain Eukaryota; kingdom Metazoa; phylum Chordata; class Actinopteri; order Salmoniformes; family Salmonidae; genus Thymallus; species Thymallus thymallus. The sequence goes on from CM042383.1 coordinate 1,911,923, forward strand.
TGTGTGTGTGTGTGTGTGTGTGTGTGTGTGTGTGTGTGTGTGTGTGTGTGTGTGTGTGTGTGTGTGTGTGTGTGTGTGTGTGTGTGTGTGTGTGTGTGTGTGTGTGTGTGTGTGTGTGTGTGTGTGTGTGTGTGTGTGTGTGTGTGTGTGTGTGTGTGTGTGTGTGTGTGTGTGTGTGCGCGCGCGCCTGCCGGGGTAATCGAAACCGGGTGTTCAACACACACACACACACATCTATATACCAACATCCTGTATATACTGTAGATATATAACACACATCCTGTATATACTGTAGATATATAACACACACATACTGTATATACTGTAGATATATAACACACACATACAAGTCACACAAAAGATATTACATAGAGGACTGTCATTATTATTACACAAAGGACTGGCTTTAACACAAGGGATATTACATAGAGGACTGTCATTATTATTACACAAAGGACTGGCTTTAACACAAGGGATATTACATAGAGGACTGTCATTATTATTACACAAAGGACTGGCTTTAACACAAGGGATATTACATAGAGGACTGTCATTATTATTACACAAAGGACTGGCTTTAACACAAGGGATATTACATAGAGGACTATCCGCTAGGCTACCTGCTGGGAACAGACTGAAGCTTGAGGGACTAATTAGTAACATGGTTTCCTATTGGACGGTAATGCGATCTGGCACTGTTTAATGAGACAGAGTAATACAGCTAGGCAATACTAGATACTGTGTTAGCTGAATACATAAAATAAACCAGGACATGGTTTTTAACACGCTTCTGCATAGGAAGTGTATTTTGAGGCGTGTAAGTGCGGCCGTGCTTGTGTGTGTGTCTGTTTGTGTGTGGGTGGGTGATTGCAGGCTCTGCGTGTGTAAGTGGATGTGTGCATCTGTGCGTGTGTGATTTCTGGCTCTGGGATTTCTTTGTATCAGAGACCGGTGAATCCCCTGCCTTACAATGGAAAACATTGTGAGAATAGAATCCTTACTCTTACCCCAATGAACTACTTCCAAGCCCTTCCAAATATCAGTGCTAACCTTGAACCTTAGTTATCTACATTAGAAGTACACACAGGTAAAGGACAGGACGTTGTGCCACCACCAGCCAGAACAGCTTCAATGCACCTTGGCATAGATTCTACAAGTGTCTGGAACTCTATTGGAGGGATGCAACACCATTTGGAAAACGCTGTCTCAGGCGCAGCTCCAGAATCTCCCATAAGTGTTCAACTGGGTTGAGATCTGTTGACTGAGACACACAAACACAAACACACACCCTTTAAACCCCCAATGCTCATTTGAGACTCCTCTTTCAAAGTCACAGAGATCTTTTCTTCTAGCCATGGTAGACAATATAATGGGTAACTGGACATTTTTATAAATGTTTATATATGACCCTAAGCATGATGGGATGTTATGGAATAGAGTTAAGAGGAAAACCTTGTTCAGTCTTCTTTCCACCAGACACTGGGAGATGAATTCACCTTTCAGCAGGACAATAACCTACAACACAAGGCCAAATATACACTGGAGTTGCTTACCAAGACAATGTTGAATGTTCCTGAGTGTCCTAGTTACAGTTTTGACTTAAAATGGCTTAAAGATCTATAGCAAAACTTAAAAATGTCTGTCTAGCGATGATCAACAACCAACTTGACAGAGCTTGAAGAATCTTTAGAAGAATAATAGGTAAATATTGTACAATCCAGGTGTGCAAAGTTCTTAAGACGTACCCAGAAAGACTGGCAGCTATAATCGCTGCCAAAGGGGATTGTAACATGTATTGACTTATGTAATCAACTTATATCATCAAAATATTAGCGTGGTATTTTTCAGACATTTTTTTTACAGTTTAGAATTTTTCTTTCACGTTGACATTGGAGTATTCTGTGTAGATCGTTGACAGAAAATAATAATTAATCCATTTCAATCCCACTTTGTAACACAACAACATTAGAAAGGGTGTGAACCCTTTCTGAAGGCTCTGGATTGGTCAGTAGGAGTGTGGAGTCTATAGCTGGGGGAATAATACCATCTAGTGTTGAAGACAGAGTAGGGAACTTGTTTCAACATGCAACCTGCCTTCCTGTCTTGACGTTATCAACGGGGCCCAGAAACAACTCATAACTCTAGACTTGGATCTGAAACAGTTGAATGGGTATAAGCAAAGGTAGTACCTCCATCCTTCCTTGCTTCAAGGATTTGAACTGAGATTTGCGGACCACTGATCTGTAGATGATTGATGAAATTAAGGAAAGGCTTCCACCCTGATGCTTTCACTAATTCAACCGTCACATCACTGATTGATTACTTCATGGCTGAACGGATATCTATTTTGCACTTCTAAAATCTTCTAATAGCACACAAATGTCAGTCTGTTACTGAACAACTCTGAACTGTGTTCCAGTGGACTCATATGTGTCAGTCTGTTACTGAACAACTCTGAACTGTGTTCCAGTGGACTCATATGTGTCAAGTCTGTTACTGAACAACTCTGAACTGTGTTCCAGTGGACTCATATGTGTCAGTCTGTTACTGAACAGCTCTGAACTGTGTTCCAGTGGACTCATATGTGTCAGTCTGTTACTGAACAGCTCTGAACTGTGTTCCAGTGTGTTCAGGTGAAATGAATAGTAATAAATGCTACTTAGAAATGTATATTTGCTTTGTAGCTGTAAAATGTTCATATGATACCTCTTTCCATGTTGTTGTAAACTTGAGTTTTTATATTTTACATAAGGGTATAATAGGTGTACTTGCTGTGAGTGGTCTTGCCAGGGCACAATTCCACCCCCCCCCGTTCACTCCCACAATAGGATTTAAAAGCATTGGATTGGTGAGGAAATATCATCCAATTCACAGCGTTTATATCCTTGAGGGGGCGGGCTAGCAACTGCATGCTTCCGTGAGAAGAGGAGAATGGAAATTGGGCTCTGGATGTCACGAAACCCTCTCCCTCACGCTCTGGACACACTGTTCTGGTTTAGAATAAATAAACTGTAGTCTGTCAGCCTACTCTCTATATGGTGCACTACTTTGGACCAGAGCTGTATGGACCCTTGGTCAAAAGTAGGGTAGGGACAGAAGTAGCACTATATTCCCTAGACTGATGTTATTCACTAAAGAATGCTCCGCGAACTGCTATATACATTTATATAATTACTGAATCCATAAACAAAGAAATCAGATCTTGACAATCAGAGAAATCAACTCATCAAATGTGGGTTTATTTTCAACGTCTAACAGAACACTAAATGTGTATATATGGTAATTGTGTTAAATCTTTTAACTGTGCAACTAGTCACACTACAGTATATACAGACGTGGTGTATCTATCGCTCTCGGATGGTAGCTTGATGATTGGCTAGTGATACTGTATAACAGTAAATGTAGTGAAACAGAACATAAACAGCCCCGTTCAGACTGCTTGTCAAATCAAAGGTTGGGACTCAATTCCGGAACTAAAATGAAAATTCTAACTTACAATTTTCCACCATAGTTTCTCAATGACAAAAATTGGAATGTTGGTTTACTTCCAGAATTGACATGGAGCCTTGCTGTCTATCAAAGGCCCAAGACTTTGGTATAACCTGTATCAAATGCAGAATGGTGACTCTGGTTACCATTTACAGTGTAATATCAAATCAATCAGTACAACTAAACAGCCATTTAAAAACATCGACATGTAGAAGAATATAGATAGGGTACAACAAAATGTATGCAGAGAACCAGATTTTTTTTTCTCTAAAATTTTTGTAAGATTAAACAAACACTTAAAATGTTACAGATATTCAATAAAATAAAAGTCAAATAAAGATATAATAATAATAATAATAATAATTATAGAGAACCCCTGTCTATCTAAATAGCAACAATGTTTTTTTCTGTGAAAAATATACTCGTTGTGGAAGTAGAAAGAGAAGTAAAGGTTAACATGATGTTTACATGAAGTGGGAAAAATAAAACATACGTAGTTCAACAGAATACAATTCAACAGGATCATATTAGTGTCATTATAGTAACAGACATGTTAGGATCCCTCCCTCTTCAGCCATGGGATATGACACGTCAATACATAACCACAGGCCCTGTATTCATATATATGTGTGTGTGTGTGTGTGTGTGACAGGGTGCATGCATGTGTGTGTGTATGTATATTTGTGTGTCTGTGATTGTGAGTCTGTCACTATGCATGCATGGTGTGTATGCATGGTGTGTGCGTGTGTGTGAGAGACAGTCCCTCCTTACGAGTGCGGCCCAGCCTCTAGCTTCCAGTCCCTCTGGCTCTGCGTGTCGGTGTCTCCCTGGATGCTGCTCGGTGTGGCGGCGGCAGGGGACAGCGTTCTGCGCTGGCTGTGCATCGTGTTCCAGTGGCGCTTCAGGTCCGACGCTTTGATGAACGCCTTGTCACAGGATCCGCAGTTGAAGGGCCTCTCCCCTCGGTGCTGCCGCTCATGGTCCCGCAGGTGGGACTTGTGCTTGAAGGCCTTTTCACACATCTGGCATCCGAAGGGTCTCTCGTTGCTGTGGACCCTCTCATGGCGCTTTAAGTCGGGCCCTCGTATGAAGGCCTTGCCACAGACCAGGCAGCGGTGCGGCTTGAAGCCTGTGTGGATCTTCAGGTGCTCTTTGAGGTGGGCCTGGGTGGTGAAGGTTTTAGGACACACCTCGCAGGCGAATGGGCGGTGGGCCAGGTGGGACTTGTCTTTCTTGGGGCCGTCTCCGCCTGGCTTCATGCCTGGGTGGATGCCGTCAGAGCGATGGCCGTACAGCAGGTAGTCAAGCTTCATATCGCTGGAGGAGGAGGAAGAGGAGGTCCAGCCGTGGGCGCTGTGGGGGTCTTTGGACATGTTTCCGCCAAAGTGAGGGGGCACCCCGTGAGGCGCACCGGAGCCCATGGCCTCCATCCCTCCATCGTAGAAGCTGTTCTTCCTCACCTCCTCCATTGCCAGCTCTTTTAAAATGGCGTCCTGGGCCCTCATACCGTCCCCTGGCGCCTGGTTCTCACGACTCGGCTTCATGTTGGGCTCACGTTTCTGTGAACACAGGTTGTCGAGGAAGGCGATCCCCAGGACCTGGCCGGATGACATCATGAGGTTGATGTCCTTTTTGCGGACGGCGAGCCTGGCAGTGTACATGTAGTTGAGGACCTCCTCGAAGATGTCGGAACGGATGAAGTCAAGCTCCACGATGGAGTTGTCCACATCGTTTTGTTTTTTAAACAGCTTCTTAAAGTAGATGCTGCAGGCGGCCAGGACACAGCGGTGAGCTCTGAACTCAACGTTTTCCACCACAACCACAACGTCACAGTGGTCCCCTTCCATTCTCTGCTGGTTCAACATCTTCAGGAAGCTCGTCTTGTGGTCGTAGTCGATATATTTCAAAAATTCACCCATGGTTGCAGGTTTATTTAGGGATATTTTATATGTTGAAAAAAAAAATGCAGCGTTGAAGGGTAATTGAAAAGGTGTCTGAAGGTTTTACAATAACTGAGAAGTTACATTAACCCAATTGCTTTGTCGAATGTCAACAATAACAGTGTTAATTAATGTAGACTAGTTAAGACACCGGTCAACCGTCTCGGTATCGGTATCGGTCGATAACTCTAATCTAGTCACGTTGTCTGTTGCTTGTTGTATTTGAATCAGCAGTTTGAGATCAGAAGGTGAATCCACAACAACAACGCGGTCACAACGCCAAGTTAGTCAAGCAGAAATCCCATGGAAAAATACACGACGAAGTGTCGATAAAAGCAGACATCCACCGTCAAATTCAGCCCTAACAAACGACCAGAGCGATGTTTCGCATCGAGTTAAACCCCGTCTTTCTGCGACTGAAGGTTTAAAACGCCCTTGTCAGTGTTTCTGCTGATCCTGCTAACCTTACAATGTTTCACATTTCACTACGCCCAGCCATTTTGCTCAGCAAGCCTCCATTTGAAGGTTTTCCTCAACTTTCTCCACTTTAAGACACAAAACAGAACACTTGACGTTGGTCGACGTACCGATTAAACGTGTAAATATACGATTTCCCCCTCGGAGAATAAGAAATAGTCGAGAGAAAGGCGACAGAGGAATGAGGATGGTTGGAGGTTTTGTCACGCTAGGCTGCGGTCGACGACCAGGGTTAGGGCTGGGTGGGATACACTTTATGTCAAATTGACGTCAAAAGTAAAAAATAACAGCATTTTATCTAACCGTAACCCTAACCCTTTATCTAACCTTAACCTAATTATCCTAACCTGCTACGTTAATTATCCTAATCTGCTGGGTAAATTATCCTAACCTGCTACGAAGAAGTCGGACATAAACTGTATCCCGTCTAGAAAACGTCCAACGGCAGGAGCCTGTCTCTCTTCCTCCTCCTCCTCTTCCTCCTCTTGTTGTGGCCGTCAGCTCTGACTGGGTGACGCTGGTGTTGCTGCCATCTATAGGACTGGAGATGAATTACAGCAGCCTCTAGTCTACTGTCCTATAGCAATGGATATCACCCTGATATGACCCCATTTAGATCAAACGGGTGGTTTGTCGTTCCCATCATTAGAGCCTCTCCTGTCCATGATATATGACACAACATACACATGGCCAGGTTCATATAAAGTGGCATCGTTAACTAGAAACCCACTACCACTACTATAGAGAATCGTCGCGGCTGCATGTATGAAACCCCAGGGAACGAGCTCTGCCCGGTGGCATCGCTAGAAAGAGATCTCTAAATTACCCCAACATGCCCCAGTCTTTTATCTACGCCCCAGACGAAAGCTCTCCGATGATGACGGCGTGTGGTATAGCATGGAGCCAACAGGGGACTAGCTGGCCCGGCTGTGCACGGTATAACATTTATTTATCTTATGAGCTGTTGGAAGATGGACTAACAGCTGCCCTTTTAGACAGATACTTCACTAATTGCACACTGAATGGAAATGTGAAATTCAATGTGTATCACAAATAAATATCTGTCGATGCTGTGACCATCCAAAATAAATATATAATTGTGTTTTCTATTCTGATCTGCTGTATCAATGTCTTTGCTACAATGTTTCAGCGCTGTTTTCGGATCAATGGACAGCGCTCCTATACAATGTTCTGGAACTATCACCCAGCGCTTTACATGGCAGTCAATCCGAAAAGAACTAACAAGCAGAGAATGCCTAAAATGTCACTTGACAACCAGTGTTATTTAGTTTCCTTAGTTCCAGTGTTGGCCTCATTGTGAAATCCCTGAGCAGTTTCCTTCCTCTCCGGCAGCTGAGTTAGGAAGGACCCCAGTATCTGTGTAGTCACTGGGTGTATTGATACACCATCCAAAGGCTAATAAATAACTTCCACTATGTTCAAAGGTATACCAATCAAGGATACATTTTAGATTCAGGCTGTAACACAACCAAATGTGGAAAATGTAGAAGGGTGTGAATACTTTCTGAAGGCATTGTAGCTCCTTACATCCACTGAAGACAAGAGAGACGAGGCTCAGTATAATCAATATTTTATTCAAAAAGAAAATGACAATAATATGCATTTGCATATTATTGCAAAATGCAATAATATGCAAATTATTATTGGGGGCAAATTATTGCCCCCTATAATGCATAGGGGGGAAATGCAAAACTGACCCAAAATCAGTGTCTAGGAGCAACTTTACACCAATGATACTGGTAGTGGTAGAACAGAGCTATAATGGCAGCGGAGACATTTACATGATTGACTGACAGATCAGAACAAATACTTGTCTTTGGATGAGTCACAAATACATCCCTATCTCCTATATAGTGAACCCCAGTTGGCTCTCGTCAAATGTAGTGCACTATAAAAGGGGATAGGATGCTATTTCGAACCAAAATATTTCCGTCTGGACAGAGCAGTTCTGTTAGTTTGAGTCCTTGGCCTTTCAGTCAGTCACACACAGCATTGTGGGAACTGTAGTCCAGCCATTAATTAATACAGAGGAGAATGTATACCATCTGTGCCTGTTGGCAGATAAATCGCAACAATACAGCTCTGTAAACCCCCATCGAGACAGTGTTTATGAAACAGAATTTCACCGTCTCATATAACCTGGGATATTTTAAAACAAAATTCTCAAATATAACCTGGGTGCCAGTCGGATTGTGCGATCATGCCAACTCCATGTCACTCATTGTCGTGTTAAACAATGGGTGACAAGGAGTTGGCAAGAGTACAAACCGATCTGGGCCACAGAGCACAAACCGATCTGGGCCACAGAGCACAAACCGATCTGGGCCACAGAGCACAAACCGATCTGGGCCACAGAGCACAAACCGATCTGGGCCACAGAGCACAAACCGATCTGGGCCACAGAGCACAAACCGATCTGGGCCACAGAGCACAAACCGATCTGGGCCACAGAGCACAAACCGATCTGGGCCACAGAGCACAAACCGATCTGGGCCACAGAGCACAAACCGATCTGGGCCACAGGCTATTTCAATATGCTGCAATGGTTGAATAAAGAATACTGACAAATGATGAGACAAAATACAATACAACATTAATAAAATCATTTGTTGCTGAATATAGAAGATATAATCTGCCTTTGTTTGCAGTTGTTGTCTAGGACAGCACATGTATGTACAGGACTTGATCATGTTGTCAAAGTTGATTTAATTGCATTTCTATTTGTAACTGTAAATCTGAGACTATGGTGTGGAGTGAGGAGATGGTGGCATTGAGGTTGGCACTTCTACTATCTACTAAGTTATTAGAATAAAAATACTGTCGTGTGCTCTAATATGTCACGTAAAGCCTACAGCAGTTTAACTTTTTGGAGTGATTGCTTTTCATTTCATAAATAAAATATACAACGCTGACAATAATTACTGTTATAATATAATCTTAAAACTCATCCAAATCAATAGCAAGGCGGTGAATGAATCAATCGTTTTGCCTGTTGTAGAGTTCAGCGTGTGCAAGTGGTTGAATAAAATAACCAGTTTGATAATTATCTGACAGTTTGGTAGTAATCCTGATAATTATTTGAAATAAATTGCGTCATTCTGCTCATGCAATATACATTTTGATAATGACGGATGGGACTGATAATAGGCATACATCTTATGTCCAGATTCCTACATCTTAAGTCCAGATTCCTACATCTTAAGTCCAGATTCCTACATCTTAAGTCCAGATTCCTAACTACATCATTTGACTTGACATCAATGCACGGTTTAGGCAGTAAAGCCAAGTTAAGCACATGGAACTCAGGTTAGGATCGGGACCATAGTGAGTGCAGAGCATAGAAATCTATTATGGCATCATTGACTTGAATGGGGAAGCCCGCTCTATAGATGTTATTTCTATAGAGCAGACTGTGGTCTAACCGGCTCAGCAGGCAGCACAGTAATGTAATGAAGCCCATCATGATGTTGGAGTGGATGCTGGAGGTTGGAGGTTGGAGCCTTCCACCAGGGATTAACTGTCCAGGCCCTCACTCCTAAACGAGAAAGAACGTTGGTTAGTGAATTTCCGGGCATTTGAAACAACCACAGTATTGGAGGCAGATTATGTGAGTATCGGACAGCTGCATCAAGCTGATGCCCTCCATGTAAATGACAAACAACACAGCACAGGATATTGGAATTGCAAGGCAACCAGAGACCATTTTAGGACCAGTTTCCTGGACATAGAGTAAGCCTTACTTCTGGACTAAAGCATGCTATGTCTAACTTTGAAAAACACTTTTGGGTCCAGGACTAAATAAAATATTTATCTGGGAAACTTCACAGACAGTAACAGCAGGGAGTGCAGCACGCAAAGAGCTGAGGACAAGGCCATGGAGACCTCACAGTTATGACAGAGAGCTGAGGACAAGGCCATGGAGACCTCACAGTTATGACAGAGAGCTGAGGACAAGGCCATGGAAACCTCACAGTTATGACAGAGAGCTGAGGACAAGGCCATGGAAACCTCACAGTTATGACAGAGAGCTGAGGACAAGGCCATGGAGACCTCACAGTTATGACAGAGAGCTGAGGACAAGGCCATGGAGACCTCACAGTTATGACAGAGAGCTGAGGACAAGGCCATGGAGACCTCACAGTTATGACAGAGAGCTGAGGACAAGGCCATGGAGACCTCACAGTTATGACAGTCTCACATTAGCCACGCACACAGCTGTATCAGACCAGCACACAAGAGCACATATCTGCGCACACACACACACACCTCCTCCTCCTCCTCCACCTCCTGTGTCTTTAATAATAAGACATAATGCCTGGAAAAACCTAGAGGAGTTACAGTAATGTAGGTTACAGGTCCAAGGTTAAAGGTCAACACCAAATCTTAACCCTTTACAGTCGTAGCCGTATACGGGTTGATAATGGCGGAGTTGGGCAATGATAAACACCAAAATGGGAACGCTGTGGCTGTACACTAACATGCTATAAATGATGTCAGAGCTCTGGCTCTGCGCTTCACAGCGCTGTATGTGTGTTGACTGACAACCGTTCTAAAGTTGAGCACCTTGCGCAACACACTAAATTGCCCCCATCCCTCCCGCTAATTTGTTGTTGTCTAAATCAGGGTAATGATGTAAATGAAGAGGGCAAGATGTCAATTGAAAGACGAGATGTTGAGGATTATAATAAATACAGCTATGATGTCCTACAAGCAAACCAAACACCCAGAGTCCAAATGTCCACTTCACATTTCCATATCATGAACCTCATGTAATGATTGGGCTTCATGATCAGTATGGTTGATGTACCGTTACAAGATGACATGGCGTTACACCCTGGGTTGTTCTCAACTGAGACTGCTCTTCTCTGTGTCACGGAGGCTCTCCGTACTGCCAAAGCTAACTCTCTCTCCTCTGCTCTTATCCTTCTAGACCTATCTGCTGCCTTTGATACTGTGAACCATCAGATCCTCCTCTCCACCCTCTCCGAGTTGGGAATCTCAGGTGCTGCATACTCTTGGATTGCGTCCTACCTGACAGGTCGCTCCGATCAGGTGGCGTGGCTAGAATCTGTCTCCGCACCACGTGCTCTCACCACTGGTGTCCCCCAGGGCTCAGTTCTAGGCCCTCTCCTATTCTCTCTATACACCAAGTCACTTGGCTCTGTCATATCCTCACATGGTCTCTCCTATCATTTCTACGCAGACGACACTCAATAAATTCTCTCCTTTCCCCCTTCTGATAACCAGGTGGCGAATCGCATCTCTGCATGTTTGACAGACATATCAGTTTGGATGTCACCACCTCAAGCTGAACCTCAGCAAGACGCCACTGCTCTTCCTCCCGGGGAAGGACTGCCCGCTCCATGATCTCGCCATCACGGTTGACAACTCCGTTCTGTCCTCCTCCCAGAGTGCAAAGAACCTTGGTGTGACCCTGGACAACACCCTGTCGTTCTCTGCTAACATCAAAGTGGTGACCCGATCCTGCAGGTTCATGCTCTACAACATCTCAGAGTACGACCCTACCTTACACAGGAAGCAGCACAGGTCCTAATCCAGGCACTTGTCATCTCCCGTCTGGATTACTGTAACTCTCTGTTGGCTGGGCTCCCTGCCTGCACCATTAAACCCCTACAACTTATCCAGAACGCTGCAGCCCGTCTGGTGTTCAACCTTCCCAAGTTCTGTCATGTCACCCCGCTCCTCCACACACTCCACTGGCTTCCAGATGAAGCTCACATCTACTACAAAACCATGGTGCTTGCCTACGGAGCTGTGAGGGGAACGGCACCTCCTTACCTTCAGGCTCTGATCAGACCCTACACCCAAACGAGGACACTACGTTCATCCACCTCTGGCCTGCTAGCCCCCCTACCTCTACGGAGGCACAGTTCGGGCTCATCCCAGTCAAAGCTGTTCGCTGCTTTGGCACCTAAATGGTGGAACAAGCTCACCCACTTGAAACCCGACCTCTTTAAGGAAGACCTGGAATAGTATAACAGTAATCCTTCTACCACCCCCCCCCCAATTAGAAAAAAAAATATATACATTTACTAACACTTGTCTTTTGTCTAAACTAACACCTGGCTTATCTCCCTGCTAGTGCTGACTTTCCTCACAGCTGCTTGTTTAAAGAAATGTACTGTGATGGAGATGTGGTTCTTCCACTGACTATCCTAAGTTGAATGCACCAATTTGTAAGTCGCTCTGGATAAGAACGTCTGCTAAATGACTACAATGTAAATATCCATACAGGCCCATATCCATACCATATCCATACAGGCCCATATCCATACCATATCCATACAGGCCCATATCCATACAGGCCCATATCCATACAGGCCCATATCCATACAGGCCCATATCCATACCATATCCATACAGGCCAATATCCATACAGGCCCATATCCATACCATATCCATACAGGCCCATATCCATACCATATCCATATCCATACAGGCCCATATCCATACAGGCCCATATCCATACCATATCCATACAGGCCCATATCCATACAGGCCCATATCCATACAGGACCATATCCATACAGGACCATATCCATACAGGCCCATATCCATACAGGCCCATATCCATACAGGCCCATATCCATACAGGCCCATATCCATACAGGCCCATATCCATACAGGCCCATTCCCACCAGTGTAAAGGCTTAAACAGGTCAACAACATTTTAAATGAAAAGAAAGACGTGGTTTAAATCCTTAAACCAGAAGGAGAGACAGAGCAACATGAAGGAGAGACAGAGCAACATGAAGGAGAGACAGAGCAACATGAAGGAGAGACAGAGCAACATGAAGGAGAGACAGAGCAACATGAAGGAGAGACAGAGCAACATGAAGGAGAGACAGAGTAACATGAAGGAGAGACAGAGCAACATGAAGGAGAGACAGAGCAACATGAAGGAGAGACAGAGCAACATGAAGAGTTCCATCATACAACCAACCAACACCATGCCTGTCAACCAATCAGAATCCACCAGAGGAAAAACAAACCCGACAGTAGAGGCTAGACTAGACAGGCCAGAATACTGAAACATGACAGGGTGCAAACACTGTGGAACATTCAGATATAAACGTATTACACAGAATATACATGCATTTCTGACATGAAGCACAAGCATTTCACTACACCCGCAATAACATCTGCTAACCACGTGTATGTGACCAATAAAATGTGATTTGATTTGTAGAGTAAGGAACCATGTCAGCTCTATTCACAACATTTCTATCTGCAATGTTCAATGTGTTGCACCCTCTTGAACCCAACCCTGGCGTGTTTGCAGTTATGGTGATGTGGCAACCAGAGAGCACGCACAGAGCAGTACAACTCACTCCTGTGACCTAGATACAACAGATTGGACCTGCCTCTCTACAAACACATGACAGGAAGTAGTCAAATCTAGGCTACATCAGTGTCTTAGTCTCTTTATGACGACAACACTTCCTCAGTTAGAAGCTTTGAAGAGGTTGGTAAATCACATGGTTTTGTTTTGATGACTTTACAGATCTGACTCAGATACATTTAATTAAACTACTAATTAATATCAATCAGACTGATATATCTGAACGTTTCTGAGGCATATCGAAACTAGTGTATCCAGGTTAGAGCCGAGTCCATACAAACTTAGCAGACCTCAGACTGGCAGCTCTCACTAGAACTACAGTAGAACTACTAACTTTGTAATAGGAAACATATTACATACATGTCCTGTGTGCATACATGTCCTGTGGGCATACATGTCCTGTGACATACATGTCCTGTGTGCATACATGTCCTGTGACATACATGTCCTGTGTGCATACATGTCCTGTGGGCATACATGTCCTGTGACATACATGTCCTGTGTGCATACATGTCCTGTGACATACATGTCCTGTGACATACATGTCCTGTGGCATACATGTCCTGTGTGCATACATGTCCTGTGAGCATACATGTCCTGTGTGACATACATGTCCTGTGTGACATACATGTCCTGTGTGACATACATGTCCTGTGTGCATACATTGGCTGAGAGATTCCAATGCATTTGCCACTGTCTGCAAGTGGCAAACTCATCCCCGAAGGAAAGTAGATAAGTAGAGTTAATGTCTAGATGTAGGATGATGTAGATACGTAGAGTTAATGTCTAGATGTAGGATGATGTAGATACGTAGAGTTAATGTCTAGATGTAGGATGATGTAGATACGTAGAGTTCATGTCTAGATGTAGGATGATGTAGATTGTGCGGATGCGTAGTAGCCCATTAGTGTTTCAGAAGCAGGACTCGGTGCCAGTAAGAGAAGTGATGATGATGATGGGGGGGGAAGCAGGAGCATGCCGAGGAGAGACGGAGGATAATGAGTGGACTAGCTTCCAAGCCGAGCCCAGCTGACCACAACCGAACCATACCACGACCACATACGGTGGTCTCCTTACCTGGGTCAGTCCTCTCCCTCAGGTGTGATCTCAGTCTCTTTATGAACCACTACTTTGGTCACTGACATGTCAGGGTGCTGCTCTTTGGCTTCCTTTATGGCCTGGGCCAGAGCCTGGTGGTGTAATAGCACACCAACACCAGGAGAGGGAGACAGAGAGGGGGCAGTGAGGTGGTGGGAGGACGAGGGAGGAGGTAGGAGGTGGGAGAGACAGGAGGGAGGAGTAGGGACGGGAGGGAGGAGGTGGGACGGGAGGGAGGAGGGGGGAGTAGGGACGGGAGGGAGGAGGGGGTAGGGACAGGAGGTGGGGAGTAGGGACGGGAGGGAGGAGGGACGGGAGGGAGGAGGAGGGACGGGAGGGAGGAGGGTGGAGTAGGGACGGGAGGGAGGAGTTGGGATGGGAGGGAGGAGGGGGGAGTAGGGACGGGAGGGAGGAGGGGGTAGGGACAGGAGGAGGGGAGTAGGGACGGGAGGGAGGAGGGAGGAGTAGGGATGGGAGGGAGGAGTTGGGATGGGAGGGAGGAGGGTGGAGTAGGGACGGGAGGGAGGAGGGGGTAGGGACAGGAGGAGGGGAGTAGGGACGGGAGGAGGGGAGTAGGGACGGGAGGGAGGAGGGAGGAGTAGGGACGGGAGGGAGGAGTTGGGATGGGAGGGAGGAGGGGGGAGTAGGGACGGGAGGGAGGAGGAGGGACGGGAGGGAGGAGGGTGGAGTAGGGACGGGAGGGAGGAGGGACGGGAGGGTGGAGTAGGGACGGGAGGGAGGAGGTGGGATGGGAGGGAGGAGGGGGGAGTAGGGACGGGAGGGAGGAGGGGGGAGTAGGGACGGGAGGGAGGAGTCAGTGAGTGTGTCTAGTAGGACAACCTGTTACAGAGTAACCTACTGGTTAGTAGTAGTCTACTATACTAGTTACATCAACCAGGGCACATTACATATTCATATACAACCATTATATGCAACCATCATATGCTACCATTATATGCAACCATTCTATTCAGTCATTCTATTCAGTCATTATATTCAGCCATTATTGTCAGTTGATATCTTCTCCAGCTTCACAATACATTTACCATCCTCATCTGTATACAGTACGTTCAGAATAATCAATGACAAGTCAAATAGAAATGAAGAAAGAAAGAGAGAACGAAAGTGAGGAAGCGAGAGAGAGACCTGATCATGGTCGATATCTCCTGCGTCTCCTGTGATGACGATCCTCTTCTCTATCCTGGTTTCAGAGATCCCTCCTTTCACCGTCTGACAGCAGAACAGCGTGATAGAGGGGTAGAACGTAATGAAGGAGACTGAAAAGCATACTGTTGCTTTATTTCCAAGGACCATAAACAGCATGAAGGAGAACTAGAAATGTGAAAGATATTCAGCAACTCTGAAGGAGTTTAGAATGACACTTTAGAATGTTTATAAGGGGTTAGGGTTAGAGACCCAGAGGTCATATGTTTATAAGGGGTTAGGGTTAGAGACCCAGAGGTCATGTGTTTATAAGGCGTTAGGGTTAAAGACCAGAGGTCATTTGTTTATAAGGGGTTAGGGTTAGAGACCCAGAGGTCAAAAAGGGTCAGCTGATGAAATGACCCCTGACCTTAGTGATGTGCGTGGTCGTGGTGGTGCTGGTGGTTTCCGAGGTAATGGTCTGAGCGCTCATCAGAACACCAGGTTCCGCGTCACCGTTGAAGTCACCCTGTTAGAAGTCATGTGACAAAGTCGTATGAGTGTAAAGGAAACTGAGGGACTACCTGGACCACAAAGACACTCTCACTGCTGCTTTCCCTTTCGTTTCCTCTTCTTCTTGTGTGGCTTCCCTAATGAACGCACCTCTGAAGACTCGTAGGTGATGGTTTTAGTCTCTGTGTGGACTACAGGAACCTCCTTGATGGTGGACTCCTCTCCTGGCACAGCCTCAGGTTTCTGGGAGATACCAGGAACAGAGGAAGAAGAAATGAAGATGAACGACAGCGTAAGACAGGATGGCAGAACCTCAACATTAAAGGCTCTTCTAAATAGTATCAATAGATGACCGTTCCATCTGACATTTAGGAACTTATGTGTGTGCTTTGCTAACTGAACAAGAATGAAAACAGGATTTTTCTGGAAACAGTTTAAGTGAACACGAACTAGAAACATCAAAACAAACAAACACGTACCACATGATGGAATGGTGAAACAAAACAGACAACAACATGAGTATAACCAATAAAACCCATAATACCCCAGTTAGAGGAAATACAGTATAACCAATAAAACCCATAATACCCCAGTTAGAGGAAATACAGTCTAACCAATAAAACCCATAATACCCCAGTTAGAGGAAATACAGTATAACCAATAAAACCCATAATACCCCAGTTAGAGGAAATACAGTATAACCAATAAAACGGCCCTGTGGAAACGGCCAATCCTTGTGTTCTACACCCTGTGAAGTGGGCATGTCCTTGTGTTCTACACCCTGTGAAGTTGTCTTCTTTATCTCTTCCATCTTATTTTCTACCTCTTCCTCAGAAGAGGAGGAGGAAGTCTCTCTCTCTCTCTCCTCAACCCCAGCTCATATTTTGAAGATATCTTCTATCTCTGAACAGCCCTCATCTGATTCAATAGGATCATCTTCTCCTGGGGAAGGAATCTCATCTTTCTCTTTTTTCAACTCTTCTCCTCCACTTCCCTCTCCTTCTCCTGTCACGCCCTCTTCCTCCACTTCACCCTCCTCCTGCCCCGTCACGCCATCTTCCTCCACTTCCCTCTCCTGCCCCGTCACGCCCTCTTCCTCCACTTCACCCTCCTCCTGCCCCGTCACGCCATCTTCCTCCACTTCCCTCTCCTGCCCCGTCACGCCCTCTTCCTCCACTTCACCCTCCTCCTGCCCCGTCACGCCATCTTCCTCCACTTCCCTCTCCTGCCCCGTCACGCCCTCTTCCTCCACTTCCCTCTCCTTCTCCCGTCACGCCCTCTTCCTCCACTTCACCCTCCTCCTGCCCCGTCACGCCCTCTTCCTCCACTTCCCTCTCCTTCTCCTGTCACGCCCTCTTCCTCCACTTCCCTCTCCTCCTCCTCCTGTCACGCCCTCTTCCTCCACTTCCCTCTCCTTCTCCTGTCACGCCCTCTTCCTCCACTTCCCTCTCCTTCTCCTGTCACGCCCTCTTCCTCCACTTCCCTCTCCTCCTCCCCTGTCACGCTGATTAAAGCAACATATTCTGCCTGCTGTTTGATGCTGTATGACTCGCTGTAGACTAGCTCAGCCACTCTGATACTGATACAGACCAGCCTCTCCCTCTCTGAGACCAGCCCTGCAGAACTCTGTATCTGTCTCTTCTGTAGTGGACACGGTCTCAGTTTGACTAGACCTCTGTGGTGTGTGTATTCACTGTGGTAATAAAAGACCCTGTCGTTAGCCTCTCAGTGTAGGCTTGTTCCATCAGGGCTGCCCCTAATGTCTGGATGTATCTGTGCTCCAGCGCTACAGTAGAGCTGTCGTAGGGCTCTGGATCTGACTTGATAGTTAGTTCTGGTTCTACAGTTCTAGACCAGTGTCTGCAGTCAGTTCTGGTTCTACATCAGCATCTACAGTCAGTTCTGGCTGGGTCTGGAAGGTCATTACTGGCTCTAGATCAGCGTCTACAGTGAGTGGTTCTGCAGCCTGTGTTTCTCCATTGACTACTGGCTCTAGTTGTGGTTCTGCAGCATCAGTTGGGGAGAGGCTCACCGTAGGTCCTGTAGACTCTGCTGTCTCAGCAGCCTCCTGGCTCCCTCCTGTCTCCTCCTCCTCAGCTGAGCTCTGTCAGAGACAAGAGTGACGTCACATTACTGGACCTCTAGTAGAATCACAGTAGCTGACCTTATAGTAAAAATACAGGCTTGCACAAACCTTTACAGAGACACTGACAAACCTGTCGAGGGGGAAGTGAATTACACTACTACACATTTCATATTCCAGCTTTGCAACATTTACAAATGTAACAGTGCCTCAAGTGAATTTGGACTGCTTCAAAATAATAGGAAATGGACTAAATAACGTGTTTTTAAATCGGACACAACATGACTGTTGTGGCTGATGCTTCCATGACGACCAGAGCAGTGGTCACCTTGGTTACAGAGGAGGGGACCCATCCCAGTGAAGACTGATGGACAGGCAGGGAGAGAGGGAGAGAGAGAAGAAATCAGGAGGATGCAACCTACTGAAAGTTGCAGTTAGGAACAGAAAGAGAAAAGATTGTATGGTCTAATACAACATAATACAACATAATACAACATAATACAACAGACCAATACAATGTTTCTGGTGGGAGAAGCTGCAGCAGTGGCAGGATGCCATGTAATGATGTCACTGCTTAAGACCAATGACGCAGCTGGAGGAAATAAAATGGTGCTGAGCAGCAAAACAGTAAAAACAAAAGCGTTTTAGCTTCCCACCTGAGGAGCTAGCAGCTGCCCCCCTGAGGAGCTAGCAGCTGCCCCCCTGAGGAGCTAGCAGCTGCCCCCCTGAGGAGCTAGCAGCTGCCCCCCTGAGGAGCTAGCAGCTGCCCCCCTGAGGAGCTAGCAGCTGCCCCCCTGAGGATCTAGCAGCTGCCCCCCTGAGGATCTAGCAGCTGCCCCCCTGAGGAGCTAGCAGCTGCCCCCCTGAGGAGCTAGCAGCTGCAGCTGCCCCCCCGAGGAGCTAGTAGCTGCAGCTGCCCCCCCGAGGAGCTAGTAGCTGCAGCTGCCCCCCTGAGGAGCTAGTAGCTGCAGCTGCCCCCCTGAGGAGCTAGTAGCTGCAGCTGCCCCCCTGAGGAGCTAGTAGCTGCAGCTGCCCCCCTGAGGAGCTAGTAGCTGCAGCTGCCCCCCCGAGGAGCTAGTAGCTGCAGCTGCCCCCCCGAGGAGCTAGTAGCTGCAGCTGCCCCCCCGAGGAGCTAGTAGCTGCAGCTGCCCCCCTGAGGAGCTAGTAGCTGCAGCTGCCCCCCTGAGGAGCTAGTAGCTGCAGCTGCCCCCCTGAGGAGCTAGTAGCTGCAGCTGCCCCCCTGAGGAGCTAGTAGCTGCAGCTGCCCCCCTGAGGAGCTAGTAGCTGCAGCTGCCCCCCTGAGGAGCTAGTAGCTGCAGCTGCCCCCCTGAGGAGCTAGCAACTGCAAGATACAATAAGCTTTGGAGCCAAGCTTTGAGAGCAACAGAAAGCCTGTGCCTGAAGTCGGCTGATAAATGGAGATATACAGATTGTTTGTTTGGCAGTCTAGCCATGCAGGGCAGACCGTTACTGTACTTCTCAGAAATACTGGTTGGAGCACTGCTGGAGGGGTGGAGGGGAGCAGTGGTGGTGGGGTCTAGCAGGTAGGTACAGTAGGGGCTTCACATGCAGCTTGTAGTTTTACATCCATACACTACCACGGCTAGAGATTCAGATGATGGTTTGGTGTCAAATTGTCCATCGGAGAAGCTCGACTGTGATAGGTCACTCACAGCTTCATCCAGGCCACACGATTCCTCTCTCTGTGGTGGTGCATCCTGGGTAATCAGCTCCGTCACCTCATGTGATACGGTGGTGAACTCTGACCTTTCAACTGTCTTGGTCAAGACCTCAGAGGGACTTGGAGCCTCAGTCTTCTGGAGTGAGTCAACATCACTCATTTCTTCATCAGTCTCAGTCTGGTTTAAGTTGAGAGACATCTCTCTCTTGTTGCTGGTCTCCTTAGACATGGCCTCAGCATCTACCTCAGCATCAGTCTCATCTTCATTCGTGTTGATTATGGCATATTTCTCCATAGACCGGGTCAGAGGATCTCCATCTAGCACGTCACCTTCATCCTTAACGGTTGCTGAAGTCCCCCCTCCTTTCTCCTGGTTGGTCTTGGTAACGTCTCTGCTGGCATCCATTTTGTCGTCAGACTCCATCTCTCTCAGGATGATGAGCGTTCCTCTCTTGTCCAAGATGGCTGTAGAGACTTCCTGTCTGACTGTCCCTGGACTTATCTTCACCTCTGGAGATACTGGGTCTGTCTCTTCCTCTCCGTCCTCCTTCCCTCCATATTTCTCTCCATCCTTCTCTCCATCAGTTTCTCTGTCCGTCCAGTCACTGGTGATGTCTTCTAAGGTGTCAGTTAGAGTCGTCAGACCACACCCCTGTGCTCCTGCAGTCCCCGCCCCCACATCACTAGAGTTCACCATGCCTGCAGCCTACAGGAAGAGACTTAGCTTACAGTGACCACACAGACACACAGACACAGATGAAGACACAGACAGACACGCCGACACATACACAGACACACAGAGAGATGCACTCTGACACACACACACAAGGGCTGTCTTGCCTCAATGCCGTTGGCTTGTACCTCCTGCTTCATCTCTTCCTCAGCAACAGAAACCTCCTCCGTCTCCTACAGAGAAAACACAGTTCTATATTATATATTACAGCAGGAACCTCCTCCGTCTCCTACAGAGAAAACACAGTTCTATATTATATATTACAGCAGGAACCTCCTCCGTCTCCTACAGAGAAAACACAGTTCTATATTATATATTACAGCAGGAACCTCCTCCGTCTCCTACAGAGAAAACACAGTTCTATATTATATATTACAGCAGGAACCTCCTCCGTCTCCTACAGTGTCACTGTGAGTGTCCAGCCTTCCCTGACTATGTCAAAAAACCTTGGGCCCAATCCATGCAGTTAGCTAGTCCACCCTGGACCTTACACACTCATGTGGTGGCCAGAGCAGTTGACAGTCTCTTCTCCCACCTAAGACCACCGTCTCTGTCACAGCCAGTGTACCCATGCAGTGTATCCATGCAGTTAGCTAGTATGTATTCTAGTACTCCCCAAGGCCTGGATCTTACTGAGTCCTGTGGGGTGTGTAGTGGTTCTATCATAGGTGCCTCCTCCACTACCCCACTGCGGGAGCGTGCCGGAGAAGAGGAGGACAGTCTCTTCTCCCACTCTGTCTGTCCCGGGTTGTCAGCGCCACCTGGCGTCTCCAGGAAGGAGCGCTTCAGTTCACTGATGTCCCTCTGATGTTTCACCAGCTCCTCCGACGCCTCTGTGTTCTGAACCACCAATCAACAGCAGGATAGAAGGACGTGAGGTGCTGATCAACCAATCACCAAGCAGGATAAAAGCAGGCTAACAGGAAGTAAGGTAGGAGACTAGGCAGGCAATACAAGGGTCAGGAGACAAGCCATGCGTGGTGTTTTGTATTTCGTAAGGTAGCTTTGATTCCCTCTAAGGCTACGTCCCAGGCAGTAGCATCCCTGGGCTTTGTGGAACTGATGTATGACCCTGGAGGTAGCATAGACAGCAGGCTCAGACCAGAATGGGAAAACCAAAGTAACAGAGTAGGTCTGCGTCCCAAATGGCACCCTGTCCCCTATATAGTGCACTATACAAAAAAATGGTGCACTGTATAGGGAACAGGGTGCCATTTAGGACACACTCCAGGATGACTAACGAGGATGCATGCAGCATGGATTCAGAACAACACTCCCACTTCTCGCAAGGGTTTAGGGTTAGAGGATTCTGCAAACATCCACTCAGTCCTATCTATAGTTATAGTATTTCACACAATGACAATTAGCTAAGGATTTAGGGTTTAAGCATTCACTACCAAGATGATAGGCTGAGTATCAACACTTCAAAGACCATTCCACACAGTTTAGTCATAAGATATGCGAGTAATGCGTCCAAATGTATTGAACATTATTTTGTTGTTGCAGTCAGTTATTGTCCAGTTAGGGTTCTTCACACTAAAACACCTGCATGCCTCGTTTCTCACCAACCTCTAACATGAGATTACTATGCTTGATAAAAATGTTATCTTCTTTAATTCTCCTCATGAAACTATACTGGAAAGACAAGAAGAGAGGGGGAGCCATAAGAATGCAGTGTTCTCAAGATATCATCATTTTGACTTCCATACTAGGTTTAGTATCAAGATACTCAATACCAAAACGATATCACATTTATTTTTTTATAGAAAAACAACATAATTGGATGATCCAAATCCATAACAATGCTTAAACCTTATCAGGGGACCAATTTTGAGGTCTGGGAAAAATCTGTGTTTCTGTAAAAGAATTGGCCACTGGATTGATCCAAATAATCATGATTCTACCAGGCTACTTTGTAGTCCCTTTTCTGATTTTGGGAAAGCCTTTCCATCTACCCGAAGATGTTATCATCAGCATGGCCAACGGCTACACAAAGTGGTAGACATACGGGTACCATAGTGGTACGCAGGTCACCCATTCCAATTACCAATCCACAACCCCCCGACTATATCTGATGAAGTGAAAATCTGAGACACGCACCCAACCCTAACCAGCTAATCATTACAACATGTTGGGAAGCTCTTTGTTAGTTAACTTGTCTATAATTACATACAGCTTCTCTTCGGTCATTATATGTTGCCCTAGAAGACTACATAAACCATGTTCACCAGAATAATGTCATAGATTGATAGAATTAATGTTACGATCTAGTTGACATCGGTCAAGTTTTCTGTGTCATCTGTCTGTAATAAAGCCCTTTTGAGGGTAAAATTGTTGACATTGTTGAATGTTGCGTTTATATTTTTGTTCAGTATATATTTATGGATTTGTGTGGTATATGGCCAATATACCACGGCTAAGGGCTGTTGTTATACACGACGCAACGTGGAGTGCCTGGATACAAGCCTTAGTTGTGGTATATTGGCCATATACCACAAACCCCCTAGGTGCCTTATTGCTATTATAAACTGGTTACCAACGTAATTAGAGCAGTACAAATAAATGTTTTGTCATACCTGTGATATACGGTCTGATATACCATGGCTGTCAGCCAATCAGTATTCAGAGAGAGATGGAGGGAGTTTTGTTGTCTTAAGGCTGTGGTCAATAAAATAAATGGTCAGAATCATCTCACTGAGTTGTAACGGAGTTACCTCAACATATCAGCCAACAAGGTCAAATTAAAACAAGCAACCTCTCGTTCGATTCCTCAACAAAATGGCACCAACAGAAACATGAATGTGACAGTGTTGTACTGTGCCTTCAGAAAGTATTCATATCCCTTGACTTATTACACATTTTTGTTGTGTTACAAATTATTATTTTTGTCAACGATCTACACAAAATACTCTTATGTCAAAGTGTAATTAAAATGATAAATAAAACACTAATACATCTTGATTAGATAAGTATTCACACCTGAGTCAATACATGCTAGAATCACCTTTGGCAGCGATTACAGCTGTGGGTTTTCTGGGTAATTCTCTAAGAGCTTTCCACACCTGGATTGTGCAACATTTGCCCATTATTCTTTTCAAAATTCTTCAAGCTCTGCTAAATTGGTTGTTGATCATCGCTAGACAACCATTTTCATGTCTTGCCATATAATTTTCAAGTAGATTTAAGTCAAAACTGTAACTTGGTCACTCAGGAACATTCAATGCCTTCTTGGTAAGCAACTCCAGTGTAGATTTGGCCACTATGCTTGAAAATATGGAGACTAGTGCTCAGTAATGTGTTGTAATGGATTTGCACCAAACATAACGAAGCATCTTTCCTACAAAGGACGAAGATGTAACATACATTTTCCAAAACACCACACAGAGAGAACGTTCGCTAAGTGCTTTCTCCATTCAAATCTT
Source organism: Thymallus thymallus (assembly GCA_023634145.1). Taxonomy (NCBI): domain Eukaryota; kingdom Metazoa; phylum Chordata; class Actinopteri; order Salmoniformes; family Salmonidae; genus Thymallus; species Thymallus thymallus. Next base: position 1,935,886 of record CM042383.1, read on the forward strand.
ACCTTAACATTATAATTATTCCACTATACTGACGATGGATCCGCTCTTAGAAAGACATTACCACCTATGGCTTATTCTAATGCGTACCCAATAACAATTCACAAAATAACAGATTATTGCTCATGTTAGGCTACACATCATGAAATACTGTATATTGAGACAGTAAGCAGCCTACAAGTAGCGAAATAGAACTCAATTGATGGAACATGAAATAGGCCTACAGCCTACTGTGTTTATATTTTATGGAACATGAAATAGGCCTACAGCCTGCTGTGTTTATATTTTATGGAACATGAAATAGGCCTACAGCCTGCTGTGTTTATATTTTATGGAACATGAAATAGGCCTACAGCCTGCTGTGTTTATATTTTATGGAACATGAAATAGGCCTACAGCCTACTGTGTTTATATTTTATGGAACATGAAATAGGCCTACAGCCTGCTGTGTTTATATTTTATGGAACATGAAATAGGCCTACAGCCTACTGTGTTTATATTTTATGGAACATGAAATAGGCCTACAGCCTGCTGTGTTTATATTTTATGGAACATGAAATAGGCCTACAGCCTACTGTGTTTATATTTTATTGCAGTCATCTCGGTTTTCATTTGTCGCCAAGAGATTGACAACTTTGTATTTGTAGTCAACTTTGTTCTGAAGTAAATCGGTGGTCACAGAGAGGTGGATAAACCATGTGATTCTATGTTTAGTGGAGATCTTCTGTGTATAAAGTGGTGCGAGGGCAAAAGAGCATCTAACTTATCTGTTCAAGAGTGGTCTGAGGCAGGCGTTAGATTGCAAGCGTTTTCAAGAGCAACAATGGTTTTGGGAAACAGCTGGTAGATTTAACGGTGCTCCTACTAAGGTTCTAATGATGAACTTAGCCTTAACATGCTTTTGTGGAAACCGGGCCCTGGGCCACGACGGTAAATCCAGAGTACCTGTGTCCTCATCTCTGAATGATCATCTTCTGGCTCCGACTGACAGGGGGAAGGATGTAGGAGAAGGAGAGAGGAAACAGAGAGAGAGAGGGAGGGAGAGAGAGAGAGAGAGAGAAAGAGAGAGAGGAGGAAGGGAGGGAGGGATGGTGAGAGTGAGAGAAGGAGGGAGGGAGGGAAAGAGAAGGAGGGAGGGAAAGAGAGAGGGAGGGAGGGAGAGAGAGGAGGGAGGGAGAGAGAAACAGGGAGAGAGAGAGAAACAGGGAGAGAGAGAGAAACAGGGAGAGAGAGAGAAACAGGGAGAGAGAGAGGGGAGGGAGGGAGAGAGAAACAGGGAGAGAGAGAGGGGAGGGAGAGAGAGAGAAACAGGGAGAGAGACAGTAACAGGGAGAGAGACAGTAACAGAATCAGGAAACCTGAGATTAAGTCCTGAGTGAAAATCCTTCACATCAATATACTAATAACATGCACACAGAACACCCCAAAATATATCTGCTACTTTGATAAAAGTTTGATTTAGAAAAATCCACTATACTGAAAAGCATGCATCCCCAAAGAATTCAACCATAGTAAATACTGAAAATAAACACCATCTATTAAGAAACTCTCCCTCAATGATGGTTACACTTGGAGTCTCCCATGCTTCCACACTCCAGGGTGGGATCTCCTTTTAAAATGTATCTACCAACCTCAGTGGCCGTGGTTTCCCCGTCAAAGGCAAAGTCAGTTTGTTCGCTATCCGTCTGTTATGTAAAACAGCCAGCAGAACCGTTCCAATCAGAAAGCAGGGAATGAGAGAGAACCAGTTCAAACTTTGGACACAAACATGGAATATTCCTTGTTAACAGTAAGGACCACAAATGGACAGTATGGTGCAGCATTGGGAAATGTGCAGAAGTTGTTTTAAAAGCAAAACGCAACCAGGCTAAGCAACAGAAGAAACAAGCAACAGAAGAAAGCATAGTTTGCAAACAGACTCAGAGGAAATGTTAACCTTACGGTTTAAGGCCACTCGTTCAAATTTAATAATTATACACACGTTTTGCGCGATTTGATTTGGAAAGCAATACTTAATTCCAGTTTAAGTATAGCTGGGTAAGTCTACCATTTTTAAAACAAAATCTAAATGTTTTCTCCTTCGAAGACTTCAATTGACCTGGTGTTAAACAATGGTCAGACCTTCAGGCCTCCTCTCTGCATCAGTGTGCATGATGATGCTTCTATAGGGATGTAGTGGGTATGGAGATGACTTGTCAGTCTCTCTGCATCAGTGTGCATGGTGATGCTTCTATAGGGATGTAGTGGGTATGGAGATGACTTGTCAGTCTCTCTGCATCAGTGTGCATGGTGATGCTTCTATAGGGATGTAGTGGGTATGGAGATGACTTGTCAGTCTCTCTGCATCAGTGAAACTAGATATATATGGGACTCCAGTCGATACTGTATAAACATCAGAGACAGCTCTAAAAGATGGTCTTGCTAGTGTAAAGTGTGTGTCATCTAGCTAGGGGCAATGCAGAGACAGACTGGGTGACTGAGTGACTGAGTGACTGGGTGACTGGGTGGAACAATGTGTTCATCTAAAGGAGTCACAGTATATGCCATGAATGAAGATGACGCGACTGAGATGGGTTAGCCATAAAGAAAGATACTTTACCCCAAAGTGACCCTCAAACAGAAAGGCCCTGCTGTGGTAAATGAGCTATCATGCCAAAGTACAGGTGAGTTGCCATTATTAGAAGTTTACATACTTAAAAGCCATCCAACAGGAAATGGTGCTATAGGAACCTAATGAACAGCTCTGTATGCATAAACATAATATGCTGATCATGTGATGGTGATGGCATGATGATGTCATCTAATGAGGAAGTGACGAAGCAGAGACGAGGTTCTGAAAGTAGGAACACTGACAGACAAAGTCCTTGAGGGTGGATCTGAAAATGGCAGCTTATTCCTTATATAACACACTACCTTTAACCAGAGTCCACATCGGGAATAGGGTGTCATTTTGGATATACCCCAAGTCTGGACTGGACAGGGCCACAATAAGACTATTATGTGACCTTACTGGAGGAGTATAGTCTAAGACCTACTATGAGCAGGACACACACACCTCTTCCTCTTCCTCTTCCTCTGAACAACTGTCATGGTGATGTAGGCCCTGAGCGATGGAGGCGGTGAGAGAAGCCGCCTTGGGCTCCAGGTAGCACAGACACAGCGCCAGCGGGAAGGACAGCGTGAGGGCGTAGGGCACCGAGAATGAGGTGGAGAGGAGGAAGAAGAAGATGAAGAGGAAGCAGGGGATGAGAGAGGGTGACCTGAAGGGCCGGAAGTGCTGCACGCTCTCGGGGAGGAAGGTGAGCTCTGTGATGTCGGGGAAGGTGAGGTAGCCGTCCTCATCCAGGTAGGAAGAGAGGTCGGGTAGGTGCAGGGAGAAGGAGAATAGAGTGCCTCCCCGCCTCCCGTTGCCCTTCAGCTGTTCTAGACGCTGTTTGCGGGCCGACAGGAGTAACACCTGTTCCTCTAGGAGGGCGGCGGCGCGGTCCGCTTTGGCCTGGCGCCGACGGCATCCTGCCGAGGATTTAGCCGGGCTGACGGACGCACAGCGCTTACGGGACGCGTTCTCCCTGCGACGCCGACGGACCTTAGTGGAGGCCACGGGGGAGGAGGGGAGGGAGAGCTCAGAGCGGAGTGGGTCAGAAGAGTACAGACATGGGGAGCACTGAGGGGAGGTGGTATGGAGAGTCAATACATATGAGTAGAATGATATGGATGGAGGAGAAAAGACCAGCTAATTAGACAAGAAGCAGTCAGTTTTAAAGAAAAGACCAGCTAATTAGACAAGAAGCAGTCAGTTTTAAAGAAAAGACCAGCTAATTAGACAAGAAGCAGTCAGTTTTAGTATAGCAGTGGGTAAACAAGCTGGGAGCATCTGGCAAACCAAGTCATACGCTCTAGGGCATTCACTCACTGCTGTACAATGTAGACAACAACTGGGCAATTCAAGAGAGTGCTACAAAGTTTTCTTTGCCCAATATTATTATAAATGACATAGAATTAATCATTAAATAGTTCTCTACAATATTATCACCTTAACAGACTTCACAGTGTTGATGAAATAACAACGTTCATTTGCTGTGACCGTTGCTAGTTTAGACCGCACAGCTTTCGGTTGTATCTCTTCCATATTTGGTGGTGAGGTTTCCACTGGAATCACCTCCAAATCAACATCAATTTGATACCTTAGTCATGTTCGCCTATTGGTGATCAATCTACGTTGAGAGGGACCGTTTCTATGGTGATTTAAATACACAATGAAAACAGGAAGGGTGGATATTGAAAATTAGTCTTAGCTTTGTAAATATATACTGAACAAAATAAACGCAACAACTTCAAAGATGAGTTACTGTTCATAGAAGGAAAATCAATTGAAATTAATTCATTTGGTTCTAATCTATGGATTTCACACGACCGCTCAGACGATCCCACAGGTGGAGAAGCTGGATGTGGAGGTCCTGGGCTGGCGTGGTTACACGTGGTTAGACATGGTCTGCAGTTGTGAGGCCGGTTGGACGTACTGCCAAATTCTCTAAAATGTAACAGCTCTGGTGGACATTCCTGCAGTCAGCATGGTAACAGCTCTGGTGGACATTCCTGCAGTCAGCATGGTAACAGCTCACATTTGTGGCATCGTGTTGTGTGACAAAACTGCACACAACTGCGTTTTATTGTGCCCAGCACAAGGTGCACCTGTGTAATGATCATGCTGTTTAATCAGCATGGGACCAACACTCCACACGTTGCGTTTACATTTTGGTTCAGTATATATTTAGTCCCTCTTTAGTTTTGCATTCAGAGGATTTAATTTAGAAAATGCCCATGTTTTCACTCACAAACCTTCAGCCGCTAGTAAGCTAGCTTGTCAGTTGACGTTCAAAGTTAGAGCCGTTTTGACATGGAGCAGCGCCACAGAGTTATATTGAGCAGTGGCCACTTTTTGATCATGCTGTGATGACATTCCATTCCGGAATGTTCTTCTATGTTCATACATGCTTATTCTCAACGTTTTAACGATATACGGTAGACACATGGGGTTTGGACTATTGTTTTAAACCTTGAATGAATGAATCCTTTTATGGGTGAACACCCTATACCCTATACCCTATACTCTATACTCTATACTCTATACCCCATACTCTATACCCCATACTCTATACCCCATACTCTATACCCCATACTCTATACCCCATACTCTATACCCCATACTCTATACCCCATACTCTATACCCCATATTCTATACCCCATACTCTATACCCCATACTCTATACCCCATACTCTATACCCCATACTCTATACCCCATACTCTATACCCCATACTCTATACCCCATATTCTATACCCCATACTCTATACCCCATACTCTATACTCTATACTCCATACTCCATACTCTGCCCATGTAGAAAAATAAGACAATTACAGTCCTTGCACTTTTACCTGTTTATTAAAAGACTTGAAACAAGAGGTTAATCTAGGCATGGGTTATAAAGACTCTTATCATACTTAGTACCTTTGTAACGTCCTTTGACAGTACTGACAGTGATAAATCTGTTGTAACGTCCTTTGACAGTACTGACAGTGATAAATCTGTTGTAACGTCCTTTGACAGTACTGACAGTGATAAATCTGTTGTAACGTCCTTTGACAGTACTGACAGTGATAAATCTGTTGTAACGTCCTTTGACAGTACTGACAGTGATAAATCTGTTGTAACGTCCTTTGACAGTACTGACAGTGATAAAGCTGTTGTAACGAGATAGCTGTTTAGGATTCTGTCAATCTAGAGTTCTTCACAGGTTAGATGGGGAGGTATACTAGAAAGCAGGATCAATGAACTTGCCGGCGAACTTTGATAAATAACCAGAATAACTATTGATTTGATAAATATTGACTAAAGCTAACCTGGATGTGTTGTTGGTTTTGAAGTCAATTAGACCATTTCAAGTTTACCTTTGTAAAAAAAAAAGGAAAGTTATTTCAGAATATTTATTAAAGTTAGCTGGCTTGATATTGCTATGTAGTGTACCCCTCTGGTCTTCACATAGAACTGCTACTGATAAGGCCCCTGCTGCCTTTACTCAGAGCAAGGAGACATTACAATTCATAGGGCGAGTTTTTCAGCTTGTGTAACTTCATCCAACTCAGAGTTGAGCGTGACCAAACTTCTTAACCCTGGATCAATCATATTGGTACTCTGGTAATGGCCCTCTTTAAAACAAACCCAGCTTCTAATATGAGGAAGATGATGTTTACCTTGTTGTCGTGTCTGAGGGGGGTTGAGGGGACATTAGGATCTGACGTCTCTGTAGCGTTGGTCTGTCCCTCCTCTTCCTCAGCTTTCTCCTCCTCTGCCTTCTTCTCTGGCGTTACCGTGGTGATCAGGTCTCCCGCCACGACATCTTTGGCTGACGTGGTGTCCCTCATCAGGGTGTCGTGGTTCTCTGTTACGGGTGCTGGGAGGAGGGACAGTGAGGGGGTATTGTTAGTCACCGGAGGAAACCAAAACAATAGAATAGAACCAAGATGGCGTAACAGTACGGACATGTTTTTTTGTCCTGTCCCGTGTAAATAGTCTGTTTTTCCGTATATATTTCTTATTCTCATATACTTTCCTGCAACCCTCCTCATCCAACGTGGAACGAATCTACAATTTCCTTATCCCATATAACTGGACCTCCGACAGAAGCTAGCCTAACTAGCTACTTGCCATTTCTAGCCACGGATAGCGGTCTTCACCAATGCCATTGGCCTGCACCAGCCAGCTTTAATTCGGACAATATCGGCCAGTCTGCACAGCGCGCTACCAACCCAGCGCATATCGGATTGCTTTCTCTACCACATCACCGGATTTCTGCCGAAATCACTGGACCATTACACCGGATCATTGCAGCTAGCTGCAACCGAGTGGCTGTTGTTGACTAACACCACTGTCCCGAAGCATGCACCAGTTAGCCTTGAGCTAGCCTCAAGCTAGGCCCATCTCCCGGCTAGCCACGTGTACTAGCTAATTCCTGGGCTACAGTACCTCTTTGTCAACCGGCCTAGACCTTCTATTGTCGACACGGAGCCCCGCCGATCCAACACGACTGGTCTGCCAACGTAAAAGTCCGAAGTGGTTTCAAGCCCTAGTATCAATACACCCAGTAACTACAAAGAGAAAACTGAGGATGGATCAACCCAACTTCCCGTAAAGTTTCCGACCACCCTAGATATACCAAAGTGGCGGGGTGACCGCTTTGTTTTTGTTTAAGCTGCACATTGCCCCTTTACATTAGTAGGGGTACAACTCAAAACTGGCCTCAGATTAGCTTCTAGAAGCAACTTAGTCTTACTTAAACACAGACTACAAGACTAGACTGAGGTAGCCTATGACTGTCTTTAACCATCTATGGATAGCCCCACTTTTCCCTCAGTGAATCAATAGCTGTCGGGTGTTAAAAAAGACGGACAGATGATAGTCAAAATACTGAGTTAGTTCATTTTAGAGACTATTTCAATGTCCACACTAACATACCAGTTAATCTTAGAGACTCTATTTCAAATGTCCACACTAGCACACCAGTATACTACTTAGAATGAGGTAATGTATTGGGCATTGTGAACATTTGAACGTAGTCAATGAATAAGTAGTCCTTACCTCCGTCCAGGCTGCGTGACATGGTGTAGCGTTTGGAGGAGGAGCGTTCGAAGATGGGTGCGGCCCTGATGATCTGAGAGGAGACTCTCCGGGTCTGAGCCTGGGTTCTACCACTGTAGCGGAATTTAGAACCAAGACCTAGGAACTTCTTAGGCGGGGCCTCTGGAGACACCAACCTGACAGAGGAGAAAAAAGTTATGAGAAATTAAACCATTATGTGATAAAACCAATCCGTATATTTTACAATAAAAATATATTTAACTAACCCTAACCCTTTTCATCATACAGATAATCTCAAAGACACAACCTGATTTGATAGCCTTTAATGTGCAACATTTCGGCTGTGATTTGATAGCCTTTAATGTGCATAGGGGTTAAATCAACCCTATATATCTGGAGATAAAAAATCACTACGCATGTTACATTTTACAGTAACGATCCGATTATGATAGCTTTTAATTTTTCTAATTTTCTGCTGTGTTACAGGGCCTTCAGAAAGTCTGCCTGCATTTAAAAGGTATTACAATTGAGATTTTGTGTCACTGGCCTACACACAATAACCCATAATGTCAAAGTGGAATTAGAAATTAAAAGTTTAAATGTCTTGAGTCAATCAGTATTCGACCCCTTTGTTATGGTAAAACTAATTAAGTTCAGGAGTAAAAATATGCTCAACAAGTCACATAATAAGTTGCATGGACTCGCTCTGTGTGCAATAATAGTGTTTAACATGTTTTTTTGAATGACTACCTCATCTCTGTACCCCACACATACAATTACAGTGCATTCGGAAAGTATTCACATACCTTGACTTTTTCCATATTTTGTTACGTTACAGCCTTATTCTAAAATGGATTAAATCGTTTTTTCCCCTCAAATCTATACACAATGCCACCTAGACATTTTTTGTAAATTTGTAAAAAAAAAATAAAACATAAGTATTCAGACACTTTACTCAGTACTTGGTTGAAGCACCTTTGGCCTCTTGGGAAAGACGCTACAAACTTGGCACACCTGTAAGTCCGGGCTCTGGCTGGGCCACTCAAGGACATCCAGAGACTTGTCCCGAAGCCACTCCTGCGTTGTCTTGGCTGTGTGCTTAGGGTCGTTGTCCTGCTGGAAGGTGAACCTTCACCCTAGTCTGTGGTCCTAAGCGCTCTGGAAAAGGTTTTCATCAAGGATCGCTCTGTACTTTGCTCTGTTCATCTTTCCCTCGATCCTGACTAGTCTCCCAGTCCTTGCAACTGAAAAAAATCCCCACAGCATAATGCTGCCACCACCATGCTCACCGTAGGGATGGTGCCAGGTCTCCTCCAGACATGACACTTGGTATTCAATCTTGGTTTCATCAGACCAGAGAATCTTGATTCTCATGGTCTGAGAGTCCTTTAGGTACCTTTTGGCAAACTCTGAGTGGGCTGTCATGTGCCTTTTACTGAGGAGTGGCTTCTGTCTGGCCACTCTACCATGAAGGCCTGATTGGTGGAGTGCTGCAGAGATGGTTGTCCTTCTGGAAGGTTATCCATCTCCACAGAGGGACCCTAGAGCTCTGTCAGAGTGACCATTGGGTTCTTGGTCACCTCCCTGACCAAGGCCCTTCTCCCCCCCGATTGCTCAGTTTGGCCAGATGGCCAGCTCTAGGAAGAGTCTTGGTGGTTCCAAACATCTTCCATTTAAGAAATTATGGAGGCCACTGTGTTCTTAGGGACCTTCAATGCTGCAGAATGTTTTTGTACCCTTCCCCAGATCTGTGCCTCGACACAATCCTGTCTCGGAGCTCTACGGACAATTCCTTAGACCTCTTGGCTTGGTTTTTGCTCTGACATGCGCTGTCAACTGTGGGACCTTAGGCAGGTGTGTGCCTTTCCAAATCATGTCCAATAAATTGAATTTACCACAGGTGGACTCCAATCAAGTTGTAGAAACATCTCAAGAATGATCAATGGAAACAGGATGCACCTGAGCTCAATTTCGAGTCTCATAGCAAAGGGTCTGAATACTTATGTAAATAAGGTATTTCTATTGGTAGATGGGTAAAAATGTTAAAAGCAGACATTGAATATCCCTTTGGGCATGGTGAAGTTATTAATTACACTGTGGATGGTGTATCAATTAGGGCTGACTGGTCCATTGTTTGGTCATTAGACTGTTAGTCACAGACATTGTTTAAGTTGAGCAGTAACAAATAAACATATATTGGCGCCCATCTCAGTGAATTAATCCATTGCGGAGGCCTAGACTAAAAGACAATTTATGCTTGATCTAAAAATGCAGAGGCCAAATCGAGCTCTGTACCACATTGACATGTGTTGTGACAATGCAGAGGGCTCTGTATAGCTCTGCATAGACATGTTTGGTTGACAGTAGTTGGGGGCTGTACATCCTGTAGAAAATGTCTAATCTACAATGTTCGTTACTTTGGTTACGGTATATTTGGTTAATGCATTCTATATTATTATTCCAGTCTTCCCGTTATCGTTGTCGGAGTGGACACGTTGTTTGCAGAGCGAACAACCGACTGTATGCTACACTTGTGAGAAACAATTTCTGGTATATTTCATTCCATTTACGAGTTTTGTCAATGTAGTCATTGTCTTTTGTTTGGAGTGCTTCTCTCAATGTTGAGTAAGGACGCACATGCCTAAGTAGGCCTAAAGATTACCTGGCCTGCGCGCAAATGTAGGCATGTAAATGCACCCATTTGGGGATCTGATAGTATTTATGATTGGCTTAACACACCACCACTAATGCTTCTCAAAGTAATGTTTTCTTAAGCTCAAACAGCAAGCAAACAATGTCTGTTTTTACATCCATTGAGAACGACATTAGTTCCTCAATGTAATCGAAAAATCTTTCCAGCTTTCTCCCTTTCGATAACCACCTGATTATCAGTGGTTAACTTGGACTGAAATAGGTTCTGGTATTCATTCTGGGTGCTGGTACGGTTTATATTAAGGTGCAGGAGCTCCACAATACTGTTGAGCTAATATTCTACAAGAGGAACAGGAGATGAAGCAGTAGAACATTTGAGTTGCCGTTTCTCTGCTCTGGTGAGCTCCTGCCCAAGTCAAGCAATGCTTCTTATCCCTTGATCAAATAGTCTACAGCTTTGTCTCTCTCTCTCTCTCTCTCTCTCTCTCAAGCTCACTGGCGCAGGAAACTGGAGGTCCCAGAATATTTTATACAATGTTCCATGTTTGCTAGCTTAAACTTCAGGCTGGACCCAAGTTAAGCGGGAGGAGAATAGTTGGGTCAGGTTATTTTTTCTTTCTTCTTTCCTGCTTATCTAGATCTCTGGTGCCCTCTTAAGGCATTTGTCTTATCACATCAAACCATAAGCTTAAAGCATCAGACAAGCTGAATGCATATAGTGAATTTTATTTAAACACATAGGGTGTGTCTATCGCTGCCAAAGGTGATTCTAACATGTGTTGACACAGGGGTGTGAATATTTATGTAAATGAGATATTTCTGTATTTAATTTTCAATGAATTTGCAAAATGTCCTACAAACATGTTTTCACTTTGTCATTATAAGGTAGTGCGTGTAGATGGGTGAGAAAGATATATATTTTGAATTTAGACTATAACAACAAAGGTCAAGGGGTATGAATACTTTCTGAAGGCACTGTATCAATCGTAGGGACAGGCTACAAAACATAGCGTATCTCTTACCTGAAGAACGTGTGGTGCTCAACACAGGTCTTCCACAGTCTCTTGGCTGCACGGTGGTTAGGGAGCTTGAAGCCAATCGTGCTCTCAAACTGCTCAAACTGTAAGAGGAAGGATGGTGATGTTACAAGTGCCTCAGAAGAGAGAAGGGTGGTGGTCAGGTCAGAACAGAAGAGAGAGAAGGGTGGTGGTCAGGTCAGAACAGAAGAGAGAGAAGGTTGGTGGTCAGGTCAGAACAGAAGAGAGAGAAGGTTGGTGGTCAGGTCAGAACAGAAGAGAGAGAAGGTTGGTGGTCAGGTCAGAACAGAAGAGAGAGAAGGTTGGTGGTCAGGTCAGAACAGAAGAGAGAGAAGGGTGGTGGTCAGGTCAGAACAGAAGAGAGAGAAGGGTGGTGGTCAGGTCAGAACAGAAGAGAGAGAAGGGTGGTGGTCAGGTCAGAACAGAAGAGAGAGAAGGGTGGTGGTCAGGTCAGAACAGAAGAGAGAGAAGGGTGGTGGTCAGGTCAGAACAGAAGAGAGAGAAGGGTGGTGGTCAGGTCAGAACAGAAGAGAGAGAAGGGTGGTGGTCAGGTCAGAACAGAAGAGAGAGAAGGGTGGTGGTCAGGTCAGAACAGAAGAGAGAGAAGGGTGGTGGTCAGGTCAGAACAGAAGAGAGAGAAGGGTGGTGGTCAGGTCAGAACAGAAGAGAGAGAAGGGTGGTGGTCAGGTCAGAACAGAAGAGAGAGAAGGGTGGTGGTCAGGTCAGAACAGAAGAGAGAGAAGGGTGGTGGTCAGGTCAGAACAGAAGAGAGAGAAGGGTGGTGGTCAGGTCAGAACAGAAGAGAGAGAAGGGTGGTGGTCAGGTCAGAACAGAAGAGAGAGAAGGGTGGTGGTCAGGTCAGAACAGAAGAGAGAGAAGGGTGGTGGTCAGGTCAGAACAGAAGAGAGAGAAGGGTGGTGGTCAGGTCAGAACAGAAGAGAGAGAAGGGTGGTGGTCAGGTCAGAACAGAAGAGAGAGAAGGGTGGTGGTCAGGTCAGAACAGAAGAGAGAGAAGGGTGGTGGTCAGGTCAGAACAGAAGAGAGAGAAGGGTGGTGGTCAGGTCAGAACAGAAGAGAGAGAAGGGTGGTGGTCAGGTCAGAACAGAATAAATTACTGTCCTTAAATATAGTAGTCTGCAAACTTCCCAAACATAAACTAATACTAGGCCCTAGGCCATAGAGTCGTCTGACTAGGCCCTAGGCCATAGAGTCGTCTGACTAGGCCCTAGGCCATAGAGTAGCCTGACTAGGCCCCAGGCCATAAAGTAGCCTGACTAGGCCCTAGGCCATAGAGTAGTCTGACTAGGCCCTAGGCCATAGAGTCGTCTGACTAGGCCCTAGGCCATAGAGTAGTCTGACTAGGCCCTAGGCCATAGAGTAGCCTGACTAGGCCCCAGGCCATAAAGTAGCCTGACTAGGCCCTAGGCCATAGAGTTATCTGACTAGGCCCTAGGCCATAGAGTAGTCTGACTAGGCCCTAGGCCATAGAGTAGTCTGACTAGGCCCTAGGCCATAGAGTAGTCTGACTAGGCCCTAGAGTAGTCTGACTAGGCCCCTGGCCATAGAGTAGTCTGACTAGGCCCCTGGCCATAGAGTAGTCTGACTAGGCCCCTGGCCATAGAGTAGTCTTACTAGGCCCCTGGCTATAGAGTAGTCTGACTAGGCCCCTGGCCATAGAGTAGTCTGACTAGGCCCCATGCCGTAGTTTTTCCTGGTCAGGTCACATGGTAAAACTCCTGACCCAGCTTTTAACAGATCTATAGTTGTTGTTGATGTTGTTGTTGTTGGTGGTGTGTTTACCTCTCCGGGGCGTATCTTGATGTAGAAGTTATTTCTCTTGTAGGAGATCTTGAGGACCTTGGGCCAGGCAAAACGGTTGATTCTCAGTCTGTCTCTGTAGATGAGGAGACCACTGGCGCACACTCCTAGCATGATCTCTACGCCTTCAGAGTCCTGGAACACACCCGGTTAGTATACAAACAATGAGTTCCAGTGTGGCCCAAAACCACTTCACAAGGAGTCATAGAAAGTACGAAGAATCACAATGTCAAGAAGGCAGTGATTCTTCTCAACACAATACAGTAGTGGAGGGAGGTATGGTACAGTATGGGAGAGTATTGGCAGGGTTCTGATGGTAAATGGCTATGGACAGACAGGCAGGGGGATAACGGGCAGTGCTTGGTCTCATCTCCTACTCTACAGGATGTGAGGGAGGGGTGTGGATAACGGGCAGTGTATCTAGGCTCTGATGAGGAAAGCCACAGCTTGCATGATGACTACATACAGTTGAAGTCAGAAGTTTACACACACTTCGGTTGAAGTCATTAAAACTCATTTTTCAACCACTCCACAGATTTCACGTTAAACTATAGTTTTGGCAAGTTGGTTAGGACATCTTCTTTGTGCATGACGCAAGTAATTCTTCCAACAATTGTTTACAGACAGATTATTTCACTTATAATTCACTATATCACAATTCCAGTGGGTCAGAAGTTTATATACACTAAGTTGACTGTGCCTAAACAGCTTGGAAAATTCCAGGAAATTATGTCATGGCTTTAGAAGATTCTGATAGGCTAATTGACATCATTTGAGGTGTACCTGTGGATGTCAAGGCCTACCTTCAAACTCAGTGCCTCTTTGCTCGACATCATGGGAAAATCTAAAGAAATCAAAGCCCTCTGAAAATCATTTGTAGACCTCCACAAGTCTGGTTCATCCCTGGGAGCAATTTCCAAACACCTGAAGGTACCACGTTCATCTGTACAAACAATAGTATGCAAGTATAAACACCATGGGACCACGCAGCCGTCATACCGCTCAGGAAGGAGATGTGTTCTGTCTCCTAGAGATGAACGTACTTTGGTGCGAAAAGTGCAAATCAATCCCAGAACAACAGCAAAGGACCTTGTGAAGATGCTGGAGGAAACAGGTACAAAAGTATCTATATCCACAGTAAAACAAGTCCTATATCGACATAATCTGAAAGGCCGCTCAGCAAAGAAGAAGCCACTGCTCCAAAACTGCCATACTATGGTTTGCAACTGCACATGGGGACAAAGATTGTACTTTTTGGAGAAATGTCCTCTGGTCTGATGAAACAAAAATAGAACTGTTTGGCCATAATGACCATCGTTATGTTTGGAGGAAAAAGGGGGAGGCTTGCAAGCCGAAGAATACCATCCCGACCATGAAGCACGGGGGTGGCAGCATCATGTTGTGGGGGTGCTTTGCTGCAGGAGGGTCTGGTGCACTTCACAAAATAGATGGCATCATGAGGAAGGAAAATTATGTGGATATATTGAAGCAAAATCTCAAGACATCAGTCAGGAAGTTAAAGCTTGGTCGCAAATGGGTCTTCCAAATGGACAATGACCCCAAGCATACTTCCAAAGTTGTGGCAAAATGGCTTAAGGACAACAAAGTCAAGATATTGGAGTGGCCATCACAAAGCCATGACCTCAATCCTATAGAAAATTTGTGGGCAGAACTGAAAAAGCGTGTGAGCAAGGAGGCCTACAAACCTGACTCAGTTACACCAGTTCTGTCACGAGGAATGGGCCAGAATTCACCCAACTTATTGTGGGAAGCTTGTGGAAGGCTACCCAAAACGTTTGACCCAAGTTAAACAATTTAAAGGCAATGCTACCAAATACTAATTGAATGCATGTAAACTTCTGACCCACTGGGAATGAGATGAAATAAATAAATCAATCATTCTCTCTACTATTATTCTGACATTTCACATTCTTAAAATAAAGTGGTGATCCTAACTGACCTAAAACAGGGCATTTTTACTAGGATTAAATGTCAGGAATTGTGAAAAACAGAGTTTAAATGTATTTGGCTAAGGTGTATATAATCTTCCGACTTTAACTGTATGTTCGACTTAGTGCACCACAGAAATGGAGAGTGATGATGGGTAAAACAAGCCACAGCTAGCATGATGACTGCTAAGCTAAGCCATGTATTAACAAACACAGAAACACATCACACGATGCAGCAGCCTCTTACCTCCCCTTTGGCTGCAGCCAAACACTCAAACAGGCTTCCTACCAACTAGCCAGGTGGTTTAATGAGAGGAGAGAACACAACAATGCTGATACTGATCTGATTCAACTAGTCAAATGGAACATCACTGACTAAACAAATCTGTATTTAAAGTGTATTAGTGCATGGATACTATTCATCTCCATTCATTATTACAAATCTGTATTTAAAGTGTATTAGTGCATGGATACTATTCATATACTACGTCGGTCTGTCTGTCTACGTCTACGTCGTACGTCGGTCTGTCTGTCTGTGTCTCTACATCAGTCTGTCTGTCTGTCTCTACGTCGGTCTGTCTCTACGTCGGTCTGTCTCTACGTCGGTCTGTCGGTCTGTCTCTACGTCGGTCTGTCTGTCTGTCTCTACGTCGGTCTGTCTCTACGTCGGTCTGTCTCTACGTCGGTCTGTCGGTCTGTCTCTACGTCAGTCTGTCGGTCTGTCTCTACGTCGGTCTGTCGGTCTGTCTCTACGTCAGTCTGTCGGTCTGTCTCTACGTCGGTCTGTCGGTCTGTCTCTACGTCGGTCTGTCTCTACGTCGGTCTCTCTGTCGGTCTCTACGTCTGTCTCTACGTCGGTCTGTCGGTCTGTCTCTACGTCGGTCTGTCTCTACGTCGGTCTCTCTGTCGGTCTCTACGTCGGTCTGTCTGTCTGTGTCTCTACGTCGGTCTGTCTCTACGTCGGTCTGTCTGTCTGTCTGTGTCTCTACGTCAGTCTGTCTGTCTGTCTGTCTCTACGTCGGTCTGTCTGTCTGTCTGTCTCTACGTCCGTCTGTCTGTCTGTCTCTACGTCCGTCTGTCTGTCTGTCTCTACGTCCGTCTGTCTGTCTGTCTCTACGTCCGTCTGTCTGTCTCTACGTCCGTCTGTCTGTCTCTACGTCCGTCTGTCTGTCTCTACGTCCGTCTGTCTGTCTCTACGTCCGTCTGTCTGTCTCTACGTCCGTCTGTCTGTCTCTACGTCCGTCTGTCTGTCTCTACGTCCGTCTGTCTGTCTCTACGTCCGTCTGTCTCTACGTCCGTCTGTCTCTACGTCCGTCTGTCTCTACGTCCGTCTGTCTCTACGTCCGTCTGTCTCTACGTCCGTCTGTCTCTACGTCCGTCTGTCTCTACGTCCGTCTGTCTCTACGTCCGTCTGTCTCTACGTCCGTCTGTCTCTACGTCCGTCTGTCTCTACGTCCGTCTGTCTCTACGTCCGTCTGTCTCTTCGTCCGTCTGTCTCTACGTCCGTCTGTCTCTACGTCCGTCTGTCTCTACGTCCGTCTGTCTCTACGTCCGTCTGTCTCTACGTCCGTCTGTCTCTACGTCCGTCTGTCTCTACGTCTGTCTCTACGTCCGTCTGTCTCTACGTCAGTCTGTCTGTCTGTCTCTACGTCAGTCTGTCTGTCTGTCTCTACGTCAGTCTGTCTGTCTGTCTCTACGTCAGTCTGTCTGTCTGTCTCTACGTCAGTCTGTCTGTCTGTCTCTACGTCAGTCTGTCTGTCTGTCTCTACGTCAGTCTGTCGGTCTGTCTCTACGTCAGTCTGTCGGTCTGTCTCTACGTCAGTCTGTCGGTCTGTCTCTACGTCAGTCTGTCGGTCTGTCTCTACGTCAGTCTGTCGGTCTGTCTCTACGTCGGTCTGTCTCTACGTCGGTCTGTCTCTACGTCGGTCTGTCTCTACGTCGGTCTGTCTCTACGTCGGTCTGTCTCTACGTCGGTCTGTCTCTACGTCGGTCTGTCTCTACGTTGGTCTGTCTCTACGTCAGTCTGTCGGTCTGTCTCTACGTCGGTCTGTCGGTCTGTCTCTACGTCGGTCTGTCTCTACGTCGGTCTGTCTCTACGTCGGTCTGTCTCTACGTCGGTCTGTCTCTACGTCGGTCTGTCTCTACGTCGGTCTGTCTCTACGTCGGTCTGTCTCTACGTCGGTCTGTCTCTACGTCGGTCTGTGTCTACGTCGGTCTGTGTCTGTCTCTACGTCGGTCTGTCTGTCTGTGTCTCTACGTCGGTCTGTCTGTCTGTGTCTCTACGTCGGTCTGTCTGTCTGTGTCTCTACGTCGGTCTGTCTGTCTGTGTCTCTACGTCGGTCTGTCTGTCTGTGTCTCTACGTCGGTCTGTCTGTCTGTCTCTACGTCGGTCTGTGTCTGTCTCTACGTCAGTCTGTCTGTCTCCATCTGTCTGTCTCTCTCTCTCTCTCTCTCTCCCCCTCCATCTGTCGGTCTCTCCATCTGTCTCTACATCTGTCTGGCTGGCTGTCTCTCTCTCTCTCCATCTGTCTGTCTGTCTCTCTGTCTGTCTGCCCAATGAGATTAGTCAAATCAAACACGTCATTAAAACAGAGGAGATTATATTCTAGAATCAAGCAAATCCAAGACAGAGGCTCATGGAGTCAGTGAAGCTAGCAGAGATGCTAACAGTCAGTCGGCAGTCCTGCTAGAGCTGTGGCAGTTGGCCCAGGCAGTTGGCGCCCAGCACATACAGACATTTGAAGTAGCAGCCCAGTGTTGGTGTTTAGCATGGTATTGACATCACTGAGACAGCAGCGGTGCATTGGAAGGATTAGCAGAGTATCTCTGACAAAGCAGTGAAGTGATTACAGAATTTACTCACACACTGTAATATGGGGAGATTTAATACACATATATACAGCGGGTGAAATAAGTATTGAACACGTCACCATTTTTCTCAGTAAATATATTTCCAAAGGTGCTATTGACATGAAATTTTCACCAGATGTTGGTAACAACCAAAGTAATCCATACATAAAGAAACCAAAACAAATATGTTCAGAAATTAAGTTATGTATAATAATGTGAAATGACACAGGGAAAAAGTATTGAACACATGAAGAAAGGGAGGTGCAAAAAGGCATGGAAAGCCAAGACAACAGCTGAAAACTATCAGTAATTAAAAAGCAATCCAGCCCCCTGTCAGTGCAAATTAATATCAGCTGGTTCAGTCCCAACTGATGGCCTACAAAAAGGTCTCATTGCCAAGGTGTCACACAAGACACATCTCATGATGGGTAAAAGCAAAGAGCTGTCTCAAGACCTTCGCAACCTAATTGTTGCAAAACATAATGATGGCATTGGTTATAGGCGCATTTCTAAGCTTCTGAATGTTCCAGTGAGCACTGTTGGGGCCATAATACGGAAGTGGAAAGCCAATCATTTCACCATAAATTTGCCTCGACCAGGTGCTCCTCGCAAGATTTCTGACAGAGGAGTGAAAAGAATAATCAGAAGAGTTGTCCAAGAGCCAAGGACCACTTGTGGAGAGCTTCAAAAAGACCTGCAGTTAGCAGGTACTGTTGTCTCAAAGAAAACAGTAAGTAATGCACTCCACCGCCATGGCCTGTATGCACGCTCACCACGCAAGACTCCATTGCTGAAAAAAAAGCATGTTGAAGCTCGTTTAAAGTTTGCTGCACAACATTTGGAAAAGCCAGTGAAATACTGGGAGAATAGTGTGGTCAGATGAGAGCAACATTGAACTGTTTGGATGTCATAATACACACCATGTTTGGAGGAGAAATGGCACTGCACATCACCCTAAATACACCATACCAACAGTGAAGTTCGGAGGTGGGAACATCATGGTGTGGGGCTGCTTTTCAGCAAATGGTACTGGCAAACTTCACATAATTGAAGGAAGGATGAATGGGCAAATTTACCGAGACATTCTTGACAAACATCTGCTGCCATCTACCAGGATGATGAAGATGAAACGAGGGTGGACATTTCAGCAAGACAATGATCCCAAACACACAGCCAAGGAAACTCTCAATTGGTTTCAAAGAAAGAAAATAAAGCTGCTAGAATGGCCCAGCCAATCACATGACTTAAATCCCATTGAAAATCTATGGAAAGAACTGAAGATCAAGATTCATAGAAGAGGCCCACGGAACTTCAAGATTTGAAGACTGTTTGTGTGGAAGAATGGGCCAAAATCACACCAGAGCAATGCATGCGACTAGTTTCTCCATACAGGAGGCGTCTTGAAGCTGTCATTACCAACAAAGGCTTTTGTACAAAGTATTAAATAAATATCAGTAATTGTGTTCAATACTTTTTCCCTGTGTCATTTCACATTATTACACATAACTTAATTTATGAACTTATTTGTTTTGGTTTATTTGTATGTATGGATTACTTGGGTTGTTACAAACATCTGGTGAAAATGTCATGTCAATAGCACCTTTGGAAAAAATGGTGACGTGTTCAATACTTATTTCACCCGCTGTACATACATACATACATACATACATACATACATACATACATACATATATATACACACACACACACACACACGTGTGTGTATGTAGGTGTGTCTGTGTGTGTGTGTGTGTAGGTGTGTGTGTGTGGTGTATGTAGGCGTGTGTGTGGTGTATGTAGGCGTGTGTGTGGTGTATGTACGTGTGTGTGTGGTGTATGTAGGTGTGTGTGTATGTACGTGTGTCTGTGTGTATGTAGGTGTGTGTGTGTATGTAGGTGTGTCTGTGTGTGTGTGTGTGTGTGTATGTACGTGTGTCTGTGTGTGTATGTACGTGTGTCTGTCTGTGTGTGTGTGTGTGTGTGTGTGTGTGTGTGTGTGTGTGTGTGTGTGTGTGTGTGTGTGTATGTACGTGTGTGTGTGGTGTATGTAGGTGTGTATGTACGTGTGTGTGGTGTATGTAGATGTGTGTGTGGTGTATGTAGATGTGTGTGTATGTACGTGTGTGTGGTGTATGTAGGTGTGTGGTGTATACCTTAGCGTGATGGAGGTCTACCCCATACATGGACAGTTTCTTGGCATTCTCCAGAAAGTGCAACTCTGCTTCAGCTGGCGTCATCCCTCTGAAAACAGACATCAGGTATCAGATCAGTAGGGGTAGAGACTGAGCTCCATGTCCTGTAACTATGGGGTTGAGATCAGTAGGGGTAGAGACTGAGCTCCATGTCCTGTAACTATGGGGTTGAGATCAGTAGAGGTAGAGACTGAGCTCCATGTCCTGTAACTATGGGGTTGAGATCAGTAGGGGTAGAGACTGAGCTCCATGTCCTGTAACTATGGGGTTGAGATCAGTAGGGGTAGAGACTGAGCTCCATGTCCTGTAACTATGGGGTTGAGATCAGTAGGGGTAGAGACTGAGCTCCATGTCCTGTAACTATGGGGTTGAGATCAGTAGGGGTAGAGACTGAGCTCCATGTCCTGTAACTATGGGGTTGAGATCAGTAGGGGTAGAGACTGAGCTCCATGTCCTGTAACTATGGGGTTGAGATCAGTAGGGGTAGAGACTGAGCTCCATGTCCTGTAACTATGGGGTTGAGATCAGTAGAGGTAGAGACTGAGCTCCATGTCCTGTAACTATGGGGTTGAGATCAGTAGGGGTAGAGACTGAGCTCCATGTCCTGTAACTATGGGGTTGAGATCAGTAGGGGTAGAGACTGAGCTCCATGTCCTGTAACTATGGGGTTGAGATCAGTAGAGGTAGAGACTGAGCTCCATGTCCTGTAACTATGGGGTTGAGATCAGTAGGGGTAGAGACTGAGCTCCATGTCCTGTAACTATGGGGTTGAGATCAGTAGGGGTAGAGACTGAGCTCCATGTCCTGTAACTATGGGGTTGAGATCAGTAGGGGTAGAGACTGAGCTCCATGTCCTGTAACTATGGGGTTGAGATCAGTAGTATAGTATAGCATAGTATAGTATAGTGTAGTGTAGTACAGACACAGGCAGACAGATAGACGAATATGGATCTATAACGTATAGCAGGACATACTTGTAGTTCTTGTGTAAGTCCATGACCTTCTCCTCTAGTTCCTTGGTGTGGTTGGGAGCGAAGCGGATCTCACTGTTGTACTCCGTCTCCTCAGGGTCATAGTCCCCCAGCTCTGACTGGACCGTGTAGGAGCCCAGTATGGTGTGGGTGGCAAAGGAACAGGGGAGACGACCAGACACCATGTCATCACGCAGCTGGAGACACAGGTAGTACCTAGAGGAGGGGGAGAGAGAGAGGAGGGGGGAGAGAGAGAGAGAGAGAGAGAGGAGAGAGAGAGAGAGAGGAGCGAGAGAGAGAGAAGAGAGGGAGAGAGAGAGAGAGAGGAGGGGGAGAGAGAGGGGGGGTAGAGAGAGAGGAGAGAGGGAAAGAGGAGGGTAGAGAGAGGGGAGGGAGAGAGAGAGAGAGAGGAGGGGTAGAGAGAGAGAGAGAGGAGGGGTAGAGAGAGGGGTAGAGAGAGAGAGAGGGGGGGGAGAGAGAGGGAGAGGGAGAGAGAGAGAGAGGAGGGGGAGAGAGAGAGGGAGAGAGAGAGAGAGAGGAGGGGGAGAGAGAGAGAGAGAGAGAGAGAGAGAGAGGAGGGGGAGAGAGAGAGAGAGGAGGGGGAGAGAGAGAGAGAGGAGGGGGAGAGAGAGAGAGAGGAGGGGGAGAGAGAGAGAGCGATTTATTATTATTATACCATAAAGACAGAAGGTGAGAGTGTGAGATGCCAGTATCATAGTATTATACCATAAAGACAGAAGGTGAGAGTGTGAGATGCCAGTATCATAGTATTATACCATAAAGACAGAAGGTGAGAGTGTGAGATGCCAGTATCATAGTATTATACCATAAAGACAGAAGGTGAGAGTGTGAGATGCCAGTATCATAGTATTATACCATAGCAACATACTGTATTTCAGAGGCTTTGAGAATGCAGTCACTCCATCCAGCTTACCTGGTAATGTCTTCAGACAGCTGTGCAGGGTCTGGGGGATAGAACTTGACATTGAAGGCAAAGTTCCAGGGGCCGCCTGCAGAACAATAAAGCAATATAACCAGAATATAATAAAAACATTTTGTAAATGAATTGTCGATAAAAAAAAGAGGCCCTGTGAACAGCAATGTGTTGATTCTAGCAGGGAAAAAAAGGACTATTACAATGTCCAACCAAGATCAAGTTCAGTTGTTGCCTCTTAAAGTGTAGTACAGTATAGTGCAGAATAGTTTAGTGTAGTATAGTGTAGTATAGTATAGTATAGTATAGTGTAGTGTAGTGTAGTGTAGTGTAGTGTAGTGTAGTGTAGTGTAGTGTAGTGTAGTGTAGTGTAGTGTAGTGTAGTGTAGTGTAGTGTAGTGTAGTGTAGTGTAGTATAGTGTAGTGTAGTGTAGTGTAGTATAGTGTAGTGTAGTATAGTGTAGTATAGTGTAGTGTAGTATAGTGTAGTATAGTGCAGAATAGTTTAGTGTAGTGCAGTGTAGTATAGTGTAGTGTAGTATAGTGTAGTGCAGTATAGTGCAGAATAGTTTAGTGTAGTGCAGTATAGTGTAGTATAGTATAGTGTAGTGCAGTATAGTATAGTGTAGTATAGTGTAGTGTAGTATAGTGTAGTGTAGTATAGTGTAGTATAGTGCAGAATAGTTTAGTGTAGTGCAGTGTAGTGTAGTATAGTGTAGTATAGTGTAGTGCAGTATAGTGTAGTGCAGTATAGTGTAGTGCAGTATAGTGTAGTGCAGTATAGTGTAGTGCAGTATAGTGTAGTATAGTATAGTGTAGTATAGTATAGTGTAGTGCAGTATAGTGCAGAATGGTTTAGTGTAGTGCAGTATAGTGTAGTGTAGTATAGTATAGTGTAGTGCAGTATAGTGCAGAATGGTTTAGTGTAGTGCAGTATAGTGTAGTGTAGTATAGTGTAGTGCAGTATAGTGTAGTATAGTATAGTGTAGTGTAGTGCAGTATAGTGTAGTATAGTATAGTGTAGTGCAGTATAGTGTAGTGCAATATAGTGTAGTGCAGTATGGTGTAGTATAGTTTAGTGTAGTGCAGTATAGTGTAGTATAGTGCAGAATATTTTAGTGTAGTGCAGTATAGTATAGTATAGTGTTGTGCAGTATAGTGCAGTATAGTGTAGTGTAGTATAGTGTTGTGCAGTATAGTGTAGTGTAGTATAGTGTAGTGCAGTATAGTGTAGTGTAGTATAGTGTAGTGCAGTATAGTGTAGTGCAGTATAGTGTAGTGCAGTATAGTGTAGTACAGTATTATGTAGTATAGTGCAGTATAGTTTAGTGTAGAGCAGTATAGTGTAGTATAGTGTAGCGCAGTATAGTATAGTGCAGTATAGTGTAGTCTAGTGCAGTATAATGTATTGTAGTATAGTATAGTGTAGTATAGTGCAGTATAGCATAGTGCAGTATAGTTCAGTGTAGTATAGTATAGTGTAGTGCAGTATAGATGGAGTATAGTGTAGTGCAGTATAGTGTAGTGCAGTATAATTCAGTGTAGTATAGTGAAGTACAGTATATTGTAGTACAGTATAGTGCAGTATATTGTAGTATAGTATAGTATATACAGTCATGTGAAAAAGTAAGTACACCTCCTGGAAAGTTATCTTTGCAATTATTATTTTTTTTACATATTTGGACGATCTTCACTTCAACACTATTGACAGATAAAGGTTACCCAATTTAACAAATCAAAAAAAGCCATTTCCTTATGGGGAAAAGGTTAGTACATCCCTACCTTTACCATCACATATAATTAGAATTAGGTACCAAAACAAGTGTAAATGATTAGAAAACATTAGAGAGAAACTTAGGAGGGTCCAGCCTTCCATAAAGATAAGAACATTGGTCTGGTTTGGTCTTAACCATATGGGTGTGTGGTAACACATCATTCAAAGATCAAAAGACTGAGGCCCTCAGAAGAAAGATTATTGATGACCATGAGTCTGGGAGGAGTTACAGTCTGGGAGGAGTTACAGTCTGGGAGGAGTTACAGTCTGGGAGGGGTTACAGTCTGGGAGGAGTTACAAATCCATTTCCAAGCAATTCAAAGTACATCATTCCACTGTCTGACGGAAATTCCAGACCACTGGCAAACTACCTAGGACAGGTCGTCCCACCAAAGTCAGCCCAAGAGCTGACCGAAAGATGCTCATAGAAGTCTCTAAGAACCCCAGGGTAACATCAAGGGATCTACAGGCCTCTCTTGCCACAATCAATGTCAAAGTGCATGGGTACACTGTCAGAGACTGCACAAACTCTGCTCTCAAAAAATAATATCAAGATAACACAGTATAGTGTAGTGAAGTATAGTGCAGTGTAGTGAAGTATAGTGTAGTATAGTATAGTGCAGTGTAGTGAAGTACAGTGCAGTATAGTGTAGTGTAGTGCAGTGTAGTATAGTGAAGTATAGTGCAGTGTAGTGTAGTGAAGTACAGTGCAGTATAGTGAAGTATAGTGTAGTGTAGTGTAGTGAAGTACAGTGCAGTATAGTGTAGTGAAGTATAGTGCAGTGTAGTACAGTGCAGTATAGTGAAGTATAGTGTAGTATAGTATAGTGCAGTGTAGTGTAGTGAAGTACAGTGCAGTATAGTGTAGTATAGTATAGTGAAGTACAGTGTAGTGAAGTACAGTGCAGTATATTGTAGTGCAGTATAGTGTAGTGTAGTGAAGTATAGTGCAGTATAGTGTAGTGTAGTGTAGTGAAGTACAGTACAGTGCAGTATAGTGTAGTGTAGTGTAGTACAGTGCAGTATAGTGTAGTATAGTATAGTGAAGTACAGTGTAGTGTAGTGAAGTACAGTGCAGTATAGTGTAGTGCAGTATAGTGTGCTTATTGGGCAACTCACTCCTTATCTGCTTCTTCAGTTCCTTGTTAGGGTCCAGCCAGTTCTGGAGAGAGGCAAATTAGCAATTATCTATAAATTAATCAATGAATGACCATTTCTCCAGTCATTACCAGAGCCTGGCACATTACCACTGCCCTAACAAAGGCTATTAACACCAGGGCCCATATTCACAAACATCTCAGAGTAGGTGTGCTGATCTAGGATCAGGTCCCCCGGTCTATGATCTAGAAGATAAAACTGATCCTTGATCACCACTCCTACTCTGAGATGCTTAATAAATAAAAAGGACCCTGGTTATAATACTCCTCCTATACCTTCTGGTTCTCCACGTCATGGTACATGATGACAGACAGACCACACACAGACAGACAGCAGCCAGACAGATAGACAGACCACACACAGACAGACAGACCCCAGACAGATAGACAGACCACACACAGACAGACAGACAGACAGATAGACAGACCACACACAGACAGACAGACCCCAGACAGATAGACAGACCACACACAGACAGACAGCCAGACAGATAGACAGACCACACACAGACAGACAGACCCCAGACAGACAGACAGACCCCAGACAGACAGACAGACCACACACAGACAGACAGACAGACAGACACAGACATCTTTGATGAGTCTCTTCCTATACCTTCTGGTTCTCCACGTCATGGTACATGATACCAAAGTAGTCCGTCTCCAGCAGGTTCAGATGGTCACACACCTTGGCAAACAGCAGCTGGCCTCTGGCTCGTTTCTGGAGACACACACAGAGCAGTTATTCAACAGGGGTAAGAGTTCACCCTATTGGAGAGCACAATAAAGGGAGGGTGTGGCTGACTTCATGTTCCATTGTCCACAGCGCACACTAGTGTCAGGGGCAGGATCTGAACCCGGGTGCCCCTCGGGAGAAAACAACTTCATCCATTAGACCATGAGGAAATTCCCTCAGGGCTACCTCATAACGAGACCATGAGACAGACTCATGTCCGCTACACTTGCATATAACTTAGAATGCATGCCCAATACATTCTAAGTTATATGCTAGTGTGGTAGCGTGGCAGCGAGGTCAGACCCGATCCAATGCCGTATTCAACGTTTGTCCAAGTCCCCAGGACGTCGGGAGATGACTTCAATACCGGCCACTAGGGACAACAGTGACCACTAATACCATCAAGTAGGCTTGCGGCTTGCTAGAGCACTGTGGACGGGATTGGAGGACGGGCGTAAATTGGGAGCTCCGGCTCTGAGGACCGCAGGTTCAATCCCAGTGATAGGCAGGCATTTAACCTCACACACGGTTATGGGCTTAAAAAACCATATCAGATATAGAGTTGAAATGTATTACATTTACAGTTTGCATCCCAATATTACACATAAAAGAAGACTGAAATATAACTAAACCGTTTGATATAGAAACACTGGATTTTCTGTGTGTTTATTTTAAATAATGTTTATTAATTATGAAAAATATTAATAACATTCCACCCATGGAGGTCACTAGAGTTTGCTTTGGTCATTCGACTGCAGGAAAGGACTACCCGTCAAAACTTCACGTTTATGGACAAATGTTGAATACTGCAGTCAGACCGTGAGATCTTGTTGAGTGTGGATAATGGAACCAGTCTCTAGTTGATCTTGTTGAGTGTGGATAATGGAACCAGTCTCTAGTTGATCTTGTTGAGTGTGGATAATGGAACCAGTCTCTAGTTGATCTTGTTGAGTGTGGATAATGGAACCAGTCACTAGTTGATCTTGTTGAGTGTGGATAATGGAACCAGTCTCTAGTTGATCTTGTTGAGTGTGGATAATGGAACCAGTCACTAGTTGATCTTGTTGAGTGTGGATAATGGAACCAGTCTCTAGTTGATCTTGTTGAGTGTGGATAATGGAACCAGTCTCTAGTTGATCTTGTTGAGTGTGGATAATGGAACCAGTCTCTAGTTGATCTTGTTGAGTGTGGATAATGGAACCAGTCTCTAGTTGATCTTGTTGAGTGTGGATAATGGAACCAGTCTCTAGTTGATCTTGTTGAGTGTGGATAATGGAACCAGTCTCTAGTTGATCTTGTTGAGTGTGGATAATGGAACCAGTCACTAGGTGATCTTGTTGAGTGTGGATAATGGAACCAGTCTCTAGTTGATCTTGTTGAGTGTGGATAATGGAACCAGTCTCTAGTTGATCTTGTTGAGTGTGGATAATGGAACCAGTCTCTAGTTGATCTTGTTGAGTGTGGATAATGGAACCAGTCTCTAGTTGATCTTGTTGAGTGTGGATAATGGAACCAGTCACTAGGTGATCTTGTTGAGTGTGGATAATGGAACCAGTCTCTAGTTGATCTTGTTGAATGTGGATAATGGAACCAGTCTCTAGTTGATCTTGTTGAGTGTGGATAATGGAACCAGTCTCTAGTTGATCTTGTTGAGTGTGGATAATGGAACCAGTCTCTAGTTGATCTTGTTGAGTGTGGATAATGGAACCAGTCTTTAGTTGATCTTGTTGAGTGTGGATAATGGAACCAGTCTCTAGTTGATCTTGTTGAGTGTGGATAATGGAACCAGTCTCTAGTTGATCTTGTTGAGTGTGGATAATGGAACCAGTCTCTAGTTGATCTTGTTGAGTGTGGATAATGGAACCAGTCTCTAGTTGATCTTGTTGAGTGTGGATAATGGAACCAGTCACTAGGTGATCTTGTTGAGTGTGGATAATGGAACCAGTCTCTAGTTGATCTTGTTGAGTGTGGATAATGGAACCAGTCTCTAGTTGATCTTGTTGAGTGTGGATAATGGAACCAGTCTCTAGTTGATCTTGTTGAGTGTGGATAATGGAACCAGTCACTAGTTGATCTTGTTGAGTGTGGATAATGGAACCAGTCTCTAGTTGATCTTGTTGAGTGTGGATAATGGAACCAGTCACTAGTTGATCTTGTTGACTGTGGATAATGGAACCAGTCACTAGGTGATCTTGTTGAGTGTGGATAATGGAACCAGTCTCTAGTTGATCTTGTTGAGTGTGGATAATGGAACCAGTCTCTAGTTGATCTTGTTGAGTGTGGATAATGGAACCAGTCTCTAGTTGATCTTGTTGAGTGTGGATAATGGAACCAGTCACTAGTTGATCTTGTTGAGTGTGGATAATGGAACCAGTCTCTAGTTGATCTTGTTGAGTGTGGATAATGGAACCAGTCACTAGTTGATCTTGTTGACTGTGGATAATGGAACCAGTCTCTAGTTGATCTTGTTGAGTGTGGATAATGGAACCAGTCACTAGTTGATCTTGTTGAGTGTGGATAATGGAACCAGTCACTAGTTGATCTTGTTGAGTGTGGATAATGGAATCAGTCACTAGTTGATCTTATTTGAAAAAAATGTGAACTGTGGTTAAAAATTTGTTTTGACATTGATTACGTTCTGTTCTTCAGTGAACAACACCAGTACAGTGCAGCTATCAATGCAGGGATCATTGGAAAGACTGAGGTTAATTTACCAAAGAGCAGGGGTGAAACGTTACGTAGACAGCCTGTCATTGACTTCCTACCTGCTGTTCTGACATCTAGCCCCACTCCTCCTCCTCCTCCTCCTCCTCCTCCTCCTCCCTCTCTCTGTGTTATCTAGCCCCACTCCTCTTCTTTCACAGCAGGCTGTAGCTGTGCAGTCTGGCTAGCTTCCAGTCAAACTACCTCCGTGCCCCTGGGGATATATTTAGGTTGGTGTTACCACCTACCTTCTCTCCCATCCTCCCTCCCCTCTCCCACGCCCCACAGCCCCCTTCCAAATCCCACAGAGCCCTGGCATAATTCTGCTCTCAATACGAGTTACATCTGACATGCTTGTGTGATTCACAAGCCTATTAAAGATGCTACGACAGACACAACCAGCAGGAACAACATCTCCGGCAGTTAGTACAGAAAGCCGTGACACACATACTAAACAGAGCGATGTCACACCAACACAACCTCAACCTAGCACTAGGGATGGGCGATATGGCCAGAATATTATATCACGGTATTTTAAAACATTTTGACGGTATTTGATGTTTTTTAATAATAAAAGTTCAAAATGTGCTTTATGAGTAGTGCGTGACCCTAGGGTGGCAACACATACACTAAGTGATTTCAATGGGTCTTCTATCTCCATTCTGATTGTTTCAGACAGACAGACAGACAGACAGACAGACAGACAGACAGACAGACAGACACTTTATTGATCCCCGAGGGGAAATTTCTTCGTCAAGCAGCTACGAAAAAACAGTTGTTAAATTCACTTAATATTTTCTGCATTCAATTGAGATAATTTCCACACTGCCATGTTGACGAATGACTATTCTAATTCTATAGTTAGAATATAATAGTGGGCACTTTGAATACAGTGTTGTTGACATGACAACGAATGATAATGCCAGGGTGGAGTTATTGTGACAGGGTAGGAACTAAAAGTGTTGATTAGTGTTTCCTAGGGGACCCTATAATCTTTGGCTACATGAATGTTTTCTCTTAGCTACTTCATGTAGCCAACATATTCCTCTTGAATTTAGAAGATACTGTTGCACAAACAACATGCTGGTTTAGGTCTACTCCATCACTGGTATTACGAGGCTGTATAGCTAGATACGCTTGCTCTTACTTAGATAACTAGCTATTAGCATTAGCGGCTAACAATCAGCTGCTAACAAGATTTAGGAACAACTTGCTAAGAAAAGACAAAACTAGCCGTTTGCAGATGTAAGAAACACAAACTAATAGTGTCATTATAGAATGCTAGTAGATTTATATTAAGAAGCAAAGTGAAAACAGTATCATTGTGCTGCAGTGTCCATGCAGACTGAACCTAGTGTCTCCTGGTCCAGGAACAACATGCAGACTGAACCTAGTGTCTCCTGGTCCAGGAACAACATGCAGACTGAACCTAGTGTCTCCTGGCCCAGGAACAACATGCAGACTGAACCTAGTGTCTCCTGGCCCAGGAACAACATGCAGACTGAACCTAGTGTCTCCTGGCCCAGGAACAACATGCAGACTGAACCTAGTGTCTCCTGGCCCAGGAACAACATGCAGACTGAACCTAGTGTCTCCTGGCCCAGGAACAACATGCAGACTGAACCTAGTGTCTCCTGGCCCAGGAACAACATGCAGACTGAACCTAGTGTCTCCTGGCCCAGGAACAACATGCAGACTGAACCTAGTGTCTCCTGGCCCAGGAACAACATGCAGACTGAACCTAGTGTCTCCTGGCCCAGGAACAACATGCAGACTGAACCTAGTGTCTCCTGGTCCAGGAACAACATGCAGACTGAACCTAGTGTCTCCTGGCCCAGGAACAACATGCAGACTGAACCTAGTGTCTCCTGGCCCAGGAACAACATGCAGACTGAACCTAGTGTCTCCTGGTCCAGGAACAACATGCAGACTGAACCTAGTGTCTCCTGGCCCAGGAACAACATGCAGACTGAACCTAGTGTCTCCTGGTCCAGGAACAACATGCAGACTGAACCTAGTGTCTCCTGGTCCAGGAACAACATGCAGACTGAACCTAGTGTCTCCTGGCCCAGGAACAACATGCAGACTGAACCTAGTGTCTCCTGGTCCAGGAACAACATGCAGACTGAACCTAGTGTCTCCTGGTCCAGGAACAACATGCAGACTGAACCTAGTGTCTCCTGGTCCAGTAACAACATGCAGACTGAACCTAGTGTCTCCTGGTCCAGGAACAACATGCAGACTGAACCTAGTGTCTCCTGGCCCAGGAACAACATGCAGACTGAACCTAGGTAGGTAAAGTCAAAACCCAAACCGGTCCCTGCATCAATACCAGTATAGAAGGTAAAGTCAAAACCCAAACCGGTCCCTGCATCAATACCATTATAGAAGGTACAGTAAAAACCCAAACCGGTCCCTGCATCAATACCATTATAGAAGGTACAGTAAAAACCCAAACCGGTCCCATGCATCAATACCATTATAGAAGGTACAGTAAAAACCCAAACCGGTCCCTGCATCAATACCAGTATAGAAGGTACAGTAAAAACCCAAACCGGTCCCTGCATCAATACCATTATAGAAGGTACAGTAAAAACCCAAACCGGTCCCTGCATCAATACCAGTATAGAAGGTACAGTAAAAACCCAAACCGGTCCCTGCATCAATACCATTATAGCCTAGCACAATCAGACAGTCACACCAACACAGTCACACTAGAGCTGCACCCTGACACAGCTCCACTGGTGACACTATTTTTCTGGGTACTGTCTGGTACATGATTCTACACTGTACTTTGGCTGTTCTTAAAGGTTCTACGAAGCTTGTTAATAAAGAGATTGGAGCTCAGGATTACATTAGCAAAACCCATATTAACAAGAAAACAGCCAGCTAGGTGGAGATGCTGTTAATAAAAACAAATCAACAGTTTTTATATACACTTAACTACACCAACCCCTTGATATCCTCAATAAGGCAATACGTCCAAAACAGCAGCATGTTGATGTTAAAAGATTGAGGGAAAGTGATGATTCTTCCGTCAGACTTGAAGGAAGATCACAGTGAATACATTTTTCCCACAGGGGGTAAGTGATTGCATCTGTACACCACGTCAGTCAGTCTGTGTGTGTGTGTGTGTGTGTGTGTGTGTGTGTGTGTGTGTGTGAGATAATCTCAGCACTCAACTAGTCTTCTTCCTACAGTAATGGGAATGGTCTAAAACAGTGAACTGAGTATCTTCGTTTTAACCTCAATGTGTGAAACGCTGCTGGCTTTAACCAGCCTGTAACCAGCTAGCCTGTAACCAGCTAGCCTGTAACCAGCTAGCCTGTGTCTGTGTGATATGCTGCAAGCTTTAACCAGCCTGTAACCAGCTAGCCTGTGTCTGTGTGATACAGTATGCTGCTGGCTTTAACCAGCCTGTAACCAGCTAGCCTGTGTCTGTGTGATACAGTATGCGGCTGGCTTTAACCAGCCTGTAACCAGCTAGCCTGTGTCTGTGTGATACAGTATGCTGCTGGCTTTAACCAGCCTGTAACCAGCTAGCCTGTGTCTGTGTGATACAGTATGCTGCTGGCTTTAACCAGCCTGTAACCAGCTAGCCTGTGTCTGTGTGATACAGTATGCTGCTGGCTTTAACCAGCCTGTAACCAGCTAGCCTGTGTCTGTGTGATACAGTATGCTGCTGGCTTTAACCAGCCTGTAACCAGCTAGCCTGTGTCTGTGTGATACAGTATGCTGCTGGCTTTAACCAGCCTGTAACCAGCTAGCCTGTGTCTGTGTGATACAGTATGCTGCTGGCTTTAACCAGCCTGTAACCAGCTAGCCTGTGTGATACAGTATGCTGCTGGCTTTAACCAGCCTGTAACCAGCTAGCCTGTGTCTGTGTGATACAGTATGCTGCTGGCTTTAACCAGCCTGTAACCAGCTAGCCTGTGTCTGTGTGATACAGTATGCTGCTGGCTTTAACCAGCCTGTAACCAGCTAGCCTGTGTCTGTGTGATACAGTATGCTGCTGGCTTTAACCATGAAAAGTCTGACACGGACCAGAAAACCGTCCTCTGCCGGTCCCGACAACAGGCTCAAACACCACTAACCTCTTTTACCACCAAGCAAGAATCATGTGAAACTGAAGTCTACGGATGAGACTCAAAATAAACCCCCGACTCAGACGGTGCAAGAGGCATTGTTGCCAAATATCTATTTTGTTTGCAGCACGTTGGTTGTTGTCATATAATGTTATAATTCAAACTTGAAGGAGTGTTTTGTTTACCTGTTATATTTTAGATATATTATTTTGCTGCTATAGTTTAAACTTGAAGGAGTGTTTTGTTTACCTGTTATATTTTAGATATATTATTTTGCTGCTATAGTTTAAACTTGAAGGTTTTTCAGGCTTGTATTAATTTGTTTGCTGCTACAATTCAAACAGTTCTACTGTTACAGTATTATATGTTTGGTTCTGATATTTTGGACCATATTCACATTTTAGGCCTAGATTTATTTTGTTTGCAACTATAGTTGAAGTGTTTTCTATTTACCTTTTTAGATTTTATACATTCATATTTTATATTTTGTTGCTTAATGAAAATTTGCACAAAGGTTCTAAATAAAAGGAGAAATAATCAAATATGAGTAAGTACCTTTTATTCCAAATGTAATAAGAAATAGGTTATTTTATATAAACTATTTATTAATAGAATTTACAGAAAATGTGCTATATCGTGATATGTATCGTTATCGGGATATGAAATGACCTATATCGGGATATGAGATTTGTCATATCGCCCAGCCTTAATACCATGTTTATATCTCAGTAATTGGGCTAACGCTAGTTAGCATTTGCTTTCTAAACGTCCTCTTAACTTCCTTCATACTGGATGCAGAGACATAGAAATGCGATCCATGAGTTTATCTGACTCTGGGGAAGTAGATAAAGGGCTTCATTGCCAAAATCCCACAGTATCCCTTTAATATAATGATGAAACTGCCACGTCTGTTTGAGATATTACAACAAAGAAGTTAATGCAAAGAACAAACACTGTTTTTCCTCCTCAGATATCCTTGCACATGTGATAGAACAGCAACATATGTACTACCATGTATTTGACCTTGGTACTCCTCACCTCATCAACAAAACAAAACCAACAACAATGGTGGTGTTATGTTTCCCTGGGATTCCATCTTTAACTGGTCTATCTGCGTGTTAATGTACAGCACTATAGGAAGAGAGAGGGGGTAATATGTCTGTAAACAGATGGGGAAACCAGGGAGGTTCCTTGGGAAGCTTTCTCCCCTTCTTATGGTCTTCTCTCATGCAGGGGAAGCCTGGACACTAATGAATGACCAGCCACAGACCACACTGCAAGGTGTCATGTAAAACAGCTTCCAACTGTGAAATATCTCCCAATCATGTAAAATGGATCAGTGTTAAAGTGGTCCCAGTTCATATCTTTGTGTGGATGTCTCTCTCTCACCGCTTCCCTACACCTCCAATAACCCTTCTGTGGGAGCGTGCATTTGCTTCACACATCTACCAATCAATGACTGTACCAGTCCAGGTAGAACACAATATAAATGACTGTACCAGTCCAGGTAGAACACAATATAAATGACTGTACCAGTCCAGGTAGAACACAATATAAATGACTGTACCAGTCCAGGTAGAACACAATATAAATGACTGTACCAGTCCAGGTAGAACACAATATAAATGACTGTACCAGTCCAGGTAGAACACAATATAAATGACTGTACCAGTCCAGGTAGAACACAATATAAATGACTGTACCAGTCCAGGTAGAACACAATATAAATGACTGTACCAGTCCAGGTAGAACACAATATAAATGACTGTACCAGTCCAGGTAGAACACAATATAAATGACTGTACCAGTCCAGGTAGAACACAATATAAATGACTGTACCAGTCCAGGTAGAACACAATATAAATGACTGTACCAGTCCAGGTAGAACACAATATAAATGACTGTACCAGTCCAGGTAGAACACAATATAAATGACTGTACCAGTCCAGGTAGAACACAATATAAATGACTGTACCAGTCCAGGTAGAACACAATATAAATGACTGTACCAGTCCAGGTAGAACACAATATAAATGACTGTACCAGTCCAGGTAGAACACAATATAAATGACTGTACCAGTCCAGGTAGAACACAATATAAATGACTGTACCAGTCCAGGTAGAACACAATATAAATGACTGTACCAGTCCAGGTAGAACACAATATAAATGACTGTACCAGTCCAGGTAGAACACAATATAAATGACTGTACCAGTCCAGGTAGAACACAATATAAATGACTGTACCAGTCCAGGTAGAACACAATATAAATGACTGTACCAGTCCAGGTAGAACACAATATAAATGACTGTACCAGTCCAGGTAGAACACAATATAAATGACTGTACCAGTCCAGGTAGAACACAATATAAATGACTGTACCAGTCCAGGTAGAACACAATATAAATGACTGTACCAGTCCAGGTAGAACACAATATAAATGACTGTACCAGTCCAGGTAGAACACAATATAAATCAAGAAAACAAACTGTATAGTTCCAAATTTCCTGAAAAATTAAATACAGCACCAACAGTTACTGCAATGTACCCCAAACGACCCCCAAACTAGCTCATACACCAATCCCTGTACGTCTACATCCCATCCAGATTAGACGTTGTTCTGAAGTGCTGGCCGTCCACAGCAGGAGACTAAAGTAGGATTGGGAGTGACTCACACAGAGTACAGTGAGTAGTATGATACTGATCCTCTACACACAGAAACACACAACGTTCCTAAACCCCTCTACACAACCACACAAACCGTTCCAAAGCCCCCACCCAAACATAGGGCTAATCTACACCCCTCTATCCTCTAACCGGCTAAAGGAGATTTGGGTGTTTGTTTTGGTGGAAGGAGCGTTGAGTCCTTGGCATGTTGAAGCTTCTGCCCATCTGTCTGACCACACAACTCTAACTTAGGAGAACTGTATAAATCTGACAGAACTGGAAGCTAAGTTGCTGTATGCCATTTCAGATGATGGTTTCTGGAATTTGATGACAGAAAAGTAATTTCATACATCTTATCTGTCTATCTGAGAGAGATAAAATCTGAAATTAGCTATAACAATTTTGTCCACTCACATCCACTATGGATGGCAGATAGTAGCAGCCTCACCCCTCCTCTCCCCCCCCCCCCTCCTCCTCCTCCTCCCCCTTCCCCGTACTTACATCCACTGTCATGGTGTAGTCGGAGCCATCTAGCAGGGTGACTTTACACTGCATGTTCTTCAGCTTCTTGACTCCCTTTAGTGGAGACTTGATTGACAGGCGACTGGTTGATGACCTTGTTGACGACAGGTCCTCCTCAAACTACAGCAGAGGAGAAAGGAACCCAACAGGGTTAGTGCTTGAAGGAACCCAACAGGGTTAGTGCTTGAAGGAACCCAACAGGGTTAGTGCTTGAAGGAACCCAACAGGGTTAGTGCTTGAAGGAACCCAACAGGGTTAGTGCTTGAGGCTTCATTAAGAGCCAGTGCATCCATCTTAAGGTAGCTAGGTGAGTAAGTGTCTGTTCAGTACACGTTGTTGGTATGTCACTGACAGAAAGGAAACAGAATGAGAGCGGTTAGTCATTAAATATACAGAGGAAAATAATCCAGTATGACAATGTTTTATCAGTCCTATCCCCAAAAACAACTGTTTTTAGTTTTCTCCTCCTTGCAAGAAAATCACATTTTCCACCTCACTGACAACAAGGCACTTCCACCCATTCCTCCTGGCTAGATCAATAGACACTCCTTCCTCCTGGCTAAATCAATAGACACTCCTTCCTCCTGGCTAGATCAATAGACACTCCTTCCTCCTGGCTAGATCAATAGACACTCCTTCCTCCTGGCTAGATCAATAGACACTCCTTCCTCCTGGCTAGATCAATAGACACTCCTTCCTCCTGGCTAAATCAATAGACACTCCTTCCTCCTGGCTAAATCAATAGCTAATTTGAAAACACCTACAGCAGAACTTACAGACATGACTGTGTCAGAACCTGAGTGAGTGTCAGCTCCAGAGCTGCCAAGATGCCTTTGGGACTGTAAAGTAAAGCTTGGCATGGATTCTATCCGCCCTGTTCTTGATAGTTAACACACTTCTAAGGGTAGGTGACGTTGTCCATGATGGCCAGCAGTTTGGCCAGGATCAATCTCCCCGCCACCTCTTCTAGTGTCAAGGCTCATCCCCAGGCTCATCCCCAGGACACACACATGCAGGGCAACTGAACTACCTAATCTTATCTGGCAATGGGGAGAAGAGGCCCTTAGAGCAGCAGTTCCCTACTCTTTCTGTTTCAGTGACCACAAAATCAGTCAAAAGCTCTTGAATTGGTAGCCTGCTGACTCTGTTCGGTAGCCTGCTGCCCCGTAGCCTGCTGACTCTGTTCGGTAGCCTGCTGCCCCGTAGCCTGCTGACTCTGTTCGGTAGCCTGCTGCCCCGTAGCCTGCTGACTCTGTTCGGTAGCCTGCTGCCCCGTAGCCTACAGCGAGTATCAGGGTAACCTCTGAGAACAAGCCACTAGTTACTGTGACATTACCTTTAACTTCTAGACGCAGACAACTGTACAGTGGATATAAGACCAGGGTACACACACACACTGTACAGTGGATATAAGACCAGGGTACACACACACACTGTACCGTGGATATAAGACCAGGGTACACACACACACTGTACAGTGGATATAAGACCAGGGTACACACACTGTACAGTGGATATAAGACCAGGGTACACACACACACTGTACAGTGGATATAAGACCAGGGTACACACACTGTACAGTGTATATATGACCAGGGTACACACACACACACACACACACACACACACTGTACAGTGGATATAAGACCAGGGTACACACACACACACTGTACAGTGGATATAAGACCAGGGTACACACACACACTGTACAGTGGATATAAGACCAGGGTACACACACTGTACAGTGGATATAAGACCAGGGTACACACACAAACACACTGTACAGTGGATATAAGACCAGGGTACACACACACACACACTGTACAGTGGATATAAGACCAGGGTACACACACACACTGTACAGTGGATATAAGACCAGGGTACACACACACACTGTACAGTGGATATAAGACCAGGGTACACACACACACTGTACAGTGGATATAAGACCAGGGTACACACACTGTACAGTGGATATAAGACCAGGGTACACACACTGTACAGTGGATATAAGACCAGGGTACACACACTGTACAGTGGATATAAGACCAGGGTACACACACACACACACTGTACAGTGGATATAAGACCAGGGTACACACACTGTACAGTGGATTTAAGACCAGGGTACACACACTGTACAGTGGATATAAGACCAGGGTACACACACAAACACACTGTACAGTGGATATAAGACCAGGGTACACACACACACACACTGTACAGTGGATATAAGACCAGGGTACACACACTGTACAGTGGATATAAGACCAGGGTACACACACTGTACAGTGGATATAAGACCAGGGTACACACACTGTACAGTGGATATAAGACCAGGGTACACACACTGTACAGTGGATATAAGACCAGGGTACACACACTGTGGCTAAAAACCACCTTAGTGCCAGACGTGCATCTCAGTTCTCAAGCCATGTAATAAAGCACAAATCAAACAGAGCTGTCAGTGAATGCAGCATATTGTATAGTATAAAGCTGAAGTATAGCCACTCTGGAGTCTACCAAAGCTATATAAACCCCCTGTCAGTGAACCACAGCTCTCAAACCAACATAATAGATATAAGACCATATCGTACACAGTAGTTGAAAATTACCACAGTATAATTTTTCAGGCCATGATTCAGAGCTTTCCTAATGTCACATGCACATGTCAGACTGTACTGTCAGTGAATGAAAATGACCTGCTCAGCACTGTGACCCCCTACTGTACTGTCAGTGTCTCACCTGGTTATTCCTGGCAGGTGTGCTGTGTCCCTACTGTACTGTCAGTGTCTCACCTGGTTATTCCTGACAGGTGTGCTGTGTCCCTACTGTACTGTCAGTGTCTCACCTGGTTATTCCTGGCAGGTGTGCTGTGTCCCTACTGTACTGTCAGTGTCTCACCTGGTTATTCCTGGCAGGTGTGCTGTGTCCCTACTGTACTGTCAGTGTCTCACCTGGTTATTCCTGGCAGGTGTGCTGTGTCCCTACTGTACTGTCAGTGTCTCACCTGGTTATTCCTGGCAGGTGTGCTGTGTCCCTACTGTACTGTCAGTGTCTCACCTGGTTATTCCTAGCAGGTGTGCTGTGTCCCTACTGTACTGTCAGTGTCTCACCTGGCTATTCCTGGCAGGTGTGCTGTGTCCCTACTGTACTGTCAGTGTCTCACCTGGTTATTCCTGGCAGGTGTGCTGTGTCCAGCGGCGGCTGGGAAGTGTTCTGCTGCCTTCGCCTTTGCCTTTTTCTTCTGCTGCTGCTTGGGTTCCAAGTCTGCTCCTGATTCAGTCGTCATGGCCAATCACACTGGAAGAGAGAGAAAGAGGAGGAGAACGAGAGAGAGATATAGGAGGAGGAAGAAGAAAGGATTTAGAGGAGTCAACTCATGTCATTTCAGCAAGCCATGACATCCACCATCTCAGATTGTTCTGAAATAGTTTCTGTAGTTAGAAACAGATGGGATTGGCATTCCTGAAACATTCTTTTGTTGAAATAAAATGTTCTCTGAGAAAGTAAGCTAATTGATTGCACCCAAATTGGCCATTTTAATTTATAGGATTCAGATGATATTAAATAAATGTAGTACTCAACATCCGATATGGACCAAACTTTTTTATAAATAATTAAAAAGCCACCATTGGACTTCCCTATGCCAATACCACCCCAACAACCAGCATAAAATATGAGTTCTCCATGTTTGACAAGTAGTACGATGCTGCGGCTTGGAGTATAGCTTCTCCATACTATGTAATGTATTCCTTGGGAATCTTTCTTTTTTCTGTTCAAAGAAATTAGTCATTGAAGTTGCTTGCATTATTTACCATAAAGTAGTGTTAAGGTACCAGGTTTTGACCAGTAGATGTCCCTGTTCCTGCTATACCACCACACCTTTATACATTTTGCTGGGCTCTTGTGTTTATTAAATAGATCACAACATTTTCTTCGCAACTTTGGGGTAGAAAACAAAAAGATTTGGCTCATGACTAAAATAAATTGTGTGGTCATCCTCATAATTCAAGCCATTTATCCATGAAAGGAGAGGTAAATGAAAAAACATATAGGCCTTCTGCTGCTACCACACAGTCTAACCCATCAACTAGGTACATGAATAGAGTAGCAGACTAGCACTAACAATGAGCCAGTAACAAACATTTCAACTGGGAAACCACCACCACAGTCAAACAGAAACCCCTCTCAACCACTCTCTGATCACCATGGGCCCCCTACAAACCATCCTGGTTATCTGAGCTATGGGGGGCTAGGAGGGGCAAGAGAGCAAACATCTATGGATGGCTAGACCAAGCCGACAGGCTTCTGTGGGAGTACCTAGAGTATGGATAGTATGGATGTCTGACATAGCTGGTCATGGCCTGTCCCTCCCAGATAACTATTTATAACACAGTGCTTCCTCCTGGGATATCTAGGGGTTCCGGCTAGGGGCTCTTACCCACAGGCATGGTAACAGAGAGCCTCCAGGATTCCACAGCCAATACACCAGGGGGTTACAGGCTCGCTGCAGATGCTCTGAATTTATAGTGGATGGTGGTAATGGGACATTTAGTAGCTGAATAGTGAAGAACACTGAACAGGGAACAGCTGTGTGGTCATTATGACTCTCATTATGACTCTGTTACGGAGCACGTTACAATAGAACGTTAGTCGTACAGAAGAGACCCCTGTTCAAAGTCTTCAATTCTTGTCCTAACTAAGGATTTGTTGCTTATTGTAGCTTGTGTGTACGATAGCATCTTCCCTCTCTACCCTTCTCTTGGCTGTGTTTCCGTGGCGACTGAGCTGGGAATAGGATTACTATGGGATGCCAAACCCGGCTCTGCCAACCCACAACAATACAATACACTACCCAATCACTCAGAGAAGGTTATTTATTTTAAAAGGATTGGGATAATGTTGATTTGATTTAGTTACAAATCCAGCTTTGTTTTCATAGAACAGAAATAAACCCATTGAAAGCCATAAGCAGCTTGTTTCTAGTGGTTTTAGGCTCTATACCAAATGGCACCATATTCCCTATATAGTGCACTTCTTTTGACCAGGGCCCAGAGGGTAGTAGTGCAATATGTAGGGAACAGGGTGCCATTTGGATACACACTTACTGTAGGTTTGGACTGGAGTGACTCCAGAACATGTGTTTACAGGGCTAGATTTGGACTGGAGACGTCTTTAGATCTCAGGACGTATTAAGATCACCAGATCCTTTAATTGCACCTAAATTAGGTCTGGGTGATATGGCCAAAATATCATATAACAAAACGTTTGTATTTGAGTATTTTATGTTTTTGAAAAATAAAAGTTCTACATTTGCTTTATCAGTTGTGTTTAACCCTAGGGTGGCAACACATACACTTCTTTCTCCATTCTGATTGTTTTATAGTGTCCAATCAAACTTCAACCAGGGACCTTACATAAAAAGGACGCTACCAAGCTGCATATTTTAAAGCATAGTGGTGGCTGCATCATGTTATGGGTATGCTTGTAATCGTTAAGGACTGGGGAGTTTTTCAGGATCAAAAAATAAACATAATGGCGCTAAGCACAGGAAACATCCTGGAGGAAAACCTTGTTCAGTCTGCTTTCCACCAGACCTGGAAGATGAATTCACCTTTCAGCAGGACATTAACCTACAACACAAGGCCAAATATACACTGGAGCTGCTTACCAAGACAATGTTGAATGTTCCTGAGTGTCCGACTTACAGTTTTGACTTAAATCTACTTGAAAATCTATGGCAAGACGTGAAAATGGTTTTCATTCTTTTTACTCTGTCAATTAGGTTAGTATTGTGGAGCAACTGTAATGTTGTTGATCCATCTACCAATAGGTACCCTTTGCGAGGCATTGGAAAAGCTCCATGGACTTTGTGCTTGAATACGTGTTTGAAATTCACTGCTCGACTGAGGGACTTTACAGATAATTATATGTGTGGGGCACAGAGATGAGGTAGTCATTCAAAAATCATGTTAAACACTAATATTGCATCCATGCGTCTTATTATGTGAATTGTCAAGCACATTTTTACTAAATACCTAACTCCACTATGACATTAAGGGGTATTGTGTTTAGGCCAGTGACATAAAAATCTAAATGTATTCCATTTAAAATTCAGACTGTAACACAACATTATGAAAAAGTCAAGGGCTGTGGATCCTTTCTGAAGGCGCTGTACGTACAGTTGAAGTCAGAAGTTTACATACACTTATAATTCACTATATCACAATTCCATTGGGTCAGAAGTTTACATACATTAAGTTGACTGTGCCTTTAAACAGCTTGGAAAATTCCAGAAAATTATGTCATTGTTTTAGAAGCTTCTGATAGGCTAATTGACATCATTTAAGTCAATTGGAGGTGTACCTGTGGATGTATTTCAAGGCCTACCTTCAAACTCAGTGCCGCTCAGGAAGGAGACGTGTTCTGTCTCCTAGAGATGAACGTACTTTGGCGCGAAAAGTGCAAATCAATCCCAGAACAACAGCAAAGGACCTTGTGAAGATGCTGGAGGAAACAGGTACAAAGTATCTATATCCACAGTAAAACGAGTCCTATATCGACATAACCTGAAAGGCCGCTCAGCAAAGAAGAAGCCACTGCTCCAAAACCGCCATAAAAAAGCCAGACTACGGTTTGCAACTGCACATGGGGACAAAGATCATACATTTTGGAAAAATGTCCTCTGGTCTGATGAAACAAAAAAATAACTGTTTGGCCATAATGACCATCGTTATGTTTGGAGGAAAAAGGGGGAGGCTTGAAAGCCGAAGAACAGCATCCCAACCGTGAATCACGGGGGTGGCAGCATCACGTTGTGGGGGTGCTTTGCTGCAGGAGGGACTGGTGCACTTCACAAAATAGATAGCATCATGAGGAAGGACAATTATGTGGATATATTGAAGCAACATCTCAAGACATCAGTCAGGAAGTTAAAGCTTGGTCACAAATGGGTCTTCCAAATGGACAATGACCCCAAGCATACACCAGTTCTGTCAGGAGGAATGGGCCAAAATTCACACAACTTATTGTGGGAAGCTTGTGGAAGGCTAACCAAAATGTTTGACCCAAGTTAAACAATTTAAAGGCAATGCTACCAAATACTAATTGAGTGTACGTAAACTTCTGACCCACTGGGAATGTGATGAAAGAAATAAAAGCTGAAATAAATCATTCTCTCTACTATTATTCTGACATTTCACATTCTTAAAATAAAGTGGTGATCCTAACTGACCTAAGACAGGGAATTTTTACTAGGATTAAATGTCAGGAATTGTGAAAAACTGAGTTTAAATGTATTTGGCTAAGGTGTATGTAAACTTCAGACTTCAACTGTATATAATAATTAGGAGAAGCCAATACATCACATACTGTAGCCTACATGGCATGATGTACTGTACAAACAGTCTTCTAGGATGATTTTAATGTTCATTTGTAATTGCCTTGTAATGCACACTGTTGGACACCGTGAGGATGACATGCCATCTGGGTGCTCCTGTGTTTGTGCTCTGTTACCCAGAACTACAGATCCACAGCTGGGACCATGTCTCTCCTCTCCATCCCTCCTCTCATCCCTCTCTCCACCCCTCTGCCCCAGGGCTTAGAGAGGTTACACAGAAGTGACTGCATGGCCACTTCTCACACAGAAGAGCTATACTGCTGGCTGTGGGATATGATATCCCTAAGGAAGAGCTTATTTTGCAATACTAAAACGTGATGAGAAGTAGGCCTATCTTCAAAAGAAAAGACAACTTCTGACCACAACCTGACTTCTCACCTCTGAAACTTCCAAGTCATCTTGTTGACGACTTCTCCACAAATAGATTAAGAATTCTATGAACAAACGGCACAGTCACCTTATTGGTTTCTTTCTCAAAACAGGTGGCAATTTAGCAGAAATATACACAACTCCTTGAGTACTGTAAGTGTCAAAGCTGTGAAAACACAACTAACCGACACAGTACTGTTAATGTCTGCTTGGTGAGGTTGAGACGTGGATTACTAGATTTAATAAGAGTACAGATGGATTAAACCTCTTGATGGGATTAACTATAACGCTAATCTCTAAATCAGATGTAATGTCTGACTACTCTACAGTACCAGAGAGTTATTACGCTACTTCAGACCTTCATAAGATAGACCTAATGTATATTGTACTTCCAAACTGGTGCTACAACATGCTACTGCAGACCGTGGCAGTCTGTCTGACTAGCTAGCCTGTACCAGCGACATATAGTTA
Organism: Thymallus thymallus; assembly: GCA_023634145.1. Taxonomy (NCBI): domain Eukaryota; kingdom Metazoa; phylum Chordata; class Actinopteri; order Salmoniformes; family Salmonidae; genus Thymallus; species Thymallus thymallus. The sequence goes on from CM042383.1 coordinate 1,979,810, forward strand.
CTGAACTCACTTCCAACTTAGGTCTTCTTCACTTCAGTGTAACAGGGTGTATATACCGTGTTATAGATAGGTTCTCCAACTCCAGTCACAGTAATGTCCGACTACCTACTAACTAGACCAACAACCTACTTAGGATCTTGTACACTTCAATGTAACACGATATAACATCTGATATTTTAACAAATAAGCCTGTACTGCGGCTGGTTTGATCAACCCCATGCTACCAGAAACATCATATGAGTAATTGCAATACTTTGCACTTATACCTGCAGACATTAATAACGTTGGGAGAGAGTTCCCTGCTCTTCAACCCAAATGCTACAGTAAGGGTGTGAATGCAGGATGTGTGACCTAAGATGCACCTTCTTTCAGGGAACAATATTGAGTAAAAAAAAACATGCTGACAACGCCTTTGTGGCACCTTTCTCAATGCATGGGCAAAAACACCATCTTAGCATTGCTTAACTATGCATCTTGTAATAAAATAAAAAAGTGTCAAGTCAGACTGCGACCATACTGTACTCTGATACGAAGTAAAAGGTGCTACATTGTAGCCGAGAAAATATATTCGACATTTGAAACCAAGCCCACCGCATTGCAGATCAATAACAGTGACATAGATTGGAAATTAACACACGACGTTGCATTAGGGTTTGATTATCAAACGGTCATCAGTAATGACAGTGTTGGATGGAAGGACATTGAACCAGGAACCAGGCAGTAGCTGACTCTACGTCATAGGTAGTTACCTTCCCTCGAAACCAGATGTGTCCTGTTTTATATCAACTACCAGGCTCGGTTACACGGTTTGATGACGACAAGGTACAACACAACACAATAAAATGATATAGTCCGGCAGACGGACTCACATCGCTTAGAGAAGCTGACGTTAAGGTTACATCGTTAACGTTACAATGTTACGATATAAACAGAGAAGCGCGCCAGAAAGGTTACGACAAAAACACCAAATCAACATATTGATGTCATGTTGGCTCTGCCGCATGACTGGTTAGGAAAAACACCAAACGTAGCCCGCTTTCTGCCGCTGGTTATGACAGATATGTACATACCAGACAACACGTCCTCCAGTCGGGTTAACGACAGCAGAATAGAAAATGGATCCGGTAAAATGGATGGTAACGCTCTCTCCGTCTCTCAGCCCAGTGTTGCGCTAACAGTAGCTCCGTGGTGTAGCCTAGCCGTGGTGTAGCTCCGTGGTGTAGCCTAGCCGTGGTGTAGCCTTCTTCCCGACACCCCGCTATAGCAGCCTCTCTAACCAGCCTATCAGACTCTGCTCAGGTAGGGAGGCTGGTTGTGATATAGTTGGTGCTAACATGGATACTTGGGACGTCCCTACCCAAAACCCTAACCCCTACTCTTCCTCTCACCCTAACCTTCACCGTTTTACATTTCAACTTCAATGGGGTGACGTCAGAGTTGGACGTCCCAAGGAACCCGAATAGCAAGGACTGGGTGATATTTTGGAGCAGTGGTCCCTAGTCACTGATTTAAGATCAGTTTGCATTTCTCTACTATGGATTGGGGGGGGGGGTAGAGCTTTCTGGACCTGAGCAGGACTTGAGGACAATCAGACCCGCACCCGCAAGGACCAGACGACAACCAGACGTTGACCAGGCCTGATTGGAACAGAGTGACAAAAAAAAAATGATATGTTGACCAGCCAATTAGCATTTCTGGTTAACGAAAGTCTTGAAATGCCTTTTATAAGTCAATAAATTCACCTTATTAGGGTAACATAAATGCTATAGGCTATGCAGAGAGATGAGCGTACTTTGGTGCGAAAAGTGCAAATCAATCCCAGAACAACAGCAAAGGACCTTGTGAAGATGCTGGAGGAAACAGGTACAAAAGTATCTATATCCACAGTAAAACGAGTCCTATATCGACATAACCTGAAAGGCCGCTCAGCAAGGAAGAAGCCACTGCTCCAAAACCGCTATAAAAAGCCTGACTACGGTTTGCAACTGCACATGGGGACAAAGATCGTACTTTTTTGAGAAATGTCCTCTGGTCTGATGAAACAAAAATAGAACTGTTAGGCCATAATGACCATCGTTATGTTTGGAGGAAAAAGGGGGAGGCTTGCAAGCCGAAGAACACCATCCCAACTGTGAAGCACAGGGGTGGCAGCGTCATGTTGTGGGGGTGCTTTGCTGCAGGAGGGACTGGTGCACTTCACAAAATAGATGGCATCATGAGGAAGGAAAATTATGTGGATATATTGAAGCAACATCTCAAGACATCAGTCAGGAAGTTAAAGCTTGGTTGCAAATGGGTCTTCCAAATGGACAATGATCTCAAGCATACTTCCAAAGTTGTGGCAAAATGGCTTAAGGACAACAAAGTCAAGGTAATGGAGTGGCCATCACAAAGCCCTGTAGTACAGACTCTCTACTGTAGTACACAGACTCTCTACTGTAGTACACAGACTCTCTACTGTAGTACACAGAGACTCTCTACTGTAGTACACAGACTCTACACTGTAGTACACAGAGACTCTCTACTGTAGTACACAGAGACTCTCTACTGTAGTACACAGAGACTCTCTACTGTAGTACACAGACTCTACACTGTAGTACACAGACTCTACACTGTAGTACACAGACTCTACACTGTAGTACACAGAGACTCTCTACTGTAGTACACAGAGACTCTCTACTGTAGTACACAGACTCTACACCGTAGTACACAGACTCTACACTGTAGTACACAGACTCTACTGTAGTACACAGAGACTATACTGTAGTACACAGAGACTCTACTGTAGTACACAGACTCTCTACTGTAGTACACAGACTCTCTACTGTAGTACACAGACTCTCTACTGTAGTACACAGACTCTCTACTGTAGTACACAGAGACTCTACACTGTAGTACACAGACTCTACTGTAGTACACAGAGACTACTGTAGTACACAGACTCTCTACTGTAGTACACAGACTCTCTACTGTAGTACACAGACTCTCTACTGTAGTACACAGAGACTCTACACTGTAGTACACAGACTCTACTGTAGTACACAGACTCTACACTGTAGTACACAGAGACTCTCTACTGTAGTACACAGAGACTCTCTACTGTAGTACACAGAGACTCTCTACTGTAGTACACAGACTCTACACTGTAGTACACAGACTCTACACTGTAGTACACAGACTCTACACTGTAGTACACAGAGACTCTCTACTGTAGTACACAGAGACTCTCTACTGTAGTACACAGACTCTACACCGTAGTACACAGACTCTACACTGTAGTACACAGACTCTACTGTAGTACACAGAGACTATACTGTAGTACACAGAGACTCTACTGTAGTACACAGAGACTCTACTGTAGTACACAGACTCTCTACTGTTGTACACAGACTCTCTACTGTTGTACACAGACTCTCTACTGTAGTACACAGACTCTCTACTGTAGTACACAGAGACTCTACACTGTAGTACACAGACTCTACTGTAGTACACAGACTCTCTACTGTAGTACACAGACTCTCTACTGTAGTACACAGACTCTCTACTGTAGTACACAGAGACTCTACTGTAGTACACAGACTCTACTGTAGTACACAGAGACTCTACTGTAGTACACAGAGACTCTACTGTAGTACACAGACTCTCTACTGTAGTACACAGACTCTCTACTGTAGTACACAGACTCTCTACTGTAGTACACAGACTCTCTACTGTAGTACACAGACTCTCTACTGTAGTACACAGAGACTCTACACTGTAGTACACAGAGACTCTCTACTGTAGTACACAGAGACTCTCTACTGTAGTACACAGACTCTCTACTGTAGTACACAGACTCTCTACTGTAGTACACAGACTCTACTGTAGTACACAGAGACTCTACTGTAGTACACAGAGACTCTACTGTAGTACACAGAGACTCTCTACTGTAGTACACAGACTCTACTGTAGTACACAGACTCTACTGTAGTACACAGACTCTCTACTGTAGTACACAGACTCTCTACTGTAGTACACAGACTCTACTGTAGTACACAGAGACTCTACACTGTAGTACACAGAGACTCTCTACTGTAGTACACAGACTCTCTACTGTAGTACACAGACTCTCTACTGTAGTACACAGACTCTACTGTAGTACACAGAGACTCTACACTGTAGTACACAGAGACTCTCTACTGTAGTACACAGACTCTCTACTGTAGTACACAGACTCTACTGTAGTACACAGACTCTACTGTAGTACACAGAGACTCTACTGTAGTACACAGAGACTCTCTACTGTAGTACACAGAGACTCTCTACTGTAGTACACAGACTCTACTGTAGTACACAGACTCTACTGTAGTACACAGACTCTACTGTAGTACACAGAGACTCTACTGTAGTACACAGAGACTCTCTACTGTAGTACACAGACTCTACTGTAGTACACAGACTCTACTGTAGTACACAGACTCTACTGTAGTACACAGACTCTACTGTAGTACAGCTCAGATGATATCGGAGAAGACAATCATGTCCCCCACAACATTCATTTAGCCAGATAAGTCTGTGAGAACAATAGATGTTTTACAGTAACAGCCTGGTTGGTCAAGAGGCTATCAACAGCTTAAGATGCCAGTTAGCAGTATATATGCCTTACATACGCTATAGGCACTCTGAGGAAACACCACACAGACATACTGTACAACATGTGATCTCTGGACTGGACTCTGCTCTGTGCTCCCTGGGGGTGTTTCAAACAAATGCACTTAACGGGTGTTACAAAGATATATCTGGGTATCTTAATTGAATTGGACATTATTCATTTAGCCTGAAAAGGGTTCTGTGTTTCCTCAGTATCATCCAATGTCTTCTCTATAACATACTTTTCAACAAGCTAACAGAGTTGATCAGAGGATGGCTGGACAGCCGGTCTTCTTTACAGGAAACTGCTTGACATTGCATCTCTATGCCACCAACATGTTCCTTTGGTTACCCTGCTGACTATTCATGTTTTGATGTCTTTACAGTTTGACTCCTTGGGGCCTCAGTTCCAGTGATTCAGGCTGTGATGACTGGCCCACTGTGCTCCAATCATCCCTTTAGCCAGACTGTCTTGTTCATAGTGAACTTCCTGGCCTTGCACATGTATGCCGCAAGCATTTATCTTCCAGTAGAAACATAGTGCCTCATAAATACAGTGAGTAATCCTAACCTTTGAAAAGTGTGTGTGTGTGTGTGTGTGTGTGTGTGTGTGTGTGTAAAGCAGTGGGATAAGTAACGATTATGGCTGTTGCTCCATATGCTGCTCATAACTGTAACAGGCCGTGGGGGGGCCTACTATACCCGCTCTACTCTGGTCTGATCTCAACAACATGTGTAGTGTCTAGAACAGATCTCAACAACATGTGTAGTGTCTAGAACAGATCTCAACAACATGTGTAGTGTCTAGAACAGATCAACAACATGTGTAGTGTCTAGAACAGATCTCAACAACATGTGTAGTGTCTAGAACAGATCAACAACATGCGTCATGGGAGGAGTCTACTATAACGACATGCGTCGTGGGAGGAGTCTACAATAACGACATGTGTAGTGGGAGGAGTCTACTATAATGGCATGTGCAGTGGGAGGAGTCTACTATAACAACATGTGCAGTGGGAGGAGTCTACTATAACAACATGTGCAGTGGGAGGAGTCTACTATAACAACATGTGCAGTGGGAGGAGTCTACTATAACAACATGTGCAGTGGGAGGAGTCTACTATAACAACATGTGCAGTGGGAGGAGTCTACTATAACAACATGTGCAGTGGGAGGAGTCTACTATAACAACATGTGCAGTGGGAGGAGTCTACTATAACAACATGTGCAGTGGGAGGAGTCTACTATAACAACATGTGCAGTGGGAGGAGTCTACTATAACAACATGTGTAGTGGGAGGAGTCTACTATAACAATGTTATATGTAATACAGTACATCAGGGATCTTCCAGTGGGAATATTGGTAGTTATGGATTGAAGGCTTGGCAATTAAGAATTGTACAATACAATAATTTACATGTCCTGCCTTGTCAACTCTTATGGTCCTATTGTTTGTGTGACCATAGGAGTTGTCAGGGTTAACAAACACAAACAGATCTAGGAGTTGTCAGTGTTCGACATCATAAACAGATCTAGGAACAGGCTACACAATCTCACCACTTCAGAGCAAAGTTCTCAAACAGATTTAAAAAGAGAGTCGTCACCAAAGGTCCTTCAAAGAGTGCATCTGAAATGTCACCCTATTTCCTATATAGTGCCAACCTTTGATCAGAGCCTTATGGGAGTAGGTAGGGATCCATTTCAGACACAGCCAAAGACATCACCATAGCCCACTTGAAAGAGCCTTCAAAGAGAATCCAACCCTAAGCACTCCACTTCACTATTAATACCCATTGATAACCACGGTGCCATCTCCAGCACCATAGCTTTATAAGGCAAAAAGAAGATCCATACTCAAGTTATCACCGTTCTGCCAGGAGAGATTGATCCAGTGCCCGTTATCTCACCCCTCATCACTGACGTCAGGGATGTTTTTGCTAGCCTAAGCAAAGCTAATGCTCATGTGTTGCCCAGACCACTCTGTGAGTGTGTGTGTGTGTGTGTGTGTGTGTGTGTGTGTGTGCATCAGTGTGTGACCACACTGAGACTGGGAGGGCGGGAAGGACAGACACAGGAACAGCCCTGTGGGAAAAAGTGCACACCTGGCAGAAGAAGGGACAAGGACAAGACGGGAGGGGTAAAGTCTCTCTGCTGACGGCACAAGTCTGTGATGATGACACCTACATACTAAGCTCTATGCAGCCCTACGCAGCTCTACGCAGCTCTACGCAGCCCTACGCAGCCCTCCTCAGCCCTCCTCAGCCCTCCTCAGCCCTACTCAGCCCTACTCAGCTCTCCTCAGCCCTACTCAGCCCTACTCAGCTCTCCTCAGCTCTCCTCAGCCCTACTCAGCTCTCCTCAGCCCTACTCAGCCCTACTCAGCCCTACTCAGCCCTACTCAGCCCTACTCAGCCCTATTCAGCCCTACTCAGCCCTTCTCAGCTCTCCTCAGCCCTACTCAGCTCTCCTCAGCCCTACTCAGCCCTACTCAGCTCTCCTCAGCCCTACTCAGCCCTACTCAGCTCTCCTCAGCCCTACTCAGCCCTACTCAGCTCTCCTCAGCCCTACTCAGCCCTCCTCAGCCCTACTCAGCCCTCCTCAGCTCTCCTCAGCCCTACTAAGCTCTACGCAGCCCTCCTCAGCTCTCCTCAGCCCTACTCATCCCTACTAAGCTCTACGCAGCCCTACTCAGCTCTCCTCAGCCCTACTCAGCTCTCCTCAGCCCTACTCAGCTCTCCTCAGCCCTCCTCAGCCCTACTCAGCCCTACTCAGCTCTCCTCAGCTCTCCTCAGCCCTACTCAGCTCTACTCAGCTCTCCTCAGCCCTACTCAGCCCTACTCAGCCCTACTCAGCCCTACTCAGCCCTACTCAGCCCTACTCAGCTCTGTCATGTGATTGCAGTTGGAATAATGACTCACCACTGTCTCCCTCCCTCTTCCTCTACCAGAAAGTGTGACAGGGTATGCTGAGTGTGTGTGTGTCGTGGAGTTTTCAACCTTTGTGCATCTTATCGCTACATCATGATAAAGACAGACCAGCTATCACGTGACTGACCTTTAACACCAATCTTTTTCTCTTACACACACACACACACACTCCTGCCAAATAGCTCTTGAGTGTAAGACGGGAGAGTAACTTTGCCTCCTGAGCAAATATGCCAGCTTCTACAATGCTGTGTCAGTATTACAGTCTCAAAATGACAATATCATTGATTCAAATGCCTCAGATACCTCTGCTAAGTAGGCTGCGTTTACACAGGCAGCCCAATTCACATCTTTTTGCACAATTATAGGCAAAAGAGCTCATCTGATTGGTCAAAAGGCCAATTACTGTAAAAAGATCAGAACTAGGCTGCCTGTGTAAACATGTTTAATCTGTCAGTGTAGGCCCTACTACAGTAGGTATCATTAGTAAGTTAACTATTACTGCCAAACAATAAACGTGACGTTCCATGGACTTTACCCCGCTCCTATCTCCTAAGCAGTGGAGGCTGGTGAGGGGAGGATGGTATGGAGTGAATGAAATGGTATCAGACAGATGAAAACCATATGTTTGATTCCATTCCATTCACCCTATTCCGGCCATTATCATGAGCCGTCCTCCCCTCAGCAGCCTCCACTGCTCCTAAGGTCTAACCGGTCAACTATATTTCTAGTTCATAAACCCATTTCCAACCACTGACCATTACTGACAGTGAAAACGTACAGAACTGCCCCCTTTGAATCAAAACTACATCCATAATTGAAAAGCACCGTCACGTTAAGACACATAAATGTACCACAACCAAGACGATTAGTCAGCGCTAGTTCATTGTCAGCAGATATAGTCCAATAACCGTTTTATATCTATGGTCAGGACTTAATTACTGGACCTCTTCAGTCCTCAGAAACTCTTTAGAAACAAGCAGAAAACATCACATGAGAACAGACCGAATACACTTCCCCTTTCCAACCTAAACCAGTCTGGTGCATATAAAGATTTCTGCTCTGGTCAGATGAGCGTGTGTGTGTGTGTGTGTGTGTGTGTGTGTGTGTGTGTGTGTGTGTGTCTGTACAGGAAAACAAGCTGTCCGGTGGTATTGTCGGAAGGGGCCACAGTGTCTCCTGACCCCCCTGTCTCAGCCTCCAGTATCTACGCTGCAATAGTCTATGTGCCGGGGGGCTAGGGTCAGTTTGTTAAATCTGATGTTATTATCCGGTGTCTTGTGTGAATTTGAGTATGCTCCCTCTAATTCTCTCTCTCCCACTCTACCTCCTCTCCCGGAGGTCCTGAGCCTACCCGGAGGACCATGCTTCAGGACCACCTGCCCTGATGACTCCTAGCTGTCCCCAGTACACCTGGTCGTGCTGCTGCACCGGTTTCAACTCTTCTGCCTGCGGTTATGGAACCCTGACCTGTTCATTGGACGTGCCACCTTGTCCCAGACCTGCTGTTTTCATCTCTCTCTCTCTCTACCGCACCTGCACTCTCTACCGCATCTAAATGCCTGACTATGAAAAGCCAAGTGACATTCACTCCTGATGTACTGACCTGTTGCAACCTCTACAACCACTTTTATTATTATTTGACCCTGCTGGTCATCTATGAACGTTTGAACATCTTGGAGAAAGATCTGGTCTTAATGGCCATGAATTGTTATAATCTCTACCCGGCACAGCCAGAAGAGGACTGGCCACCCCTTTAGAGCCTGGTTCCTCTCTAGGTTTCTTCCTATGTTCTGCCTTTCTAGGGAGTTGTTCCTAGCCACTGTACTTCTACATCTGCATTGCTTGCTGTTTGGGGTTTCAGGCTGGGTTTCTGTATAGCACTTTGTGACATCGGCTGATGTAAAAAGGGCTTCATAAATACATTTGATTGATTGAGTGATTGATTGATTGAGCTTGATCAGCAGTTTAAACAAGGAAGAGAATCCAGATAGGCTTAATGTGAAGGAATTTGTTAGAAGTGCTGATATCAACATTTCACAATCACACGCCAGACATTCAGACACACAATCAACAGTCAGGACATTCAAAGGCTTTGGTTATCAGATGTCATACGAGAGTATTTATTTTGCCTACAAAGATAAGAATGTGCACCTCAGGGGTTTGTGGTATATGGCCAATATACCACGACTAGTGGCTGTATCCAGGCACTCCGCGATGCATCGTGCCTAAGAACAGCCCTGTTATTGGCCATTTACCACAAACCCCAGAGGTGCCTTATTGCTATTATAAACTGGTTACTAAAGTAATTAGAGCAGTAAAAACACATGTTGTGTCATACCCATGGTATACGGTCTCATATACCACGGCTGTCAGCCAATAAGCATTCAGGGCTGGGACCACCCAGTTTATAATATAGAATATACAGTGTCTTCGTTTGTTGAGAGAACAATGTTTTGGGCAAGAGAAAATGCAAGATTATTGTGAAAAAACCTGAGGCTACATGGAGGGATACCTAGTCAGTAGTACATCTATTTCTGTGGCACTCACCATGTCAGTTGCCAGTAGCAGACATACAGGTCCCAGAGAGACAGGTCCCAGCATGTTGAAGGACCAGCAGGTGGATTGGAAAACATGAGACATGAAAACCATTCTGTTAATATCTCCCATTCTGTATATCAGCATGTATTTTATCCCCCCTTTCACTACCACAGTATGTATTGTACCCCCATTCACTACCACAGCATGTATTGTTCCCCCATTCACTACCACAGTATGTATTGTTCCCCCATTCACTACCACAGTATGTATTGTACCCCCATTCACTACCACAGTATGTATTGTACCCCCATTCACTACCACAGCATGTATTGTTCCCCCATTCACTACCACAGTATGTATTGTTCCACCATTCACTACCACAGTATGTATTGTACCCCCATTCACTACCACAGCATGTATTGTTCCCCCATTCACTACCACAGTATGTATTGTTCCCCCATTCACTACCACAGTATGTATTGTACCCCCATTCACTACCACAGTATGTATTGTACCCCCATTCACTACCACAGTATGTATTGTACCCCCATTCACTACCACAGCATGTATTGTACCCCCATTCACTACCACAGCATGTATTGTACCCCCATTCACTACCACAGCATGTATTGTTCCCCCATTCACTACCACAGCATGTATTGTACCCCCATTCACTACCACAGCATGTATTGTACCCCCATTCACTACCACAGTATTGAATATGTGCACTATTTAGAAAATGTATTGATTTTGCTATAAAAACTCAACAACAACTACATAATTAATTGTAAAAATTAGGCCAGTTTGAGAAGAATGCAGAAAGAATAGTGTTTTTAGAGAAATATGTCTGTCATTGCCTCGAGTGTCCTGTGACAGAGGGTGACCACAGGGTTACGTTTCCTCACCTACCAAATAACTGCAGCCTAGAGTTGTATTTTGGGATAAATATATATTCAACACTTTCACTGGTGGTGAAATATGAAGTATCATATTTGTTCCTTAAAATGACAGTAGGTATTCAGAAATGTCGTTTTGGTGCTGAATCATAACTTTCTCTAGTCTAGATGAAAGGACACAACACATTTTGACAAGTCAATTTATGGTCTGTAACATCTGGTTTCTGTCCCATGAAACTCAAAACAAAAGCAAGTTACCTGACTCGTGTTCTTCTCGGAAACCCTGTCACAACCCCAGATGTGACAAAACTGTCCCAAAGGAGAAGGATTTCCGACAGCACGACGCTGCTCGGGAGAAGCTTGGCAGAAAAGAATTGTCACAGCGCATTGCTTCGTAAGTCTCCGGTGAAAGTTTTATAGGCGCTTCTTCCACGGAGTTTCTACACCCAGAGGCACAACATCGCGAGACTTCCGGGAACGCTTGCGAAACAGATCAAACCGACCAGGTCGGGGTTTGGGATTCGAGAAGTCAACGGGAGAAGTGAAACAAATCTTCCTTAGTTGTTGATTTTCTCAAAATCTTAAATCACAACCTAGAATCGAGCACGTCTTAAGTAGTTGAACATGTTGTTACTCCAACCAAACTCGAGACTACCATTAGACACAATTCATTTTTTTTATTTTACAATTTTATTTAACTAGGCAGAGTCAGTTAAGAACAAATTCTTATTTACAATGACAGCCTATACGTGCAAAACTCGGACGACGCTGGGCCAATTGTGTGCCGCCCTATAGGACCAATCACAAACCAGGTTATCTGTAGTGACTCCTCTAGCACTGAGATGCAGTGTCTTAGACCACTGAACCAGGTTGTCTGTAGTGACTCCTCTAGCACTGAGATGCAGTGTCTTAGACCACTGAACCAGGTTGTCTGTAGTGACTCCTCTAGCACTGAGATGCAGTGTCTTAGACCACTGAACCAGGTTGTCTGTAGTGACTCCTCTAGCACTGAGATGCAGTGTCTTAGACCACTGAACCAGGTTGTCTGTAGTGACTCCTCTAGCACTGAGATGCAGTGTCTTAGACCACTGAACCAGGTTGTCTGTAGTGACTCCTCTAGCACTGAGATGCAGTGTCTTAGACCACTGAACCAGGTTGTCTGTAGTGACTCCTCTAGCACTGAGATGCAGTGTCTTAGACCACTGCACCAGGTTGTCTGTAGTGACTCCTCTAGCACTGAGATGCAGTGTCTTAGACCACTGAACCAGGTTGTCTGTAGTGACACCTCTAGCACTGAGATGCAGTGTCTTAGACCACTGAACCAGGTTGTCTGTAGTGACTCCTCTAGCACTGAGATGCAGTGTCTTAGACCACTGAACCAGGTTGTCTGTAGTGACACCTCTAGCACTGAGATGCAGTGTCTTAGACCACTGAACCAGGTTGTCTGTAGTGACTCCTCTAGCACTGAGATGCAGTGTCTTAGACCACTGAACCAGGTTGTCTGTAGTGACTCCTCTAGCACTGAGATGCAGTGTCTTAGACCACTGCACCAGGTTGTCTGTAGTGACTCCTCTAGCACTGAGATGCAGTGTCTTAGACCACTGAACCAGGTTGTCTGTAGTGACTCCTCTAGCACTGAGATGCAGTGTCTTAGACCACTGCACCAGGTTGTCTGTAGTGATGCCTCTAGCACTGAGATGCAGTGTCTTAGACCACTGCACCAGGTTGTCTGTAGTGACTCCTCTAGCACTGAGATGCAGTGTCTTAGACCACTGAACCAGGTTGTCTGTAGTGACACCTCTAGCACTGAGATGCAGTGTCTTAGACCACTGAACCAGGTTGTCTGTAGTGACTCCTCTAGCACTGAGATGCAGTGTCTTAGACCACTGAACCAGGTTGTCTGTAGTGACTCCTCTAGCACTGAGATACAGTGTCTTAGACCACTGAACCAGGTTGTCTGTAGTGACTCCTCTAGCACTGAGATGCAGTGTCTTAGACCACTGCACCAGGTTGTCTGTAGTGACTCCTCTAGCACTGAGATGCAGTGTCTTAGACCACTGAACCAGGTTGTCTGTAGTGACTCCTCTAGTACTGAGATGCAGTGTCTTAGACCACTGAACCAGGTTGTCTGTAGTGACTCCTCTAGCACTGAGATGCAGTGCCTTAGACCACTGAACCAGGTTGTCTGTAGTGACTCCTCTAGCACTGAGATGCAGTGTCTTAGACCACTGAACCAGGTTGTCTGTAGTGACACCTCTAGCACTGAGATGCAGTGTCTTAGACCACTGAACCAGGTTGTCTGTAGTGACACCTCTAGCACTGAGATGCAGTGTCTTAGACCACTGAACCAGGTTGTCTGTAGTGACTCCTCTAGCACTGAGATGCAGTGTCTTAGACCACTGAACCAGGTTGTCTGTAGTGACTCCTCTAGTACTGAGATGCAGTGTCTTAGACCACTGAACCAGGTTGTCTGTAGTGACTCCTCTAGTACTGAGATGCAGTGTCTTAGACCACTGAGCCAGGTTGTCTGTAGTGACTCCTCTAGTACTGAGATGCAGTGTCTTAGACCACTGAACCAGGTTGTCTGTAGTGACACCTCTAGCACTGAGATGCAGTGTCTTAGACCACTGAACCAGGTTGTCTGTAGTGACTCCTCTAACACTGAGATGCAGTGTCTTAGACCACTGAACCAGGTTGTCTGTAGTGACTCCTCTAGCACTGAGATGCAGTGTCTTAGACCACTGAACCAGGTTGTCTGTAGTGACTCCTCTAACACTGAGATGCAGTGTCTTAGACCACTGAACCAGGTTGTCTGTAGTGACTCCTCTAGCACTGAGATGCAGTGTCTTAGACCACTGAACCAGGTTGTCTGTAGTGACTCCTCTAGCACTGAGATGCAGTGTCTTAGACCACTGCACCAGGTTGTCTGTAGTGACTCCTCTAGCACTGAGATGCAGTGTCTTAGACCACTGAACCAGGTTGTCTGTAGTGACTCCTCTAGCACTGAGATGCAGTGTCTTAGACCACTGCACCAGGTTGTCTGTAGTGATGCCTCTAGCACTGAGATGCAGTGTCTTAGACCACTGCACCAGGTTGTCTGTAGTGACTCCTCTAGCACTGAGATGCAGTGTCTTAGACCACTGAACCAGGTTGTCTGTAGTGACACCTCTAGCACTGAGATGCAGTGTCTTAGACCACTGAACCAGGTTGTCTGTAGTGACTCCTCTAGCACTGAGATGCAGTGTCTTAGACCACTGAACCAGGTTGTCTGTAGTGACTCCTCTAGCACTGAGATACAGTGTCTTAGACCACTGAACCAGGTTGTCTGTAGTGACTCCTCTAGCACTGAGATGCAGTGTCTTAGACCACTGAACCAGGTTGTCTGTAGTGACTCCTCTAGCACTGAGATGCAGTGTCTTAGACCACTGAACCAGGTTGTCTGTAGTGACTCCTCTAGCACTGAGATGCAGTGTCTTAGACCACTGAACCAGGTTGTCTGTAGTGACTCCTCTAGCACTGAGATGCAGTGTCTTAGACCACTGAACCAGGTTGTCTGTAGTGACTCCTCTAGCACTGAGATGCAGTGTCTTAGACCACTGCACCAGGTTGTCTGTAGTGACTCCTCTAGCACTGAGATGCAGTGTCTTAGACCACTGAACCAGGTTGTCTGTAGTGACTCCTCTAGTACTGAGATGCAGTGTCTTAGACCACTGAACCAGGTTGTCTGTAGTGACTCCTCTAGCACTGAGATGCAGTGCCTTAGACCACTGAACCAGGTTGTCTGTAGTGACTCCTCTAGCACTGAGATGCAGTGTCTTAGACCACTGAACCAGGTTGTCTGTAGTGACACCTCTAGCACTGAGATGCAGTGTCTTAGACCACTGAACCAGGTTGTCTGTAGTGACACCTCTAGCACTGAGATGCAGTGTCTTAGACCACTGAACCAGGTTGTCTGTAGTGACTCCTCTAGCACTGAGATGCAGTGTCTTAGACCACTGAACCAGGTTGTCTGTAGTGACTCCTCTAGTACTGAGATGCAGTGTCTTAGACCACTGAACCAGGTTGTCTGTAGTGACTCCTCTAGTACTGAGATGCAGTGTCTTAGACCACTGAGCCAGGTTGTCTGTAGTGACTCCTCTAGTACTGAGATGCAGTGTCTTAGACCACTGAACCAGGTTGTCTGTAGTGACTCCTCTAACACTGAGATGCAGTGTCTTAGACCACTGAACCAGGTTGTCTGTAGTGACACCTCTAGCACTGAGATGCAGTGTCTTAGACCACTGAACCAGGTTGTCTGTAGTGACTCCTCTAACACTGAGATGCAGTGTCTTAGACCACTGAACCAGGTTGTCTGTAGTGACTCCTCTAGCACTGAGATGCAGTGTCTTAGACCACTGAACCAGGTTGTCTGTAGTGACTCCTCTAGCACTGAGATGCAGTGTCTTAGACCACTGAACCAGGTTGTCTGTAGTGACTCCTCTAGCACTGAGATGCAGTGTCTTAGACCACTGAACCAGGTTGTCTGTAGTGACTCCTCTAGCACTGAGATGCAGTGTCTTAGACCACTGAACCAGGTTGTCTGTAGTGACTCCTCTAGCACTGAGATGCAGTGTCTTAGACCACTGCACCAGGTTGTCTGTAGTGACTCCTCTAGCACTGAGATGCAGTGTCTTAGACCACTGAACCAGGTTGTCTGTAGTGACTCCTCTAGTACTGAGATGCAGTGTCTTAGACCACTGAACCAGGTTGTCTGTAGTGACTCCTCTAGCACTGAGATGCAGTGCCTTAGACCACTGAACCAGGTTGTCTGTAGTGACTCCTCTAGCACTGAGATGCAGTGTCTTAGACCACTGAACCAGGTTGTCTGTAGTGACACCTCTAGCACTGAGATGCAGTGTCTTAGACCACTGAACCAGGTTGTCTGTAGTGACACCTCTAGCACTGAGATGCAGTGTCTTAGACCACTGAACCAGGTTGTCTGTAGTGACTCCTCTAGCACTGAGATGCAGTGTCTTAGACCACTGAACCAGGTTGTCTGTAGTGACTCCTCTAGTACTGAGATGCAGTGTCTTAGACCACTGAACCAGGTTGTCTGTAGTGACTCCTCTAGTACTGAGATGCAGTGTCTTAGACCACTGAGCCAGGTTGTCTGTAGTGACTCCTCTAGTACTGAGATGCAGTGTCTTAGACCACTGAACCAGGTTGTCTGTAGTGACTCCTCTAACACTGAGATGCAGTGTCTTAGACCACTGAACCAGGTTGTCTGTAGTGACACCTCTAGCACTGAGATGCAGTGTCTTAGACCACTGAACCAGGTTGTCTGTAGTGACTCCTCTAACACTGAGATGCAGTGTCTTAGACCACTGAACCAGGTTGTCTGTAGTGACTCCTCTAGCACTGAGATGCAGTGTCTTAGACCACTGAACCAGGTTGTCTGTAGTGACTCCTCTAACACTGAGATGCAGTGCCTTAGACCACTGAACCAGGTTGTCTGTAGTGACTCCTCTAGCACTGAGATGCAGTGCCTTAGACCACTGAACCAGGTTGTCTGTAGTGACACCTCTAGCACTGAGATGCAGTGTCTTAGACCACTGAACCAGGTTGTCTGTAGTGACACCTCTAGCACTGAGATGCAGTGCCTTAGACCACTGAACCAGGTTGTCTGTAGTGACTCCTCTAGCACTGAGATGCAGTGTCTTAGACCACTGAACCAGGTTGTCTGTAGTGACTCCTCTAGTACTGAGATGCAGTGTCTTAGACCACTGAACCAGGTTGTCTGTAGTGACTCCTCTAGTACTGAGATGCAGTGTCTTAGACCACTGAGCCAGGTTGTCTGTAGTGACTCCTCTAGTACTGAGATGCAGTGTCTTAGACCACTGAACCAGGTTGTCTGTAGTGACTCCTCTAACACTGAGATGCAGTGTCTTAGACCACTGAACCAGGTTGTCTGTAGTGACACCTCTAGCACTGAGATGCAGTGTCTTAGACCACTGAACCAGGTTGTCTGTAGTGACTCCTCTAGTACTGAGATGCAGTGTCTTAGACCACTGAACCAGGTTGTCTGTAGTGACTCCTCTAACACTGAGATGCAGTGTCTTAGACCACTGAACCAGGTTGTCTGTAGTGACTCCTCTAGCACTGAGATGCAGTGTCTTAGACCACTGAACCAGGTTGTCTGTAGTGACTCCTCTAACACTGAGATGCAGTGTCTTAGACCACTGAACCAGGTTGTCTGTAGTGACTCCTCTAACACTGAGATGCAGTGTCTTAGACCACTGAACCAGGTTGTCTGTAGTGACTCCTCTAACACTGAGATGCAGTGTCTTAGACCACTGAACCAGGTTGTCTGTAGTGACTCCTCTAACACTGAGATGCAGTGTCTTAGACCACTGAACCAGGTTGTCTGTAGTGACTCCTCTAACACTGAGATGCAGTGTCTTAGACCACTGAACCAGGTTGTCTGTAGTGACTCCTCTAACACTGAGATGCAGTGTCTTAGACCACTGAACCAGGTTGTCTGTAGTGACTCCTCTAGCACTGAGATGCAGTGTCTTAGACCACTGAACCAGGTTGTCTGTAGTGACTCCTCTAGCACTGAGAGGCAGTGTCTTAGACCACTGAACCAGGTTGTCTGTAGTGACACCTCTAGCACTGAGATGCAGTGTCTTAGACCACTGAACCAGGTTGTCTGTAGTGACTCCTCTAACACTGAGATGCAGTGTCTTAGACCACTGAACCAGGTTGTCTGTAGTGACTCCTCTAGCACTGAGATGCAGTGTCTTAGACCACTGAACCAGGTTGTCTGTAGTGACTCCTCTAGCACTGAGAGGCAGTGTCTTAGACCACTGAACCAGGTTGTCTGTAGTGACACCTCTAGCACTGAGATGCAGTGTCTTAGACCACTGAACCAGGTTGTCTGTAGTGACTCCTCTAACACTGAGATGCAGTGTCTTAGACCACTGAACCAGGTTGTCTGTAGTGACTCCTCTAACACTGAGATGCAGTGTCTTAGACCACTGAACCAGGTTGTCTGTAGTGACTCCTCTAACACTGAGATGCAGTGTCTTAGACCACTGAACCAGGTTGTCTGTAGTGACACCTCTAGCACTGAGATGCAGTGTCTTAGACCACTGAACCAGGTTGTCTGTAGTGACACCTCTAGCACTGAGATGCAGTGTCTTAGACCACTGAACCAGGTTGTCTGTAGTGACTCCTCTAGCACTGAGATGCAGTGTCTTAGACCACTGAACCAGGTTGTCTGTAGTGACTCCTCTAGTACTGAGATGCAGTGTCTTAGACCACTGAACCAGGTTGTCTGTAGTGACTCCTCTAGTACTGAGATGCAGTGTCTTAGACCACTGAGCCAGGTTGTCTGTAGTGACTCCTCTAGTACTGAGATGCAGTGTCTTAGACCACTGAACCAGGTTGTCTGTAGTGACTCCTCTAACACTGAGATGCAGTGTCTTAGACCACTGAACCAGGTTGTCTGTAGTGACACCTCTAGCACTGAGATGCAGTGTCTTAGACCACTGAACCAGGTTGTCTGTAGTGACTCCTCTAGTACTGAGATGCAGTGTCTTAGACCACTGAACCAGGTTGTCTGTAGTGACTCCTCTAACACTGAGATGCAGTGTCTTAGACCACTGAACCAGGTTGTCTGTAGTGACTCCTCTAGCACTGAGATGCAGTGTCTTAGACCACTGAACCAGGTTGTCTGTAGTGACTCCTCTAACACTGAGATGCAGTGTCTTAGACCACTGAACCAGGTTGTCTGTAGTGACTCCTCTAACACTGAGATGCAGTGTCTTAGACCACTGAACCAGGTTGTCTGTAGTGACTCCTCTAACACTGAGATGCAGTGTCTTAGACCACTGAACCAGGTTGTCTGTAGTGACTCCTCTAACACTGAGATGCAGTGTCTTAGACCACTGAACCAGGTTGCTTGTAGTGACTCCTCTAACACTGAGATGCAGTGTCTTAGACCACTGAACCAGGTTGTCTGTAGTGACTCCTCTAACACTGAGATGCAGTGTCTTAGACCACTGAACCAGGTTGTCTGTAGTGACTCCTCTAGCACTGAGATGCAGTGTCTTAGACCACTGAACCAGGTTGTCTGTAGTGACTCCTCTAGCACTGAGAGGCAGTGTCTTAGACCACTGAACCAGGTTGTCTGTAGTGACACCTCTAGCACTGAGATGCAGTGTCTTAGACCACTGAACCAGGTTGTCTGTAGTGACTCCTCTAACACTGAGATGCAGTGTCTTAGACCACTGAACCAGGTTGTCTGTAGTGACTCCTCTAACACTGAGATGCAGTGTCTTAGACCACTGAACCAGGTTGTCTGTAGTGACTCCTCTAGCACTGAGAGGCAGTGTCTTAGACCACTGAACCAGGTTGTCTGTAGTGACACCTCTAGCACTGAGATGCAGTGTCTTAGACCACTGAACCAGGTTGTCTGTAGTGACTCCTCTAACACTGAGATGCAGTGTCTTAGACCACTGAACCAGGTTGTCTGTAGTGACTCCTCTAACACTGAGATGCAGTGTCTTAGACCACTGAACCAGGTTGTCTGTAGTGACTCCTCTAACACTGAGATGCAGTGTCTTAGACCACTGAACCAGGTTGTCTGTAGTGACTCCTCTAACACTGAGATGCAGTGTCTTAGACCACTGAACCAGGTTGTCTGTAGTGACTCCTCTAGCACTGAGATGCAGTGTCTTAGACCACTGAACCAGGTTGTCTGTAGTGACTCCTCTAGCACTGAGATACAGTGTCTTAGACCACTGAACCAGGTTGTCTGTAGTGACTCCTCTAGCACTGAGATGCAGTGTCTTAGACCACTGAACCAGGTTGTCTGTAGTGACTCCTCTAACACTGAGATGCAGTGTCTTAGACCACTGAACCAGGTTGTCTGTAGTGACTCCTCTAACACTGAGATGCAGTGTCTTAGACCACTGAACCAGGTTGTCTGTAGTGACTCCTCTAGCACTGAGATGCAGTGTCTTAGACCACTGAACCAGGTTGTCTGTAGTGACTCCTCTAACACTGAGATGCAGTGTCTTAGACCACTGAACCAGGTTGTCTGTAGTGACTCCTCTAACACTGAGATGCAGTGTCTTAGACCACTGAACCAGGTTGTCTGTAGTGACTCCTCTAGCACTGAGATGCAGTGTCTTAGACCACTGAACCAGGTTGTCTGTAGTGACTCCTCTAGCACTGAGATGCAGTGTCTTAGACCACTGAACCAGGTTGTCTGTAGTGACTCCTCTAGCACTGAGATGCAGTGTCTTAGACCACTGAACCAGGTTGTCTGTAGTGACTCCTCTAGTACTGAGATGCAGTGTCTTAGACCACTGAACCAGGTTGTCTGTAGTGACTCCTCTAGCACTGAGATGCAGTGTCTTAGACCACTGAACCAGGTTGTCTGTAGTGACTCCTCTAGCACTGAGATGCAGTGTCTTAGACCACTGAACCAGGTTGTCTGTAGTGACTCCTCTAGCACTGAGATGCAGTGTCTTAGACCACTGAACCAGGTTGTCTGTAGTGACTCCTCTAGCACTGAGATGCAGTGTCTTAGACCACTGAACCAGGTTGTCTGTAGTGACTCCTCTAGCACTGAGATGCAGTGTCTTAGACCACTGAACCAGGTTGTCTGTAGTGACTCCTCTAACACTGAGATGCAGTGTCTTAGACCACTGAACCAGGTTGTCTGTAGTGACTCCTCTAGTACTGAGATACAGTGTCTTAGACCACTGAACCAGGTTGTCTGTAGTGACTCCTCTAGCACTGAGATGCAGTGTCTTAGACCACTGAACCAGGTTGTCTGTAGTGACTCCTCTAGCACTGAGATGCAGTGTCTTAGACCACTGAACCAGGTTGTCTGTAGTGACTCCTCTAGCACTGAGATGCAGTGTCTTAGACCACTGAACCAGGTTGTCTGTAGTGACTCCTCTAACACTGAGATGCAGTGTCTTAGACCACTGAACCAGGTTGTCTGTAGTGACTCCTCTAACACTGAGATGCAGTGTCTTAGACCACTGAACCAGGTTGTCTGTAGTGACTCCTCTAGCACTGAGATGCAGTGTCTTAGACCACTGAACCAGGTTGTCTGTAGTGACTCCTCTAGCACTGAGATGCAGTGTCTTAGACCACTGAACCAGGTTGTCTGTAGTGACTCCTCTAGCACTGAGATGCAGTGTCTTAGACCACTGAACCAGGTTGTCTGTAGTGACTCCTCTAGTACTGAGATGCAGTGTCTTAGACCACTGAACCAGGTTGTCTGTAGTGACTCCTCTAGCACTGAGATGCAGTGTCTTAGACCACTGAACCAGGTTGTCTGTAGTGACTCCTCTAGCACTGAGATGCAGTGTCTTAGACCACTGAACCAGGTTGTCTGTAGTGACTCCTCTAGCACTGAGATGCAGTGTCTTAGACCACTGAACCAGGTTGTCTGTAGTGACTCCTCTAGCACTGAGATGCAGTGTCTTAGACCACTGAACCAGGTTGTCTGTAGTGACTCCTCTAGCACTGAGATGCAGTGTCTTAGACCACTGAACCAGGTTGTCTGAAGTGACTCCTCTAGCACTGAGATGCAGTGTCTTAGACCACTGAACCAGGTTGTCTGTAGTGACTCCTCTAGCACTGAGATGCAGTGTCTTAGACCACTGAACCAGGTTGTCTGTAGTGACTCCTCTAGCACTGAGATGCAGTGTCTTAGACCACTGAACCAGGTTGTCTGTAGTGACTCCTCTAGTACTGAGATGCAGTGTCTTAGACCACTGAACCAGGTTGTCTGTAGTGACTCCTCTAACACTGAGATGCAGTGTCTTAGACCACTGAACCAGGTTGTCTGTAGTGACTCCTCTAGCACTGAGATGCAGTGTCTTAGACCACTGAACCAGGTTGTCTGTAGTGACTCCTCTAGCACTGAGATGCAGTGTCTTAGACCACTGAACCAGGTTGTCTGTAGTGACTCCTCTAGCACTGAGATGCAGTGTCTTAGACCACTGACCCAGGTTGTCTGTAGTGACTCCTCTAGCACTGAGATGCAGTGTCTTAGACCACTGAACCAGGTTGTCTGTAGTGACTCCTCTAGCACTGAGATGCAGTGTCTTAGACCACTGAACCAGGTTGTCTGTAGTGACTCCTCTAGTACTGAGATGCAGTGTCTTAGACCACTGAACCAGGTTGTCTGTAGTGACTCCTCTAGCACTGAGATGCAGTGTCTTAGACCACTGAACCAGGTTGTCTGTAGTGACTCCTCTAGTACTGAGATGCAGTGTCTTAGACCACTGAACCAGGTTGTCTGTAGTGACTCCTCTAGCACTGAGATGCAGTGTCTTAGACCACTGAACCAGGTTGTCTGTAGTGACTCCTCTAGCACTGAGATGCAGTGCCTTAGACCACTGAACCAGGTTGTCTGTAGTGACTCCTCTAGCACTGAGATGCAGTGTCTTAGACCACTGAACCAGGTTGTCTGTAGTGACTCCTCTAGCACTGAGATGCAGTGTCTTAGACCACTGAACCAGGTTGTCTGTAGTGACTCCTCTAGCACTGAGATGCAGTGTCTTAGACCACTGAACCAGGTTGTCTGTAGTGACTCCTCTAGCACTGAGATGCAGTATCTTAGACCACTGAACCAGGTTGTCTGTAGTGACTCCTCTAGCACTGAGATGCAGTGTCTTAGACCACTGAACCAGGTTGTCTGTAGTGACTCCTCTAGCACTGAGATGCAGTGTCTTAGACCACTGAACCAGGTTGTCTGTAGTGACTCCTCTAGCACTGAGATGCAGTGTCTTAGACCACTGACCCAGGTTGTCTGTAGTGACTCCTCTAGCACTGAGATGCAGTGTCTTAGACCACTGAACCAGGTTGTCTGTAGTGACTCCTCTAGCACTGAGATGCAGTGTCTTAGACCACTGAACCAGGTTGTCTGTAGTGACTCCTCTAGTACTGAGATGCAGTGTCTTAGACCACTGAACCAGGTTGTCTGTAGTGACTCCTCTAGCACTGAGATGCAGTGTCTTAGACCACTGAACCAGGTTGTCTGTAGTGACTCCTCTAGTACTGAGATGCAGTGTCTTAGACCACTGAACCAGGTTGTCTGTAGTGACTCCTCTAGCACTGAGATGCAGTGTCTTAGACCACTGAACCAGGTTGTCTGTAGTGACTCCTCTAGCACTGAGATGCAGTGCCTTAGACCACTGAACCAGGTTGTCTGTAGTGACTCCTCTAGCACTGAGATGCAGTGTCTTAGACCACTGAACCAGGTTGTCTGTAGTGACTCCTCTAGCACTGAGATGCAGTGTCTTAGACCACTGAACCAGGTTGTCTGTAGTGACTCCTCTAGCACTGAGATGCAGTGTCTTAGACCACTGAACCAGGTTGTCTGTAGTGACTCCTCTAGCACTGAGATGCAGTGTCTTAGACCACTGAACCAGGTTGTCTGTAGTGACTCCTCTAGCACTGAGATGCAGTGTCTTAGACCACTGAACCAGGTTGTCTGTAGTGACTCCTCTAACACTGAGATGCAGTGTCTTAGACCACTGAACCAGGTTGTCTGTAGTGACTCCTCTAGTACTGAGATACAGTGTCTTAGACCACTGAACCAGGTTGTCTGTAGTGACTCCTCTAGCACTGAGATGCAGTGTCTTAGACCACTGAACCAGGTTGTCTGTAGTGACTCCTCTAGCACTGAGATGCAGTGTCTTAGACCACTGAACCAGGTTGTCTGTAGTGACTCCTCTAGCACTGAGATGCAGTGTCTTAGACCACTGAACCAGGTTGTCTGTAGTGACTCCTCTAACACTGAGATGCAGTGTCTTAGACCACTGAACCAGGTTGTCTGTAGTGACTCCTCTAACACTGAGATGCAGTGTCTTAGACCACTGAACCAGGTTGTCTGTAGTGACTCCTCTAGCACTGAGATGCAGTGTCTTAGACCACTGAACCAGGTTGTCTGTAGTGACTCCTCTAGCACTGAGATGCAGTGTCTTAGACCACTGAACCAGGTTGTCTGTAGTGACTCCTCTAGCACTGAGATGCAGTGTCTTAGACCACTGAACCAGGTTGTCTGTAGTGACTCCTCTAGTACTGAGATGCAGTGTCTTAGACCACTGAACCAGGTTGTCTGTAGTGACTCCTCTAGCACTGAGATGCAGTGTCTTAGACCACTGAACCAGGTTGTCTGTAGTGACTCCTCTAGCACTGAGATGCAGTGTCTTAGACCACTGAACCAGGTTGTCTGTAGTGACTCCTCTAGCACTGAGATGCAGTGTCTTAGACCACTGAACCAGGTTGTCTGTAGTGACTCCTCTAGCACTGAGATGCAGTGTCTTAGACCACTGAACCAGGTTGTCTGTAGTGACTCCTCTAGCACTGAGATGCAGTGTCTTAGACCACTGAACCAGGTTGTCTGAAGTGACTCCTCTAGCACTGAGATGCAGTGTCTTAGACCACTGAACCAGGTTGTCTGTAGTGACTCCTCTAGCACTGAGATGCAGTGTCTTAGACCACTGAACCAGGTTGTCTGTAGTGACTCCTCTAGCACTGAGATGCAGTGTCTTAGACCACTGAACCAGGTTGTCTGTAGTGACTCCTCTAGTACTGAGATGCAGTGTCTTAGACCACTGAACCAGGTTGTCTGTAGTGACTCCTCTAACACTGAGATGCAGTGTCTTAGACCACTGAACCAGGTTGTCTGTAGTGACTCCTCTAGCACTGAGATGCAGTGTCTTAGACCACTGAACCAGGTTGTCTGTAGTGACTCCTCTAGCACTGAGATGCAGTGTCTTAGACCACTGAACCAGGTTGTCTGTAGTGACTCCTCTAGCACTGAGATGCAGTGTCTTAGACCACTGACCCAGGTTGTCTGTAGTGACTCCTCTAGCACTGAGATGCAGTGTCTTAGACCACTGAACCAGGTTGTCTGTAGTGACTCCTCTAGCACTGAGATGCAGTGTCTTAGACCACTGAACCAGGTTGTCTGTAGTGACTCCTCTAGTACTGAGATGCAGTGTCTTAGACCACTGAACCAGGTTGTCTGTAGTGACTCCTCTAGCACTGAGATGCAGTGTCTTAGACCACTGAACCAGGTTGTCTGTAGTGACTCCTCTAGTACTGAGATGCAGTGTCTTAGACCACTGAACCAGGTTGTCTGTAGTGACTCCTCTAGCACTGAGATGCAGTGTCTTAGACCACTGAACCAGGTTGTCTGTAGTGACTCCTCTAGCACTGAGATGCAGTGCCTTAGACCACTGAACCAGGTTGTCTGTAGTGACTCCTCTAGCACTGAGATGCAGTGTCTTAGACCACTGAACCAGGTTGTCTGTAGTGACTCCTCTAGCACTGAGATGCAGTGTCTTAGACCACTGAACCAGGTTGTCTGTAGTGACTCCTCTAGCACTGAGATGCAGTGTCTTAGACCACTGAACCAGGTTGTCTGTAGTGACTCCTCTAGCACTGAGATGCAGTATCTTAGACCACTGAACCAGGTTGTCTGTAGTGACTCCTCTAGCACTGAGATGCAGTGTCTTAGACCACTGAACCAGGTTGTCTGTAGTGACTCCTCTAGCACTGAGATGCAGTGTCTTAGACCACTGAACCAGGTTGTCTGTAGTGACTCCTCTAGCACTGAGATGCAGTGTCTTAGACCACTGACCCAGGTTGTCTGTAGTGACTCCTCTAGCACTGAGATGCAGTGTCTTAGACCACTGAACCAGGTTGTCTGTAGTGACTCCTCTAGCACTGAGATGCAGTGTCTTAGACCACTGAACCAGGTTGTCTGTAGTGACTCCTCTAGTACTGAGATGCAGTGTCTTAGACCACTGAACCAGGTTGTCTGTAGTGACTCCTCTAGCACTGAGATGCAGTGTCTTAGACCACTGAACCAGGTTGTCTGTAGTGACTCCTCTAGTACTGAGATGCAGTGTCTTAGACCACTGAACCAGGTTGTCTGTAGTGACTCCTCTAGCACTGAGATGCAGTGTCTTAGACCACTGAACCAGGTTGTCTGTAGTGACTCCTCTAGCACTGAGATGCAGTGCCTTAGACCACTGAACCAGGTTGTCTGTAGTGACTCCTCTAGCACTGAGATGCAGTGTCTTAGACCACTGAACCAGGTTGTCTGTAGTGACTCCTCTAGCACTGAGATGCAGTGTCTTAGACCACTGAACCAGGTTGTCTGTAGTGACTCCTCTAGCACTGAGATGCAGTGTCTTAGACCACTGAACCAGGTTGTCTGTAGTGACTCCTCTAGCACTGAGATGCAGTGTCTTAGACCACTGAACCAGGTTGTCTGTAGTGACTCCTCTAGCACTGAGATGCAGTGTCTTAGACCACTGAACCAGGTTGTCTGTAGTGACTCCTCTAACACTGAGATGCAGTGTCTTAGACCACTGAACCAGGTTGTCTGTAGTGACTCCTCTAGCACTGAGATGCAGTGTCTTAGACCACTGAACCAGGTTGTCTGTAGTGACTCCTCTAGCACTGAGATGCAGTGTCTTAGACCACTGAACCAGGTTGTCTGTAGTGACTCCTCTAACACTGAGATGCAGTGTCTTAGACCACTGAACCAGGTTGTCTGTAGTGACTCCTCTAGCACTGAGATGCAGTGTCTTAGACCACTGAACCAGGTTGTCTGTAGTGACTCCTCTAGCACCACTAGGAGCTTAGCTAGCCAATGACACCATGACATTTCCTACAAGCAGGGCCGGTTCTGGCCATTCTGCTGCCCTAGGCTGACAAACAAACTGCGTCCCCTACTAAATGACATTGAAAAGACGTATAAAATACTTTTTTTTTTTTTTTTACCGACGTTGAAGTTAGGTTCAATTTAGGTTCTGAATGAAAGGTGAAAAGACACAATTTATAGACATCTATGTTTGGGCCAAATCAAGGCTCGTTCAGACCGGATAAAATCTGAACTAAACATAGACGTCTGCACCAAGAAAAGACACCCAAAAGACGTCTGCGTCCGTCCGTGCTTACTGGGGTGTAGCCTACCATGTCAGCCCACAATGGAATTTTATTCAGCCCAACATTTGTAAAACAGGCTTTTGCATTGGCTTTATAAGTCAAGATTCCTGTGACAAATCGATTTGAGTCTAATTGCAATGTGTTTACACATCGCCGGCTCTCTTTGTTTCAATTGGTTCCCATTAATTTCAAACATGCCTATTGGTAAAAGTTATTGGTAAAAGGGATATATATATATATATATATATATTATCCAGTCGGAAATCACTCCAAACAGCCTATCCGACTGCTCGAAAGTGGTCCCAAAGCACAGCGTTGCCTCGTGATTTGTTAAAACTGGGGGGGACAAAAATGCTATTTCAGAATGTGGGGGGGACGTGTCCCCAGTGAAAGTTGTGACCCTAGTAAAATCACACCGACAGAAAGGAGAGCTTCATAAAATACCAAGAGGTTGGCAAAGAAAAAAGCAACAACACATTTTCACCACTAGATGGTGATGTAGAGACGTGTGGTTTAGAACACCATTTTCATTGACAAAGTTTTCATTGAATAGAGTCTGTAAATAATGTCAATATTTATATTTTGGTACAGCATTTACAAAGGAGAAAAAAGCCAACGAAAATCAGCCAAATGTATTAGTCCATCGACATTGGATCCCACTTTATTTATTCATATTTAAACATACATCCGACAGTCAAAACCTAATTTTCACCTCAACCTGTCACAACATCTGAACAACATTCTACCTGAGATTCTATTTCTGACACACAGCGATACCTAGAAACTATTTACAGAGAAACTATATCTAAACTAAAGCTTTATTTTGTGTCACAGTTTCATAAAATCTACACTGCCGTGTCTCATAGGAAGATTTCAGAACAACATAATTCTACTACAGCTACAGTTATTTTTACAAAGTATTGCTGTTGCTACATTGAAAAAAAAATGAATAGTTTGATCTAGATATTGATTTGTTTGAGTAGTTCTGCTCATGTTGGTGATCTAAAAGTGTCAACGGTGTCCATGGCTTTCTGACCTAAAACATGGTCTGATATACCAGAGTTCTATGCCATTGTCTGTGTAGACCCAGCTACAGTAAAAGCCTTGATACCAAACAAATGGGTTCTATCTAAAACGATAACATGACAAGACATATCATATCTGTCTAGAGTTCTGTTGAAGAACTGGGGGCCACCTTAACTCCAGATCGGTTTGAGCACTGTCTTTTCCTACTGATGTCCATCTAAATGATAACATGCCAAGACACAACTATTTAGGGTTCATCTGTTGAAGAGCTGCGGATTACTGTAACTCCCTCTCCTTCTCTCTCTTGAGTTCCTTTAAGCTGTACCTTGACTCTATAGGTCGGACATCTGTCTAAAATGATAACATGACAAGACATCTTTTTAGAGTTTGGTTAAAGAAGAGCTAAGGGTGACTGTTACTCCCCCTCTTTTCTTTCTGAACTGCTGCTACTTCCCTTCCGTCTTCCTGGTTCGAGTCCGGCACACAGGAAGTCGCTACATCCACTGCCTCGAAGGACTCTCTGTCCATGGTTTCCAGTTTGAGGGATCCCTTACTGTTCAACTTCTCCAGACGTGGACAGCTGAACCGCCGGGCCCTGCCGCCTTGGCGACTCACAGTTACCCCCTGGGCTGGAGAGGGAGTTGAGTGACAGGCGAGACCCCGTCTCCGTCATCGCCCTGGAGACGTGAGAGTGGGAGGGGGGAAATAGTTGGGAGCCCTGTGGGTGAGGGTCTGGCCCTGTAGTACACCCTGGGGTTCAGTAAGGGTCATTGCTAGACCCTCTGTACATTCCTGGGAAGTCAACGAGGTTGAGCTCCTTCTGTAGGCATCCTTCTCTTTAGTGCCCAGACTTAGATTATAGGCTTCATGAGGATTCAATGAGCCTCTTCTTGAAGCATATTTCTCTTTAGTGCCCAGACTTTAGCTGCTACCTGCTCTTACTCCATCCCATTTTCACTAAGATCCTTGACTTTTATGATCTCCTCCACCAATCACCCCTCTGTCTCCTCTCCTCCACCAATCACCCCTCTGTCTCCTCTCCTCCACCAATCACCCCTCTGTCTCCTCTCCTCCACCAATCACCCCTCTGTCTCCTCTCCTCCACCAATCACCCCTCTGTCTCCTCTCCTCCACCAAGCACCCCTCTGTCTCCTCTCCTCCACCAATCACCCCTCTGTCTCCTCTCCTCCACCAATCACCCCTCTGTCTCCTCTCCTCCACCAATCACCCCTCTGTCTCCTCTCCTCCACCAAGCACCCCTCTGTCTCCTCTCCTCCACCAATCACCCCTCTGTCTCCTCTCCTCCACCAATCACCCCTCTGTCTCCTCTCCTCCACCAAGCACCCCTCTGTCTCCTCTCCTCCACCAATCACCCCTCTGTCTCCTCTCCTCCACCAATCACCCCTCTGTCTCCTCTCCTCCACCAATCACCCCTCTGTCTCCTCTCCTCCACCAATCACCCCTCTGTCTCCTCTCCTCCACCAATCACCCCTCTGTCTCCTCTCCTCCACCAATCACCCCTCTGTCTCCTCTCCTCCACCAATCACCCCTCTGTCTCCTCTCCTCCACCAATCACCCCTCTGTCTCCTCTCCTCCACCAATCACCCCTCTGTCTCCTCTCCTCCACCAAGCACCCCTCTGTCTCCTCTCCTCCACCAATCACCCCTCTGTCTCCTCTCCTCCACCAAGCACCCCTCTGTCTCCTCTCCTCCACCAAGCACCCCTCTGTCTCCTCTCCTCCACCAATCACCCCTCTGTCTCCTCTCCTCCACCAATCACCCCTCTGTCTCCTCTCTCTCGACCTGTCTCCCCTCCACCACCAAGCACCCCTTTGTCTCCTCCTTGAAAGCGTTGACAGATGAAGAGATGATGGAGCCTGTACCCTCCCACTGACTGGGGTACAAGGCCTGCTCTGAGTCCCACTATCTGGGGTATGATGCCTGCTCTGAGTCCCACTGTCTGGGGTATGAGGCCTGCTCTGAGTCCCACTGTCTGGGGTATGATGCATGCTCTGAGTCCCACTGTCTGGGGTAGGGCGCCTGCTCTGAGTCCCACTGTCTGGGGTATGAGGCCTGCTCTGAGTCCCACTGTCTGGGTTATTATTGGAAAGCCAGGAGCTGCAACCTAGTTCTAGTATCCCTCCGGGTTTGAAAGACCCTGAGTATACATCAACACTACCTCTGGACTGCACGTAGTTGACCAGTCCGTTACTCGGCGAGTAGTCCTTGGTCCGCGTGCTGGGGAGGTTGATGACCGTGGAGTAGATATCTCTGAGGTTGATGACCGTGGAGTAGATATCTCTGAGGTTGATGACCGTGGAGTAGATATCTCTGAGGTTGATGACCGTGAAGTAGATATCTCTGAGGTTGATGACCGTGGAGTAGATATCTCTGAGGTTGATGACTTTGGTCTTCTGCTCTCTGTTCTTGTGAAGCACAGCGTTTTCACCGATTAAGATAAATATGTCTATCCCCATTACTAAGAGGCCAAACACCTTGAGGTTGTCTGAGTACAGATAGTTGTCCAGGAACTCAGAGAAAAACCCACCTGAAGGATGGGAAGAATAGGGGAGGGGGGAGAAGTCCTTGAGAACACATTCCCTTTTATAATAATGACCTCACCAAGATGTCAGTTTAGTCTTGTACCATCTTCTATAAAAAATATCTTATTAAAAAAAGAACCCACCTGAGGGACGAGGAGGAGGAGGAGGAGGAGGAGGAGGAGGAGGGGTAGATGCCGATACGATTAACATGTACAAGTACAGGTAAACTTCCATTGACAACAGCATTTGTCTGGTTCATCAACTCCCCAACAGTGTGGTTGGTCAACTCCCCAACAGTGTGGTTGGTCAACTCCTCAACAGTGTGGTTGGTCAACTCCCCAAGAGTCTGGTTGGTCAACTCCCCAACAGTCTGGTTGGTCAACTCCCCAAGAGTCTGGTTGGTCAACTCCCCAAGAGTCTGGTTGGTCAACTCCCCAACAGTCTGGTTGGTCAACTCCCCAAGAGTCTGGTTGGTCAACTCCCCAACAGTCTGGTTGGTCAACTCCCCAACAGTGTGGTTGGTCAACTCCCCAAGAGTCTGGTTGGTCAACTCCCCAACAGTCTGGTTGGTCAACTCCCCAAGAGTCTGGTTGGTCAACTCCCCAACAGTCTGGTTGGTCAACTCCCCAACAGTGTGGTTGGTCAACTCCCCAACAGTGTGGTTGGTCAACTCCCCAACAGTGTGGTTGGTCAACTCCCCAAGAGTCTGGTTGGTCAACTCCCCAACAGTCTGGTTGGTCAACTCCCCAACAGTCTGGTTGGTGTTGATATTTACAATTACTCGAGAAGGAGACAAGTCATAACTCACGACCAGGTGGAATTGATATTCAGTCAAGCGATTTATTTGATGCAAAGATATTTGGTAACTCGTGCACGGGCTCGTTCCTTCAGCTCTTAGGGAGTCGTCCGGAACAAAGAGAGCTCCTAAACACGTGGCACACATATTTATACAGAGCAATAGTAATAAAATGACGTAGGTAGATTCACACTCCTGACTGGTCGTTGTTATGGAGGGCAGTCCCTCCTCGGGCAGTATCGACTTCCCATTGGCTCTTGGCAGTGTTCTTTGTCCTCGGAGTCCAGCCCTCATAAGTCTGTGTGTGTTTAGGATTAGATATTCTAAAAGATGTGTGTAATACAGGTTGTGTAATGTTTCGAGCTAATGTGTGTAATACAGCGTTGGTAATAAGCGACATCAAGAATATATTTATTACATTGGTCAACTCCCCAAGAGTCTGGTTGGTCAACTCCCCAACAGTCTGGTTGGTCAACTCCCCAACAGTCTGGTTGGTCAACTCCCCAACAGTCTGGTTGGTCAACTGAGAACTGAGAAGTGAGGCTGGATAAAATATTTTTTAAAAAAACAGGCAATTCAAATGAGTGGTCCTAACTTCGCCCATGCTCTAGCAAGGTTTTCCAACACACAGCTTTGACACCTATGGCAGTATCTATGTTGGTCTACTGTACTTCAAACAACTGTACAATTCTACTGCTATCGGTGAATTCTTACTACACAGAGAATTATGGGTAATGTTGTTTAGTACACAATGTTACGCACAACCACCACATAGTCAAAGATGGTTTAGTATGAAAATGCCTAGAAACTGCTTTTCCAATTGAAATCCCCGATCATACTTGTAGGTGATGTCATGGCAACGTGAACTAGCTAAGCTCATGTGCAGAAGCAAGTCACCGGGTGTAACGGTCGCGATTCGCCGAACTACGTATTGGCTCGAATCTAAGTTGTGCCTTTAGAAATCGAGAAAATTCATCCAACATGCTACCCACCACCACTACCTCGTTTTAAACTAGATACAATACACAAAGCATTATGGGTACTGTAGTCCAACATGCTACCCACCACCACTACCTCGTTCTAAACTAGATACAATACACAAAGCATTATGGGTACTGTAGTCCATGCTACCCACCACCACTACCTCGTTCTAAACTAGATACAATACACAAAGCATTATGGGTACTGTAGTCCAACATGCTACCCACCACCACCACCACCACCACATTGTTCTAAACTAGATACAATACACAAAGCATTGTGGGTACTGTAGTCCATAATGCGACCCACCACCACAGCGTTCTCAACTAGGTACAATATAGAAAGCATTATGGGTACTGTAGTCCAACATGCTACCCACCACCACCATATTGTTCTAAACTAGATACAATATACAAAGCAGTATGGGTACTGTAGTCCAACATGCTCCAACTCTCTCCCTCCCACTCTCTCTCCCTCCAACTCTATCCCTCTCACTCTCTCTCCCTCCCACTCTCTCCCTCCCACTCTCTCCCTCCCACTCTCTCTCCCTCAAACTCTATCCCTCTCACTCTCTCTCCCTCCCACTCTCTCCCTCCCACTCTCTCCCTCCAACCCTCTCCCTCCCACTCTCTCCCTCCCACTCTATCCCTCCCACTCTCTCCCTCCCACTCTCTCTCCCTCCCACTCTCTCTCTCTCTCCCTCCCACTCTCTCCCTCCCACTCTCTCCCTCCCACTCTCTCTCTCTCCCTCCCAGTCTCTCCCTCCCACTCTCTCCCTCCCACTCTCTCTCTCTCCCTCCCAGTCTCTCCCTCCCACTCTCTCCCTCCCACTCTATCCCTCCCACTCTCTCCCTCCCACTCTCCCCCTCCCACTCTCTCCCTCCCACTCTCCCTCCCACTCTCTATCCCTCCCACTCTCTCCCTCCCACTCTCTCTCCCTCCCACTCTCTCTCTCTCTCCCTCCCACTCTCTCCCTCCCACTCTCTCCCTCCCACTCTCTCCCTCCCACTCTCTCCCTCCCACTCTCTCCCTCCCACTCTCTCCCTCCCACTCTCTCCCTCCCACTCTCTCCCTCCCACTCTCTCTCCCTCCCACTCTCTCCCTCCCACTCTCTCCCTCCCACTCTCTCTCCCTCCCACTCTCTCCCTCCCACTCTCTCTCCCTCCCACTCTCTCCCTCCCACTCTATCCATTCTACTATTTTAAATCATAAACTCAAGACAGTAAATCATACTGTTATCCATCTAGAGTATCATGTTATTCCATACCAATATTCTGTTATCATCTAGAGTTTCCTGATTGTCTTTGGTCCCAAATGGCACCCTATTAGATAGGGAATAGTTTGCCATTTGGAACACAGCCCTGATTTTCTTAATTATGCAGAAAGACTCATGTCTGGTTCACCACTGACTCCCTCAGTAGGTGTTCAATCACACGAATCCAGCATTATCCTTGTTCATTATCCTTGTTCATTATCCTTGTTCATTATCCTTGTTCATTATCCTTGTTCTAAGGCTCACATTCATCAATAACTTTTCACTCAAATTATTATTCACAGTGGCAACTAGGGATTTAATGTGATATTGACTGGCCTGTCTGACAGTCATATAACTAAAACAAGAGGCAGCATGATATCAGGACTACGACCACGAGGCTGAAGATGGAACAATAATTATCTGGTATTTGTCTTTGTTAGTATTTGTGTTGGAAGTACAGTTCAGACATACAGTCGTTAGTTTACATACACTTAGGTTGAAGTCATTAAAACTCATGTTTCAACCACTCCACAGATTTCATGTTAACAAACTATAGTTTTGGCAAGTCAGTTAGGACTTGAGTAAATTAGAGGTGTACCTGTGGATGTATTTCAAGGCCAACCTTCAAACTCAGTGCCTCTTTGCTCGACATCATGGGAAAATCTAAAGAAATCAGCAAAGACCTCAGAAAATTTCCAAATGCCTGAAGATACCACGTTCATCTGTACAAACAATAGTACGCAAGTATAAACACCAAAGGACCATGCAGCCGTCATACCGCTCATGAAGGAGACGCGTTCTGTCTCCGAGAGATGAACGTACTTTGGTGCGAAAAGTGCAAATCATCCTTTTGAAGATGCTGGAGGAAACGGGTACAAAAGTATCTATATCCACAGTAAAACGAGTCCTATATCGACATAACCTGAAAGGCCGCTCAGCAAGGAAGAACCCACTGCTCCAAAACCGCCATAAAAAGCCAGACTAAGGTTTGCAACTGCACATGGGTACAAAGATCGTACTTTTTGGAGGAATGTCCTCTGGTCTGATGAAACAAAAATAGAACTGTTTGGCCATAATGACCAAAGTTATGTTTGGAGGAAAAAGGGGGAGGCTTGCAAGCCGAAGAACACCATCCCAACCGTGAAGCACGGGGGTGGCAGCATCATGTTGTGGGGGTGCTTTGCTGCAGGAGGGACTGGTGCACTTCACAAAATAGATGTTATCATGAGGAAGGAAAATTATGTGGATATATTGAAGCAACATCTCAAGACATCAGTCAGGAAGTTAAAGCTTCGTCGCAAATAGGTCTTCCAAATGGACAATGACCCCAAGCATACTTCCAAAGTTGTGGCAAAATGTCTTAAGGACAACAAAGTCAAGGTATTGGAGTGGCCATCACAAAGCCCTGACCTCAATCCTATAGAACATGTTGTGGGCAGAACTGAAAAAGCGTGTGCGAGCAAGGAGGCCTACAAACCTGACTCAGTTACACCAGTTCTGTCAGGAGGAATGGGCCAAAATTCACCCAACGTATTGTGGGAAGCTTGTGGAAGGCTACGTTTTAAGTGTGGTGAATTGCACCATAGCCTAAATATCAAGCTAGTATAAATCTCCGACGGTTAAACATGCAGTACATCAAACAACATAAATCCTATCAACTGACGTCTTACCAGAGAATGGTTTATGGTCGCGCATCCTCCAAAGCGTGCGTCGTGTCTGTAATGTAATCCGCCGGTCTCCCTGTGCTCTGCTCTTTCTCCTAGGCGCGTCTCTGTGGAACCAAAGCTGCAATATTGAGTGGTCCTCAACTGTACAAGGCTTACAACGTACCACAAGCGGCGGAGGAAACAGCTGCATTTACATCTGACATGATTATTGGGCAATTTGGAAATCAATTCTGTACAACATCCATAATCTTTACTTTACCTTCTGCTTCCTCCTTCACAAAAACATCGTTGTTCATCCTGTTTCTAAAAATATTTAGATTTACAGTAACACTTTATTAGGCCGTCATTTTAAATAATAATTTATTCTTAACTGACTTGCCTAGTTAAATAAAGGTTAAATAAAATAAATACATATTTTATCTGAGAAGCATGGTAGAATATCAATGTTTTTTTTCCCCTACTAAGTTTTACAGGGCTACCTAGCCTGTAGACTAGCGTCTGAGAATCATGACTATGACATCAACTGCTTTGATCTGCTTTACTCTGCTGTACAGTAAATCAATGATAGTTGAAATCACAGTGATTTATTAACAACTGACATCATTAAGGGATCATAGCTTTTACCTGGTCAGTCTGTCATGGAAAGAGATGTTTTGTGCACTCAGTGTATCTCCAACAGTTAGCCAGCCAGACAGGTTTTACAAGGATACACCTCCTTCCTGCAATGGAGTGTAAAGCCTGGGCTGCGTCATAGAACTATGGTATCAATGTGAGGAGGAGAGAATGCTTTCATCTGCTATCCTCTGTAATGTATGTAACCTCTACAGGGAGACACATCCAATGGTGAGGAAAAGAACTGTTAAACCCCTCGCTTTCTCTTTCTGTCTGTCTTTCTCCCTTTCTCTCTCTCTCTCTCTCTCTCTCTCTCTCTCTCTCTCCATCTCTCTCTCTCTCTCTCTCTCTCTCTCTCCATCTCTCTCGCTCCCTCTCCAATACAAACCAGAAACTAATGGGCCCTCAAACACACATTCTAAGAGACCTTTTCCCAAGAGTTGATCTTTGGCAACACAATTGTTCACAAATGTCTTCTCGCCATAGGAAGAAAAGGTAGAAGTTTGATGAAATATTGAACCTGTCAGTTCCTATTCTGTTGCCTGTAGGTGTGCTCGGCGGCCGTTCAGCCATGGCAACTGTTTCATAATGACTATAACTTAATATTTTTCACACAGTATTTGACTATAACTTAATATTTTTCACACAGTATTTGACTATAACTTAATATTTTCCATACAGTATTTGACTTTAACTTGACATGCACCATGTTTTATAATTTGTTTCCAATGGCAGGTTGTGAGTATGTTGAGAAATGGTCATGGTTCTTATGAAGGACCCGAGGCACTGAGCAGTAATATGAAGACATTCCTTTTATTCGTAAGCAAAATAACAAAGGAGAGAAGAGTTGTCCAGACAACCCTACCGTCACTAGGCAACCCTACCGTCAGGCCCCGACAGTTAACCAAACCCAAACATAGAGATGCCCAGACAACCCATGATTTTGTGTTGTACTTTAGTCAATTGGAAATGTGCTTAGAATTTTGAAAACACTGCCTTTTTGAATATGTTTTTTTAGTTTTGTATGAAGAGTTGTGAAAATGTACTGGACCAAAGTGATTGAAAATAACTGAAGGCTGGGGATAGGGAGGTATTGTATAGGCCCCTAGCTACCAACACATGTAAACCATGCCTGAGGAACATACAGCCCCTACCTACCGACACATGTAAACCATGCCTGAGGAACATACAGCCCCTACCTACCGACACATATAAACCATGCCTGAGGAACATACAGCCCCTACCTACCGACACATGTAAACCATGCCTGAGGAACATACAGCAGACCTTCTTCAGAAGTCCTTTAACTGGTCATAATATTGGAGGATATTTAAAGACTCTATACAATGATACAAGTAGTCCAAAGTCTAAGTGTGAGGTTATTTAAAGGTTATATATATAAATGGGTTAGCTGAAAACGATGTGCACACTTCCATGAGGCATAAGTCAGTATGTTGTGATTCTGGATGGCCAGATTGCTAGCAAGAATGACAAGAAACTGCCATATGGGGAATCGTAAGTGGCTCGTTTCAGCTCGTTTAATACCATGTCTTGTTTTGAGGTGTTTTGACTGATTTCATTTCAATGCTAATATGGCTAAAATTCACTAGCTAACAATAACTGTAAAGATGTATTTCAGAGACAACAAATGGTCTGCCTGTCTGTCTGTCTGTTTGCTAGCTTGCCTGTTTGTCTGCCTGCCTGTCAGTCTGCCTGTCCGTCTGCCTGTCTGTCCGTCTGCCTGCCTGCCTGCCTGCCTGCCTGCCTGCCTGCCTGCCTGCCTGTCTGTCTGTCTGTCTGTCTGTCTGTCTGTCTGTCTGTCTGTCTGTCTGTCTGTCTGTCTGTCTGTCTGTCTGTCTGTCCATCTATTATTGATCCATCTACATATCCTCTATACACCCATCTACATATCCTCTATATACCCATCTACATATCCCCCATATATCCATCTACATATCCCCTAAACACCCATCTACATATCCCCTATATACCCATCTACATATCCCCTATATACCCATCTACATATCCCCTATATACCCATCTACATATCCCCCATATATCCATCTACATATCCCCTATATACCCATCTCCATATCCTCTATATACCCATCTAGATATCCCCTATATACCCATCTACATATCCCCTAAACACCCATCTACATATCCCCTATATATCCATCTACATATCCCCTATATACCCATCTACATATCCCCTATATACCCATCTACATATCCCCCATATATCCATCTACATATCCACTATATACCCATCTAGATATCCCCTATATACCCATCTACATATCCCCTATATACTCATCTACATATCCTCTATATACCCATCTACATATCCCTATATACCCATCTACATATCCCCTATATACCCATCTACATATCCTCTATATACTCATCTACATATCCCCTATATACCCATCTACATATCCCCTATATACCCATCTAGATATCCCCTATATACCCATCTACATATCCCCTATATACTCATCTACATATCCTCTATATACCCATCTAGATATCCCCTATATACCCATCTACATATCCCCTATATACTCATCTACATATCCTCTATATACCCATCTAGATATCCCCTATATACCCATCTACATATCCCCTAAACACCCATCTACATATCCCCTATATACCCATCTACATATCCCCTATATACCCATCTACATATCCCCTATATACCCATCTCCATATCCTCTATACACCCATCTAGATACCCCCTATATACCCATCTACATATCCCCTATATACTCATCTACATATCCTCTATATACCCATCTAGATATCCCCTATATACCCATCTACATATCCCCTATATACTCATCTACATATCCTCTATATACCCATCTACATATCCTCTATATACCCATCTACATATCCCCTATATACCCATCTCCATATCCTCTATATACCCATCTACATATCCCCTATATACCCATCTCCATATCCTCTATATATCCATCTACATATCCCCTATATACCCATCTACATATCCTCTATATACCCATCTACATATCCCCTATATACCCATCTACATATCCCCTATATACCCATCTACATATCCCCTATATACTCATCTACATATCCTCTATATACCCATCTCCATATCCTCTATATACCCATCTACATATCCCCTATATACCCATCTACATATCCCCTATATTTCCATCTACATATCCCCTATATACTCATCTACATATCCTCTATATACCCATCTACATATCCTCTATATACCCATCTCCATATCCTCTATATACCCATCTACATATCCCCTATATACCCATCTACATATCCCCTATATACCCATCTACATATCCCCTATATACTCATCTACATATCCTCTATATACCCATCTACATATCCCCTATATACCCATCTACATATCCTCTATATACCCATCTACATATCCTCTATATACTATATAATTGCCATTTCTGGATTGTTTCTTCATATCCCCTGGTCTGCTGTTCATGTGTCTAAGTCCCTGAGGCGGCCCTATTGTCCTCTGTGGAGACTGACTGACTACACTGGACCCGGTCCAGACTGGCCAAACATACAGTACTGCTGGCTCAGCCCTTCTGTACAACACAGACACATGCACAGCCATGCTGGTGTTTAAAACCTCTAAGGGACCATATGCTATGATAGTGTATCCACTGCCTTTTACTCCCTTTCCAGCCATTATTATGAGTTGTCCTCCCTTCAGCACCCTCTTGTGGCACACACACACCCACACACAAACGCACATGGTGCAGATAAAAAATACAGAGAGTAAACAGCGCTCCCTGCTGGTAATGGTTAATGTAACATGTCTCATGTGGCACACGCTCAATAGAGAAGTCCAGGAATAATGTTTCCTACTCTACAGTGATACCTATTGAACCAGGGGAGGCTGGTGGCACCTTAAT
Organism: Thymallus thymallus; assembly: GCA_023634145.1. Classification (NCBI taxonomy): domain Eukaryota; kingdom Metazoa; phylum Chordata; class Actinopteri; order Salmoniformes; family Salmonidae; genus Thymallus; species Thymallus thymallus. The sequence continues at coordinate 2,019,582 of CM042383.1, forward strand.
TGTAGGGGAGGATGGGCTCGTGGTAATGACACATGGTTTATATGTGTTTGATGCCATTCCATTCGCTCCGTTCTGGCCATTAATATGAGCTGTCCTCCCATCAGCAGCCTCCACTGTACTGAAGATATGCTGCTATCACACTGTGAGCCAAGGCACACACAGTAGGTATATCACATATGATTGACTATGATTGACAGTAGCATGACTGACATGATAGCCACCTCATTGTCTGTCTGTCTGTCTGTCTGTCTGTCTGTCTGTCTGTCTGTCTGTGAATCCCACTGTCTGCCTGTCTTTCTGTCTGTCTACATAACTGTAATGATAAACTATAGTCTACATAACTATAATGATAAACTATAGTCTACATAACTATAATGATAAACTATAGTCTACATAACTATAATGATAAACTATAGTCTACATAACTATAATGATAAACTATAGTCTACATAACTATAATGATAAACTATAGTCTACATAACTATAATGATCAACTATAGTCTACATAACTATAATGATAAACTATAGTCTACATAACTATAATGATAAACTATAGTCTACATAACTATAATGATAAACTATAGTCTACATAACTATAATGATAAACTAAGGTCTACATAACTATAATGATAAACTATAGTCTACATAACTATAATGATAAACTAAGGTCTACATAACTGTAATGATAAACTATAGTCTACATAACTATAATGATAAACTATAGTCTACATAACTATAATGATCAACTATAGTCTACATAACTATAATGATAAACTATAGTCTACATAACTATAATGATAAACTATAGTCTACATAACTATAATGATAAAGTATAGTCTACATAACTATAATGATAAACTATAGTCTACATAACTATAATGATCAACTATAGTCTACATAACTATAATGATAAACTATAGTCTACATAACTATAATGATAAACTATAGTCTACATAACTATAATGATAAACTATAGTCTACATAACTATAATGATAAACTATAGTCTACATAACTGTAATGATAAACTATAGTCTACATAACTATAATGATAAACTATAGTCTACATAACTGTAATGATAAACTATAGTCTACATAACTATAATGATAAACTATAGTCTACATAACTATAATGATAAACTAAGGTCTACATAACTATAATGATAAACTAAGGTCTACATAACTATAATGATAAACTATAGTCTACATAACAATAATGATTATTATAGTGTGTTTGCATGCCCAGTGTGTGTATGTGTGTATATGTGTGCATTTCCAGTAGGTGTGTGTGTGTGTGTGTCTGTGTGTGTGTGTGTGTGTGTGTGTGTGTGTGTGTGTGTCTGTGTCTGTGTGTGTGTGTGTGTGTCTGTGTGTGTGTGTGTGTGTGTGTGTGGCCCAGATATAGGCCCAGACAACATCTGGTATGCCCCCAGCAGCTCAAGCCAAGCCCAGCTTCCACACCACACAGTTCTCTCTCTCTCTCTCTCTCTCTCTCTCTCTCTAACACACCTCCCTCTCTTCCCCTCTCCCCTTTGTCCTTGTGTAAAGAGGAATAATCTGATGAGCTGAGTGATGAAACATGAGTCTCCCTCCCTCCCTCCTCCCTCCCTCTCTCCCTCTCTCCCTCCCTCCCTCCCCTCTTCCTTCCTTCCTCCCTCCCTCCCTCCCTCCCTCCCTCCCTCCCTCCCTCCCTCCCTCCCTCCCTCCCTCCCTCCCTCCCCTTTCTATGCCTCCCTCCCTCCCCTCTCTCTGCCCCTCCTCCCCTCTCTCAGATCCCTCTGTCCATGTGTGAAATATAAAAACATGCCCAGTGTACTACCGTCTCAGAGCCCGCCTGCGGTGCTGACCAGCTGGAGAGGAGACCTGCTGCTGCGGTGGCTTAGTGATGCTGTGCCAAGGACTCCTGTCCCTCGTCCAACAGACCTGCTCTGCAGGAGATGACTGGAGACAACAGACCTGCTCTGGAGATGACTGGAGACAACAGACCTGCTTTGCAGGAGATGACTGGAGACAACAGACCTGCTCTGCAGGAGATGACTAGAGACAACAGACCTGCTCTGGAGGAGATGACTGGAGACAACAGACCTGCTCTGCAGGAGATGACTAGAGACAACAGGAGCTTGTGGATGATGTAAAGGAGTCTCCATTTTGGACAGGAACCATAGGTGACACTTTTTTGTTACAGCCCAGCACTAACACAACATACACCTGGGCTTGATGATTAGTTGATTTCTTGGATCAGATGTGTTTAGTGCAGGGCTGGAACGAACATGTACAACATGACAAACCATGTGTTCACTTCAGTCATTTGATGAATTTGATCATCAATATAATCAATAAAGTCTCTGCAGCTCAAAGCCATAAGACTGCTGAACAATTCATCACATGGCCACCCAGACTATTTACATGTATTATCTATGTATAGTCACTTTACCCCTACCCACCTACATGTACAAATGACCTCAACTACCTTGTACCCCCGCAAAATGACTCGGTACTGGTACCCCTGTATATAGCCTCCTCACATTGACTCTCGACTGGTACTTCCTGTATATAGTCTCCTCACATTGACTCTGTACTGATACCCCTGTATATAGCCTCCTCACATTGACTCTGTACCGGTACCCCTGTATATAGCCTCCTCACAATGACTCGGTACCGGTACCCCTGTATATAGCCTCCTCACATTGACTCGGTACCGGTACCCCTGTATATAGCCTCCTCACATTGACTCTGTACTGGTACCCCTGTATATAGCCTCCTCACATTGACTCGGTACCGGTACCCCTGTATATAGCTTCCTCACATTGACTCGGTAACGGTACCCCTGTATATAGCCTCCTCACATTGACTCTGTACTGGTACCCCTGTATATAGCCTCCTCACATTGACTCGGTACCGGTACCCCTGTATATAGCCTCCTCACATTGTAACAAATAAAATGTGACTTTATTTGATTTTAAGTACTCTGGTTTCTAGACTGCTAATCTGAATCTCCCCACTAGATGTCCCTATAACATCATGTCTTACAGCAACATGTTTTACTGTATGGTAACTACATCAACAGACCATTGGACTCATACAAGCTGAAAAAACAACAACACCACCAATAATATTTATACTGTAGATACATTTATGTTTTAGTGGAATTTATCCATCATACAATGTGTTCAGAAAACATATGCTCACAACACCGCAATCAATCAATCAATCAATCAATCAACCCAATCACATCAACAAACTACACTTAAACTGTCATTCACCATTATTACATACAGACTGAAAATAAATAATGTACAGAGATATTTACAATATGAAACACAATGGAAATGCACAAAACACTTTGAATCCCTGGAAACAGGAAGTATAGAATGCAGGTGAATTTAGATTGTGCCCATAGAAATAGAATAATGGCCGCCGGTCCACCCATTACAGACCCATTCACCTGAATGGTGATACCACTACAGACCCATTGACTTGAATGGTGATACCACTACAGACCCATTGACCTGAACGGGGATCCCACTACAGACCCATTGACCTGAATGGGGATCCCATTACAGACCCATTCACCTGAATGGTGATCCCATTACAGACCCATTGACTTGAATGGCGATCCGTTCTAGTGATTCTATTTCTATGATTGTGCCAACTCCCTTCAGTTTGTGATGCCATAATTAATAACCACTAACAATAATATTCTGTCTATAATTCCTATTTTGCAGGACATACAGTAGAGTAACATTTAGGCATTTTAACTTCTAGTAAAACATGATTTGGACGGAGAGAGATATAAAACAAACACGTTACGCACAGTATAGATCATATTCCACAAGAAATGGGAAAGTATTGATGCATGTTGTTGTTGTTGTCTTCTGATGTGGATATAAAGGCATAGAAAAACCACAGGAACACAAGTGATAGAGAGAGGCACCCTGTCCCAAATTGACCACTGACCCCTAGACACTTCTCTCCTAACCCCTAGTAACGGTGTTGATCTGAGGGTATTGAATAGGTTTAAGCTACATAGTGAAAGGTGGAGCTATTACCATATTGCTAACACCTCATCTCAAATCTACACGTGTCTTGATAGAATCAGAATCTCCTTTATTAGATAAGTACAGTTGAAGTCGGAAGTTTACATACACCTTAGCCAAATACATTTAAACTCAGTTTTTCACAATTCCTGACATTTAATACTGTATCCTTCCTGATAGCAGATAGACATACTGATGGTAATATATATAGAGACTGTATCCTTCCTGATAGCAGATAGACAGATACTGATGGTAATATATAGAGACTGTATCCTTCCTGATAGCAGATAGACAGATACTGATGGTAATATATATAGAGACTGTATCCTTCCTGATAGCAGATATACAGATACTGATGGTAATATATAGAGACTGTATCCTTCCTGATAGCAGATATACAGATACTGATGGTAATATATAGAGACTGTATCCTTCCTCATCTGGCTGATCAAACTAAGAAAGAGAGATATATGTGTGTGTGTGTGTGCTTGCTGTGTTGCCTTGCTCCAGTTATTTGACCATTATAACACTGGTCGGTCGGTGCTGCAGTCTTTTGTAAAGTCCCAAACCCCTTCAGTCCAGTCTAGTTCTGCGTCCAGGCTTAGACTTCTGTTTATCCAGAGTTCTAGTACTCCAGAGGCACTTCATAGCAGAACTTGTACTGATCCTGTAGAACAGAAATAAACAAGAGGTTAGTATTATTCACCATTGATCTGATCTAGGCTACATAAACAATGATCTGATCTAGGCTACATAAACACGGATCTGATCTAAGGCTACATAAACACGGATCTGATCTAGGTTACATCAATACTGATCTGATCTAGGCTACATAAACACGGATCTGATCTAGGCTACATAAACATTGATCTGATCTAGGTTACATAAACACTGATCTGATCTAGGTTACATAAATACTGATCTGATCTAGGCTACATAAACACTGATCTGATCTAGGCTACATAAACACTGATCTGATCTAGGCTACATAAACATTGATCTGATCTAGACTACATAAACACGGATCTGATCTAGACTACATAAACACGGATCTGATCTAGGCTGCATAAACATTGATCTGATCTAGGCTACATAAACACGGATCTGATCTAGACTACATAAACACGGATCTGATCTAGACCACATAAACACGGATCTGATCTAGACTTCATAAACACGGATCTGATCTAGGCTACATAAACATTGATCTGATCTAGGCTACATAAACACGGATCTCATCTAGACTACATAAACACGGATCTGATCTAGACTACATAAATGCTGATCTGATCTAGGCTACATAAACACTGATCTCATCTAGACTACATAAACACGGATCTGATCTAGACTACATAAACACGGATCTGATCTAGACTACATAAACACGGATCTGATCTAGACTACATAAACACGGATCTGATCTAGACTACATTAACACGGATCTGATCTAGACTACATAAACACGGATCTGATCTAGGATACATAAACATTGACACAATACATTGGACAGGATATTGTGCTGTCTTGTCATGACTTGACACTAGGAGTTCTCCGTAGTGTTAATTTTACAGAATGTGTTCTTACCAGTAGATCGACCATGTTGGGTTTGTTGTTCCTTAGTGTTTTGACGGCATGGAACACGTCTACAGAACGTTGATGTTGTAACATCTCACACACGATGCTGATGGCACAGAACGTCCCACTGCGACCTCCTCCGTTACTGCAGGGAGGGATAGGGGGCGGGAGAGCGAGAGATAGAGAGAGAGAGAGAGTGTGGGGAGGTGATACATTCTAATCATTACAGATAGAAATGTAATGAATAGAGCTAACACAATTCCTTATGGAGTCACAAGGCAAAGGGCTATGGTGGAAGTGGGGAATAACGTCTACATCCTCTAACTCCTCTAACTACTAACTCCTCTAACTACACTAACTCCTCTAACTACACTAACTCCTCTAACTACACTAACTCCTCTAACTACACTAACTCCTCTAACTCCTCTAACTCCTCTAACTACACTAACTCCTCTAACTACACTAATTCCTCTAACTACTAACTCCTCTAACTAACTAACTCCTCTATCTACACTAACTCCTCTAACTACACTAACTCCTCTAACTACACTAACTCCTCTAACTACACTAACTCCTCTAACTCCTCTAACTACACTAACTCCTCTAACTCCTCTATCTACACTAACTCCTCTAACTACACTAACTCCTCTAACTACACTAACTCCAATAACTACTAACTCCTCTAACTACACTAACTCCTCTAACTACACTAACTCCTCTAACTACACTAACTCCTCTAACTACACTAACTCCTCTATCTACACTAACTCCTCTAACTACACTAACTCCTCTAACTACACTAACTCCAATAACTACTAACTCCTCTAACTACACTAACTCCTCTAACTACACTAACTCCTCTAACTACACTAACTCCAATAACTACTAACTCCTCTAACTACACTAACTCCTCTAACTACAATAATTCCTCTAACTACTAACTCCTCTAACTACTAACTCCTCTAACTCCTCTAACTACTAACTCCTCTAACTACACTAACTGCTCTAACTCCTCTAACTACTAACTCCTCTAACTACACTAACTCCACTAACTCCTCTAACTACTAACTCCTCTAACTACTAACTCCTCTAACTCCTCTAACTACTAACTCCTCCAACTACTAACTCCTCTAACTCCTCTAACTACTAACTCCTCCAACTACTAACTCCTCTAACTACTAACTCCTCTAACTACACTAACTACTAACTCCTCTAACTCCTCTAACTACTAACTCCTCTAACTCCTCTAACTCCTCCAACTACTAACTCCTCTAACTACACTAACTCCTCTAACTCCTCTAATTCCTCCAACTACTAACTCCTCTAACTCAGACAATACTACTCTAACTAACTCCTCTAAATACTCTAACTACTAACTCCTCTAACTCCTCTAACTACTAACTCCTCTAACTACACTAACTACACTAACTCCTCTAATTCCTCTAACTACACCAACTCCACTAACTCCTCTAACTCCTCTAACTACTAACTCCTCTAACTACACTAACTCCTCTAACTACTATCTCCTCTAACTACACTAACTACACTAACTCCTCACTCCTCTAACTGTCTAACTACTAACTCCTCTAACTCCTCTAACTACACTAACTACTAACTCCTCTAACTCCTCTAACTACTAACTCCTCTAACTCCTCTAACTACTAACTCCTCTAACTCCTCTAACTCCTCTAACTACACTAACTCCTCTAACTCCTCTAACTCCTCTAACTACTATCTCCTCTAACTACACTAACTCCTCTAACTACACTAACTACACTAACTACACTAACTCCTCTAACTACACTAACTACACTAACTCCTCTAACTCCTCTAACTACACTAACTCCTCTAAGTACTAACTCCTCTAACTACACTAACTCCTCTAACTACTAACTCCTCTAACTACTAACTCCTCTAACTCCTCTAATTCCTCCAACTACTAACTCCTCTAACTCCTCTAACTACACTAACTCCTCTAACTACACTAACTCCTCTAACTCCTCTAACTCCTCTAACTCCTCTAACTACACTAACTCCTCTAACTCCTCTAACTCCTCTAACTACTAACTCCTCTAACTACACTAACTCCTCTAACTACTAACTCCTCTAACTCAGACAGTACTACTCTAACTAACTCCTCTAACTCAGACAGTACTACTCTAACTAACTCCTCTAACTCAGACAGTACTACTCTAACTAACTCCTCTAACTCCTCTAAAATCTCTAACCCCTCTAACTACTACTCTAACTAACTCCTCTAAATACTCTAACTCATACTACGGTAGTTGTGTCCAGGGGCGCAAAGAGGGCGACATGTCCCCCCACATTCTGAAATTTAATTTTTGTCCCCACCAGTCTTATCTGATACAAAACGAGGCAACGGTGTGCTTTAGGACCATGCGGACTCCTCCGAGCAGTCGGGCAGGCAGTTTGGAGTGTTTATCCCCTCCCCCCACTTCTAAAATTAAAATTGTGCCCCTGGTTGGTTGTGCATGTGTCTGTCAGTGACTTACAGATAGCGGAAATACATGTGAGTATGACTTACAGATAATCGTGTGTGTGTATGATTGTGACTTGCAGACAGTGTGTGTGTGAGTGTGTGCGTGTTCCTGTGTGTGTGTTCCTGTGTGTTAGTGTGTGTGAGGTACTTACAGACAGTGTGTGTGTTCCTGTGTGCGTGTCCCTGCGTGTTAGTGTGTGTGTGGTACTTACAGACAGTGTGTGTGTTCCTGTGTGTTAGTGTGTGTGTGGTACTTACAGACAGTGTGTGTGTTCCTGTGTGTTAGTGTGTGTGTGGTACTTACAGACAGTGTGTGTGTTCCTGTGTGTTAGTGTGTGTGTGGTACTTACAGACAGTGTGTGTGTTCCTGTGTGTTAGTGTGTGTGTGGTACTTACAGACAGTGTGTGTGTTCCTGTGTGTTAGTGTGTGTGTGGTACTTACAGACAGTGTGTGTGTTCCTGTGTGTTAGTGTGTGTGTGGTACTTACAGACAGTGTGTGTGTTCCTGTGTGTTAGTGTGTGTGTGGTACTTACAGACAGTGTGTGTGTTCCTGTGTGTTAGTGTGTGTGTGGTACTTACAGACAGTGTGTGTGTTCCTGTGTGTTAGTGTGTGTGTGGTACTTACAGACAGTGTGTGTGTTCCTGTGTGTTAGTGTGTGTGTGGTACTTACAGACAGTGTGTGTGTTCCTGCGTGTTAGTGTGTGTGTGGTACTTACAGACAGTGGTAGTGTGTATGGTAGTGTGTATGGTAGTGTGTATGGTAGTGTGTATGGTAGTGGTAGTGTGGTACTTACAGACAGTGGTAGTGTGTATGGTAGTGGTAGTGTGGTACTTACAGACAGTGGTAGTGTGTATGGTAGTGTGTATGGTAGTGGTAGTGTGGTACTTACAGACAGTGGTAGTGTGTATGGTAGTGTGTGTGTGGTACTTACAGACAGTGGTAGTGTGTATGGTAGTGTGTATGGTAGTGTGTATGGTAGTGTGTATGGTAGTGTATGGTAGTGTGTATGGTAGTGTGTATGGTAGTGGTAGTGTGTATGGTAGTGGTAGTGTGTATGGTAGTGTGTATGGTAGTGTATGGTAGTGTGTATGGTAGTGTGTATGGTAGTGTGTATGGTACTTACAGACAGTGCACCACAGTGCGTCCCTCTCCTCCATCATATTCCTCCTGCCATTTGTCCACCTGTCTGATGAGCTTGAGGAAGGAACGTTTGGACATGGGCGTGTCTCGGTACATGGGCCAACCAAGGAACTGGAACTGTTGGACCATACGGTACCCGTCCTGAGGCTGGAGAGAGAGACAGGTGTATATAGGATAATAAAAAGACAGACAGGTGGATATAGAATAATAAACAGACAGACTGGTGGATATAGGGTCATAAACAGACAGACAGGTGGATATAGGGTAATAAACAGACAGACAAGTAGATATAGGGTCATAAACAGACAGACAGGTGGTTATATGGTCATAAACAGACAGACAGGTGGATATAGGGTCATAAACAGACAGACAGGTGGATATAGGGTAACAAACAGACAGACAGGTGGACATAGGGTCATAAACAGACAGACAGGTGGATATAGGGTCATAAACAGACAGACAGGTGGATCTAGGGTAATAAACAGACAGACAGGTGGATATAGGGTAATAAACAGACAGACAGGTGGACATAGGGTCATAAACAGACAGACAGGTGGACATAGGGTCATAAACAGACAGACAGGTGGATATAGGGTCATAAACAGACAGACAGGTGGACATAGGGTCATAAACAGACAGACAGGTGGATATAGGGTCATAAACAGACAGACAGGTGGTTATATGGTCATAAACAGACAGACAGGTGGTTATATGGTCATACACAGACAGACAGGTGGTTATATGGTCATAAACAGACAGACAGGTGGACATAGGGTCATAAACAGACAGACAGGTGGATATAGGGTCATAAACAGACAGACAGGTGGATATAGGGTCATAAACAGACAGACAGGTGGATATAGGGTCATAAACAGACAGACAGGTGGATATAGGGTCATAAACAGACAGACAGGTGGATATAGGGTCATAAACAGACAGACAGGTGGACATAGGGTCATAAACAGACAGACAGGTGGATATAGGGTCATAAACAGACAGACAGGTGGTTATATGGTCATAAACAGATAGACAGGTGGTTATATGGTCATACACAGACAGACAGGTGGTTATATGGTCATAAACAGACAGACAGGTGGACATAGGGTCATAAACAGACAGACAGGTGGATATAGGGTCATAAACAGACAGACAGGTGGATATAGGGTCATAAACAGACAGACAGGTGGATGTAGGGTCATAAACAGACAGACAGGTGGATATAGGGTCACAAACAGACAGACAGGTGGATATAGGGTCATAAACAGACAGACAGGTGGATATAGGGTCATAAACAGACAGACAGGTGGATATAGGGTCATAAACAGACAGACAGGTGGATATAGGGTCACAAACAGACAGACAGGTGGATATAGGGTCATAAACAGACAGACAGGTGGATATAGGGTCATAAACAGACAGACAGGTGGATATAGGGTAACAAACAGACAGACAGGTGGACATAGGGTCATAAACAGACAGACAGGTGGATATAGGGTCATAAACAGACAGACAGGTGGATATAGGGTAATAAACAGACAGACAGGTGGATATAGGGTAATAAACAGACAGACAGGTGGATATAGGGTAATAAACAGACAGACAGGTGGACATAGGGTCATAAACAGACATACAGGTGGATATAGGGTCATAAACAGACATACAGGTGGATATAGGGTCATAAACAGACAGACAGGTGGACATAGGGTCATAAACAGACAGACAGGTGGATATAGGGTCATAAACAGACAGACAGGTGGTTATATGGTCATAAACAGACAGACAGGTGGTTATATGGTCATACACAGACAGACAGGTGGTTATATGGTCATAAACAGACAGACAGGTGGACATAGGGTCATAAACAGACAGACAGGTGGATATAGGGTCATAAACAGACAGACAGGTGGATATAGGGTCATAAACAGACAGACAGGTGGATATAGGGTCATAAACAGACAGACAGGTGGATATAGGGTCATAAACAGACAGACAGGTGGATATAGGGTCATAAACAGACAGACAGGTGGACATAGGGTCATAAACAGACAGACAGGTGGATATAGGGTCATAAACAGACAGACAGGTGGTTATATGGTCATAAACAGATAGACAGGTGGTTATATGGTCATACACAGACAGACAGGTGGTTATATGGTCATAAACAGACAGACAGGTGGACATAGGGTCATAAACAGACAGACAGGTGGATATAGGGTCATAAACAGACAGACAGGTGGATATAGGGTCATAAACAGACAGACAGGTGGATATAGGGTCATAAACAGACAGACAGGTGGATATAGGGTCACAAACAGACAGACAGGTGGATATAGGGTCATAAACAGACAGACAGGTGGATATAGGGTCATAAACAGACAGACAGGTGGATATAGGGTCATAAACAGACAGACAGGTGGATATAGGGTCACAAACAGACAGACAGGTGGATATAGGGTCATAAACAGACAGACAGGTGGATATAGGGTCATAAACAGACAGACAGGTGGATATAGGGTAATAAACAGACAGACAGGTAGCAGGGAGTGTTTACATGTGTTTGCATGTATAGCTAGCAGTCTGTTAGTGTAAGGAGCTTATGGAGGAGGAAGCAGGTAAGGTAGTTAGGAGCAGGTGTGTCAGGTAAGGTAGTTAGGTAAGGTAGTTAGGAGCAGGTGTGTCAGGTAAGGTAGTTAGGTAAGGTAGTTAGGAGCAGGTGTGTCAGGTAAGGTAGTTAGGTAAGGTAGTTAGGAGCAGGTGTGTCAGGTAAGGTAGTTAGGTAAGGTAGTTAGGAGCAGGTGTGTCAGGTAAGGTAGTTAGGTAAGGTAGTTAGGAGCAGGTGTGTCAGGTAAGGTAGTTAGGTAAGGTAGTTAGGAGCAGGTGTGTCAGGTAAGGTAGTTAGGTAAGGTAGTTAGGAGCAGGTGTGTCAGGTAAGGTAGTTAGTAGTTAATTGTCCCATAGACACATGGTGTGTGTGTGTGAGTGTCTGGGTGTATGTGTAAGGGTGTGTGTGTGTGAGTGTCTGGGTGTATGTGTAAGGGTGTGTGTGTATGAGTGTCTGAGTGTATGTGTAAGGGTGTGTGTGAGTGTGTAAGGGTGTGTGTGTGAGTGTAAGGGTGTGTGTGTGAGTGTAAGGGTGTGAGTGTGTAAGGGTGTGAGTGTGTAAGGGTGTGTGTGTGTGTGTGTGTGTGTGTAAGGGTGTGTGTGTGTGAGTGTGTAAGGGTGTGTGTGTGTTAGTGTGTAAGGGTGTGTGTGTGTGAGGGTAAGGGTGTGTGTGTGAGTGTGTAAGGGTGTGTGTGTGTGAGTGTAAGGGTGTGTGGGTGTGTGTGTGTGTAAGGGTGTGTGTGTGTGTGTGTGTGTAAGGGTGTGTGTGTGAGTGTGTAAGGGTGTGTGTGAGTGTGTAAGGGTGTGTGTGTGAGTGTAAGGGTGTGAGTGTGTAAGGGCGTGAGTGTGTAAGGGTGTGTGTGTGAGTGTGTAAGGGTGTGTGTGTGTGAGTGTGTAAGGGTGTGTGTGTGTGTGAGTGTGTAAGGGTGTGTGTGTGTGAGTGTAAGGGTGTGTGTGTGAGTGTTTAAGGGTGTGTGTGTGTGTGTGTGTGAGTGTGTAAGGGTGTGTGTGTGTGAGTGTGTAAGGGTGTGTGTGTGTGTGTAAGGGTGTGTGTGTGTGTGTGAGTGTGTAAGGGTGTGTGTGTGAGTGTGTAAGGGTGTGTGTGTGAGTGTGTAAGGGTGTGTGTGTGTGTGTGAGTGTGTAAGGGTGTGTGTGTGTAAGGGTGTGTGTGTGTGAGTGTGTAAGGGTGTGTGTGAGTGTGTAAGGGTGTGTGTGTGTGTGTGTGAGTGTGTAAGGGTGTGTGTGTGTGTGAGTGTGTAAGGGTGTGTGTGTGAGTGTGTAAGGGTGTGTGTGTGAGTGTGTAAGGGTGTGTGTGTGTGAGTGTAAGGGTGTGTGTGAGTGTGTAAGGGTGTGTGTGAGTGTAAGGGTGTATGTGTGAGTGTGTAAGGGTGTGTGTGTAAGGGTGTGTGTGAGTGTGTAAGGGTGTGTGTGTGTGTGTGAGTGTGTAAGGGTGTGTGTGAGTGTGTAAGGGTGTGTGTGAGTGTGTAAGGGTGTGTGTGAGTGTGTAAGGGTGTGTGTGAGTGTGTAAGGGTGTGTGTGAGTGAGTGTGTAAGGGTGTGTGAGTGTGTAAGGGTGTGTGTGAGTGTGTAAGGGTGTGTGTGAGTGTGTAAGAGTGTGTTTGTGAGTGTGTAAGGGTGTGTGTGTGTGTAAGGGTGTGTGTGTGTGTGTGTGTGTGTAAGGGTGTGTGTGTGTGTGTGAGTGTGTAAGGGTGTGTGTGTGAGTGTAAGGGTGTGTGTGTGTACCCGTGCTGCGTTGTAGATCCTGAATATTCTACTGATGATGTCCTCCTCCAGGTCAGCTGATACAAACTCCACCTGGATTGGCCCCTGGCGATGCACCCCGTTCTCTGGCCAGTACTGAGGACACAGCTGACACACACACACACACACACACACACACACACACACACACACACACACACACACACACACACACACACACACACACACACACACAAAATAAATGTTCCGGGGAGGGTCAAGACAACTTTCCCAACAAATAGGCGGTGCTCATGTTTAGCTAGGGTAGCAAACTGATATGGCAGTGAAGTAACCTGTGACACGCTTCCCACTTCCGACTCGTCATCTGTACTACAGTTGTGTTAAGCTGGCGCATTGATAAATCAGATGAAAAGCTCTCGCTCACATGAATGAATAAACATCAAAAGGTAACCCAACTAAAGCTTCAAGTAGACAATGCAGAAACCATCCTTTAAAATCATCTGGAATTGAACTGATAAAGCCCAACTAAAGCAGCCGAAGAACCGGGTCTACCAGGTAGTTGATGTTTTTATTGATGGTTCTTTGAGCAGAGTTACATAAAACACAAATCTTGGTCTGAGGTAATATCTTTCATTCTCCCTTTTCATTCCAGATTTTATTCTCTCCTGTCAGGTATCAGTCTTCTCAAAAAAACATATTTTCTTTCTTTTCAAATCTTCAAACCTTGTAAGAGAATACTTGATCAAAAGATGTTCCGGAGGCGAATGGATGCATTCTGAATGTGATACAGAATGTGGGTTATCAACTCTCTGCTTTGACAGTTTAGTTTTCAACTGTTAGAGTAGTGAACCCAGGAGACAGGGTCATAAGAGCAGGAAATACCCCTGTTCATTTACCCCCTCTAGAGAGACAGATGAGGTTCATTTACCCCCTCTGTACTGTCAGTATATTACTTAGACAACACACTGTACTGTCAGCATATTACTTAGACAACACACTGTACTGTCAGTATATTACTTAGACAACACACTGTACTGTCAGCATATTACTTAGACAACACACTGTACTGTCAGCATATTACTTAGACAACACACTGTACTGTTAGTATATTACTTAGACAACACACTGTACTGTCAGCATATTACTTAGACAACACACTGTACTGTCAGTATATTACTTAGACAACACACTGTACTGTCAGTATATTACTTAGACAACACACTGTACTGTCAGTATATTACTTAGACAACACACTGTACTGTCAGTATATTACTTAGACAACACACTGTACTGTCAGCATATTACTTAGACAACACACTGTACTGTCAGTATATTACTTAGACAACACACTGTACTGTCAGCATATTACTTAGACAACACACTGTACTGTCAGCATATTACTTAGACAACACACTGTACTGTCAGCATATTACTTAGACAACACACTGTACTGTCAGCATATTACTTAGACAACACACTGTACTGTCAGCATATTACTTAGACAACACACTGTACTGTCAGCATATTACTTAGACAACACACTGTACTGTCAGCATATTACTTAGACAACACACTGTACTGTCAGCATATTACTTAGACAACACACTGTACTGTCAGCATATTACTTAGACAACACACTGTACTGTCAGTATATTACTTAGACAACACACTGTACTGTCAGCATATTACTTAGACAGCACACTGTACTGTCAGCATATTACTTAGACAGCACACTGTACTGTCAGCATATTACTTAGACAACACACTGTACTGTCAGCATATTACTTAGACAGCACACTGTACTGTCAGCATATTACTTAGACAACACACTGTACTGTCAGCATATTACTTAGACAGCACACTGTACTGTCAGCATATTACTTAGACAACACACTGTACTGTCAGCATATTACTTAGCCAACACACTGTACTGTCAGTATATTACTTAGACAACACACTGTACTGTCAGTATATTACTTAGACAACACACTGTACTGTTAGTATATTACTTAGACAACACACTGTACTGTTAGTATATTACTTAGACAACACACTGTACTGTCAGCATATTACTTAGACAACACACTGTACTGTCAGTATATTACTTAGACAACACACTGTACTGTCAGTATATTACTTAGACAACACACTGTACTGTCAGTATATTACTTAGACAACACACTGTACTGTCAGTATATTACTTAGACAACACACTGTACTGTCAGTATATTACTTAGACAACATACACACACAGCAGAAAAGTTTACACAGAGAAATAAAGTACTGCACACACACACACACACACACACACACACACACACACAGCGCCGCACATAAACAAAGAGATTGCAGAAATACAGGTGGAAGAAGACCTCCTATCTCTGCCTCCTCTGAGAGCCAATCACAATTTGACAAATTCAACTGCTGAAAAACAAAGATGCTGATGGAGAAAAAGTAACCCTCTAATCTCTAACTCCCTTCCTCCCTCAGCCCTCCCTTTCACACCCCCTCTCCCTTTCACTGCTTCTCCCCCTCCATCCCTCACTCCCTCTAACTTCCTTCCTCACATCTACCTTCTCTCAATCCCCAACACCCCCATTGCTCCACCTGAGCTACAGTGAGAATATTGAATGAAAGGCCCTGCCAGCCAGTGTGTGTGTCTGTGTGTCAGCCAGTCAGCTAGTCAGTCAGTCACCCAGGGATCTCAGGGAGAGAGCACTGAGAGCAGCCCAGCCAGAGGCTTTGATCCTTGGGTGTGATGACAGGGCCTGGGGCCGGGAGTGCTGGAGCTCTCGGAGAGAGCATTCAAATATGTAACCCTGTCCTATCTATAACTCTGTCCTATCTATAACCCTGTCCTATCTATAACTCTGTCCTATCTATAACTCTGTCCTATCTACAACCCTGTCCTATCTATAATTCTGTCCTATCTATAACTCTGTCCTATCTACAACCCTGTCCTATCTATAACCCTGTCCTATCTACAACATTGTCCTATCTATAACCCTGTCCTATCTACAACCCTGTCCTATCTACAACCCTGTCCTATCTACAACATTGTCCTATCTACAACCCTGTCCTATCTACAACATTGTCCTATCTTTAACCCTGTCCTATCTACAACCCTGTCCTCTCTTTCTGACTGATGTTGATGATGTACAGAGATCCATCTATAACCCTTTCTGGATTTGTATTATTTATTTATCACTATCGACCATCTATCCTATCCAGTCTATCATATCCTATCTCCTCTGCCTATCCCATCCTATCCTATCTCCTCTGCCTATCCTATCATATCCTATCTCCTCTGCCTATCCTATCCTATCATATCCCATCCTATCCTAACCTATCCTATCTATCCTATCCTCTCTATCCTATCTATCCTATCTATATATCCAGCTGTACCAATGTGTCAGAGGAAACACTGTTCAATTGACGTCCAAAGTCAGCCTGCAGGCACCTGGCCCGCCACAAGGTGTCACTAGAATGCGATGAGCCAAGTAAAGCTATCCTATCATATCTAGCCTATCCTATCTACCCTATCCTATCATATATATCATATCATCCTATCCTATCTATCTTTTCCTATCCTATCCTAACCTATCCTATCTATCCCATCCTATCCTATTTATCCTATCATATCTATCCTATCTACCCTATCATATATATCCTATCATATCTATCCTATCTATCCTATCCTATCCACCCTATCCTATCATATCTATCATATCATCCTATCCTATCTATCCTTTCCTATCCTAACCTAACTTTTCCTATCCTATCCTTTCTATCATATCTATATGTCCTATATATCCTATCCTATTTATCCTATCCTATCTATCATATCCTATCCTATCCTATACTATCTATGCTATCCTATCTATCCTATCTATCATATCCTATTTATATATCATATCCTATCTATATATCCTATCCTATCTTTCCTATCTATCCTATCATATCAATCTATCTATCATATCATATCCTATCTATCCTATCTGTCCTATCTATCCTTTCCTATCCTATCCTAACCTATCCTATCCTATTCTATCCTATCTATCATATCTATATGTCCAATATATCCTATCCTATTTATCCTATCTATCATATCCTATACTATCTAATCTAATCTATCCTAGCCTATCTATCCTATATATCCTATCTTATCCTATATATTCTATCTATCCTATCTATCCTATCTTATCCTATCTATTCTATCTATCCCATCTATCATATCACATCCTATCCTATCTATCCTATCCTATATACCCTATCATATCTTATTATATCCTATATATACCACCCTATCTATCCTATCTATCATATCTCTCCTATCCTATTCTATCATATCTATCCTATCTATCATATCTATCCTATCTATACTATCTATCCTATCTATCATATCTCTCCTATCCTATTCTATCATATCGATCCTATCTATTCAATCTATCCTATCCTATCTATCTTATCCATGGGCTCCCAAGTTGTTGCAGTGGTCTAAGACACTGCATCTCAGTGCTAGAGGCATCACTACAGACAACCTGGTTCGAATCACAACCAGCCATGATTGGGAGTCCCATAGGGTGGTGCACAATTGGCCCAGCGTCGTCTGTTTGGCCGGTGTAGGCCTTCATTGTAAATAAGAATTTGTTCTTAACTGACTTAGTTAAATAGACTCTGTTACAGATCTCTTAGCTGGACTCTGTTACAGCTCTCTTAGCTGGACTCTGTTACAGCTCTCTTAGCTGGACTCTGTTACAGCTCTCTTAGCTGGACTCTGTTACAGCTCTCTTAGCTGGACTCTGTTACAGCTCTCTTAGCTGGACTCTGTTACAGATCTCTTAGCTGGACTCTGTTACAGCTCTCTTAGCTGGACTCTGTTACAGCTCTCTTAGCTGGACTCTGTTATAGCTCTCTTAGCTGGACTCTGTTACAGCTCTCTTAGCTGGACTCTGTTACAGCTCTCTTAGCTGGACTCTGATACAGATCTCTCAACTGTTACAGTACATACAAGGTCCTATTCAAGGCCACTTCAGATGCTGTCTATTTCACAGCCCATTTCAGACAATGTATTACTCCTATATAATTGTTTGTATGTGTACCTGTGCTGGGTCGACATCATTCAGCATCACTATGGAGGTACAATGGTTGTATGTGTACCTGTGCTGGGTCGACATCATTCAGCATCACTATGGAGGTACAATGGTAGTCCAACACAAGCCTCCAGAAATCCTTCACTGTGTTGGGCAGAGGATGCTGGGTCACGATGAACGCTGACGGCTGCTTATAACTCTACATGAGGGAGGAGGAGAGAGGGAGGGACAGAGGTAGGGGGAGGGAGGGAGGGTAGGAGAGAGAGAGGAAGGGACAGAGGTAGTGGGGGGGGGAGAGAGGGAGGGGGAGCGAGGGAGGGAGAGAGGTAGTGGGGAGAGAGGGAGGGAGAGAAGTAGTGGGGAGGGAGGGTGGGTGGGAGAGAGAGAGGAAGGGATAGAGGTAGTGGGGGGGGGAGAGGGAGGGGGAGCGAGGGAGGGAGAGAGGTAGTGGGGAGAGAGGGAGGGAGAGAAGTAGTGGGGAGAGAGGGAGGGAGAGAAGTAGTGGGGAGAGAGGGAGGGAGAGCGAGAGAGGGAGGGAGGGTGGGAGAGAGATGGAGGAAGAGCGAGAGAGGGAGGGAGGGTGGGAGAGAGAGATGGAGGAAGAGCGAGAGAGGGAGGGAGGGTGGGAGAGAGAGATGGAGGAAGAGCGAGAGAGGGAGGGAGGGTGGGAGAGAGAGATGGAGGAAGAGTGAGAGAGGGAGGGAGGGTGGGAGAGAGAGATGGAGGAAGAGCGAGAGAGGGAGGGAGGGTGGGAGAGAGAGATGGAGGAAGAGCGAGAGAGGGAGGGAGGGTGGGAGAGAGAGATGAAGAGCGAGAGAGGGAGGGAGGGTGGGAGAGAGAGATGGAGGAAGGGGGAGGAAGGGAGAGATTTCAATGAAACTCCTAATGACTATTTCCATTGAGTGCAGGATATTTAGAGGATAAGCCTGAACCCAGACCTGGTTTTATGGTGTCTTGACAATCCCTATGGTCATTGTCATGGCAACACAGCACAAACAGATCTGGGAACAGACTATTGAGAGTCCAGTCTTTACGTCCATGAGTGCAGCATTGAACGTGTGTGTGTGTGTGTTAGTGTGTGTGTATGCAGTGTGTGTGTGTGTGTTAGTGTGTGTGTGTGTGTGTGTGTGTGTATGTATGTATGCGTGTTAGTGTGTGTGTGTTAGTGTGTGTGTATGCAGTGTGTGTGTGTGTGTTAGTGTGTGTGTGTGTGTGTGTATGTATGTATGCGTGTTAGTGTGTGTGTGTTAGTGTGTGTGTATGCAGTGTGTGTGTGTGTGTTAGTGTGTGTGTGTGTGTGTGTTAGTGTGTGTGTATGCAGTGTGTGTGTGTGTGTTAGTGTGTGTGTATGCGTGTTAGTGTGTGTGTGTTAGTGTGTGTGTATGCAGTGTGTGTGTGTGTGTGTGTGTGTGTGTTAGTGTGTGTGTGTATATGCAGTGTGTGTGTTAGTGTGTTTGTGTGTGTGTGTGTATGTAGTGTGTGTGTATGCAGTGTGTGTGTGTGTGTGTGTATGCAGCGTGTGTGTGTGTCCAGTGTGTGTTTGTACGCAGTGTGTGTGTGTGTGTGTATGCAGTGTGTGTGTGTGTATGTAGTGTGTGTGTATGCAGTGTGTGTGTGTGTGTGTGTGTGTGTTAGTGTGTGTGTGTGTTGGTGTGTGTGTGTGTGTGTGTGTGTGTGTATGCAGTGTGTGTGTGTATGCAGTGTGTGTGTGTGTGTGTGTGCAGTGTGTGTGTGTCCAGTGTGTGTGTGTGTGTGCAGTGTGTGTTTGTGCGCAGTGTGTGTGTGTGTGTGTGTGTGCAGTGTGTGTTTGTACGCAATGTGTGTGTGTGTGCAGTGTGTGTGTGTAAGCAGTGTGTGTGTGTGTGTGTGTGTGTGTGCAGTGTGTGTGTGTATGCAGTGTGAGTGTGTGTGTGTGTTAGTGTGTGTGTGTGTGTGTTCCATACATCCATAAGGGCAGCGTTGATGTAGTTGGAGCTCTCTCCGTCGATGGTGATGAGGAAGGGCAGACAACGGTCAGGAGGAAGGACGTCCATACAGCGGTTCTTCTCATGGTTCCTGGGTAGCAGAGCGATACTGCAGTCCTCCACACGTAACGTAGGAGTCACCATGTTTAGAGTCTGGAGAGAGAGACAGAGACACTAGAGGTTAGAGGACCTTATGATCTTAAAAGGATGGCCCAATAGCCAGCGATCTGTCTCTAAAAGGGAAGGTTCAACAGTCAAGTACAGTATACTTTGCATTTAGTGCTGAGCGGTTAGCAGAAATGTCTGGTATTTTTCGTTTTGTTACCCAACTAATTGATTGACGTCGGTTCAATTATTTGAATTCCATTTCATTCGTTTTTTTCCTATGCGCTAAATGTGTAACAGTTTCTCTAGAGATAAATCAGATCCAGCCTGAACTGTGTGATGTAGTAGGGAGTTGTAGTTTCCAACAGGCCAATATTCTACATAGTTTAGCACACAAAACGTAGTAATTAACTACAATGACCATAATCCATTGTGCATCTACTTGTCCAGTCTGTGTTTCTTTTATACCTGCTACAGAAGAGACAGAAGAACGCACCATCATGAGGAGATATAGAGATCAGCTGTAGCTTGGCGAGATATCTCTACCTGAAAATACATCATCTAAGTGATTGATAGTTGGTATTCAGCAGTCATAAATCCTGCATGTTGGGTGGACCTATCTCTAAAAGGGATAGTTCAACAGCCCTGTATGTTGGGTGGACCTATCTCTAAAAGGGATAGTTCAACAGCCCTGTATGTTGGGTGGACCTATCTCTAAAAGGGATAGTTCAACAGCCCTGCATGTTGGGTGGACCTATCTCTAAAAGGGATAGTTCAACATGTTGTGTTCACTGTATGTTGGTGGGAATGAGCGACTGAAGCCCTTATCTCCATTATCAGTACTTGTTTTTTTGCAGATGAGGAAGGACCCCTATGGACAAGAATCTCACCCTGAACTCCTCTTTGATCTGGGAGGAGTTGGTCTGGGGGTCCAATCGGTTCATCTCATAGTAGACCGAGCGAAGCTGATTGGCTGGAATGGTGGTGTCACCACAAAGACACGCCTCCAAGATGGCATCGTGTATGAAGACATACTGCTCCTGGAAAAATAAATATCAAGATTTATGAAAAGGTCAGAGATAAATGATTTTATGAAAAGGTCAGAGATATATGATTTTATGAAAAGGTCAGAGATATATGCATTTTATGAAAAGGTCAGAGATATAAAGCACACACATCCCTGGGTCGCTTGTCTTTTCAGTTCGCTGCAGCTAGCGACTGGAACGAGCTGCAACAATCACTCAAACTGGACAGTTTTATCTCAATCTCTTCATTCAAAGACTCAATCATGGACTCTTACTGACAGTTGTGGCTGCTTTGCGTAATGTATTGTCATCTCTACCTTCTTGTCCTTTGTGCTGTTGTCTGTGTCCAATAATGTTTGTACCATGTTTTGTGCTGCTATCATGTTGTGTTGCTACCATGTTGTTGTCATGTTGTGTTGCTACCATGTTGTTGTCATGTTGTGTTGCTACCATGCTGTGTTGTCATGTGTTGCTGCCTTGCTATGTTGTTGTGTTAGGTATCTCTTTATGTAGTATTGTTTTGTCTCTCTTGTCATGATGTGTGTTTGGTCCTATATTTATATTTTATTTATTTGTATTTATTTGTATTTTTAATCCCAGCCCCCATCCCTGCAGGAGGTCTTTTTCCTTTTGGTAGGCCGTCATTGTAAATAAAAATGTATTCTTAACTGACTTGCCTAGTTAAATAAAGGTTAAATAAAATAAAAAATAAACATGCATTTTATGAAAATGTCAGAAATATATGCATTTTATGAAAAGGTCAGAAATATATGCATATGCATTGGAGTTGTCCAAAAGGCACCTAAAGGACTCTCAGACCATCAGAAACAAGATTCTCTGGTCTGATGAACCCAAGATTGAACTCTTTGGCTTGAATGGCAAGCGTCACATCTGGAGAAAACCTGGCTTCGGGACAAGTCTCTGAATGTCCTTGAGTAGCCCATCGAAACAGTTTTTGCTTCGTCGTTATGGGGTATTGTGTGTAGATTGATGAGAAAAAAAACAATTTAATCAATTTTAGAAAAAGGCTGTAACATAACAAAATGTGGAAAAAGTCAAGAGGTCTGAATGCTTTCCGAATGCACTGTAGATAGTCTTGTGAGTGTGCATAGAGTCATTGCAAGATAGGGTCAGTGCAGATAGTCCTGGTAACCATTTCATTAACTACTTAGCAGTCTTATGGCTTAGTGGTAGAAGCTATCTAGGAGCCTGTTGGTCCGAGAGCCAATGCTTCGGCACTGTTTGCCGTACGGTAGCAGATTGAACAGTCTATGTTTGAGGTGGCCGGAGTCTTTGGCAATTTTTTTTGAGGATCTGAGGGCCCATGCCAAATCAGCCTCCTGAGTGGGAAGAAGCACTGTTGTACCCTTTTCATGACTGTACAGGTGTGTGTGGACCATGTTAAGTCCTTAGTGATGTGGACGCCAAGGAACTTGAAGCTCTAGACTTGCTCCAATACAGCCCCGTCAATGTGGATGGAGGTGTACTCAGTACAGTCCACGATCAGCTCCTTGGTCTTGCTGACGTTGAGGGAGAGGTTGTATTCCTGGCACCACACTGCCAGGTCTCTGACATCCTCCCTATAGGCTGTCTCAACATCATCTGTGATCAGGACTACCACCGTCATGTCGTCAGCATATCAGCATAATTTAAGGATGGTGTTGGAGTCGTGCGTGGCCATGTAGTCGTGGGTGAACAGGGAGTACAGGGGCCCCCATGTTGAGGGTTAGCGTGGCGGAGGTAATGTTGCCTACCCTCACCACCTGGGGACGGCAAAAGAAGGGTGTCAGTCCCACAGTCCCTAACTTTGTGATGAGCTTGGAGGCAACTATAACGTAGAACGCTGAGCTGTAGTCTATGAACAGCATTATCACATAGTTATTTCCTGTCTTGTCCAGGTGGGAGAGGGCCGTGTGAAGTGCAATTGAGATTGCACCGTCTGTGGATCTGGGATGATGGTGTTGATGTGTCATGAGATGTTCACGGCTGCTGGGCTGGGCGGCAGGCAATACGAGAGAACTTTTGTCTGCTGCCAGCTTTATTCCAGGCTAGCGTTGAGTAGAGTTGTGTTGCTTTAAGGTTGTTACTGAAGAACAGGGACCATCTCCATAGTGGAGCTGAATGGATCATTTAACCCTAATTTCTTTTAAATCACAGGCGTCAACGGAGAACAAATGACTGACTGGCTGACTGACTGGCTGGCTGACTGGCTGGCTAGCCGACTGGCTGACTGACTGGCTGGCTGGCTGGTTGACTGACTGACTGGTTTACTGACTGACTGACTGACTGACTGACTGACTGGTTGACTGACTGACTGACTGACTGGTTGACTGACTGACTGACTGACTGGTTGACTGACTGACTGACTGACTGACTGGTTGACTGACTGGTTGACTGACTGACTGACTGACTGGTTGACTGGCTGGCTGGCTGACTGACTGGCTGGCTGGCTGGCTGGTTGACTAACTGACTGGTTGACTGACTGACTGACTGACTGACTGGTTTACTAGTTGACTGACTGGTTTACTGGTTGACTGACTGACTGAATGACTGACAGGTTGACTGACTGACTGACTGACTGTCTGGTTGACTGACTGACTGACTGGTTGACTGGCTGACTGACTAGTTGACTGGCTGACTGGTTGATTGACTGACTGACTGACTGGTTGACTGACTGGTTGACTGACTGACTGACTGACTGGCTGACTGACTGGTTTACTGGTTGACTGACTGACTGACTGGTTGACTGACTGACTGACTGACTGGTTGACTGACTGACTGACTGGTTGACTGGCTGACTGACTAGTTGACTGACTGACTGACTGACTGAATGACTGACTAGTTGACTGACTGACCGACTGACTGGTTGACTGACTGACCGACTGACTGGTTGACTGACTGACTGGTTGACTGACTGGCTGACTGACTGACTGACTGGTTGACTGACTGACTGACTGACTGACTGACTGGTTGACTGACTGACTGGTTGACTGAATGACTGACTGACTGAATGACTGACTGGTTGACTGACTGACTGGTTGACTGGCTGACTGACTGGTTGACTGGCAGACTGACTGACTCCTCAGTTCACTGACCTTCACAGAGTGTGGGTGGGTTGGGGATTCGGGTGTGCTTATCCCTCGCAGGTGTTTTAGTTATTTGGCACGGTTTCTAACCCTGAGGCCATCCGTTACCTTTCAGACTTGCTGTTCTGTGTCCCGCTTCCTGATAGCGATTGAACTTAGGCTTCTGAGTGTTTTAACGATGCATCTTTCCTACAACGGCTGAAGAGTTAACATGCGTTTTCCAAAACACCATGCAGAGAGACCGATCACTAAGTGCGTCGTTGGAGCATGTCGACACTGAGAGGATCCAAAGAAAGGGATTTCTGCTCTCGGATCAGCTTTCTCCAATCAAATATTTCCTTAACATTGGAATTATTTCACAACACCGACAACGGATCAGCTTCTAGAGAGATATTACCAATCACGGCTGCAAATACTGAGGCGTCTTATTCTAAATACACTGAGTGTACATAACATTAGGAACACCTTCCTAATATTGAGTTATTTTGTCCTCAGAACAGCCTCAATTCATCAGGACATGGACTCTACAAAGTGTCAAAAGCGTTCCACAGGGATACAGGGATGCTGGCCCAATACTTCCCACAGTTGTGTCAAGGTGGCTGAATGTCCTTTGGGTGGTGGACCATCGTTGATACACATGGGAAACTGTTGAACCTGAAAAACCCAGCAGCGTTACAGTTTGACACACTCAAACTGGTGTGCCTGGCACCAACTATCAAAGGCACTTCAATCTTTTGTCTTGCCCATTCACCCTCTGAATGGCACACACACACAATCCATGACTCAAGGCATAAAACTCATTTTTTAACCTGTCTCCTCCCCTTCATCTACACTGATTGAAGTGGATTTAACAGGTGACATTTATAAGGGGTCATAGCTTTCACCTGGATTCACCTGGTCTGTCATAGAAAGAGACAAAATAGAACTGAATTGATTGAACATTAATATATTATTATTATATTACAATATTATTAAAATCTCAGTTTTTATATGTCGCTTGTTGGTATCGATTGCAAAGACATTGGCAACTTTGTATTTGTAGTCAACTTTGTTCTGAAGTAATCAGCAGTCACAGAGAGACGGACAACCCATGTTATTCTATGTTTAGTGGAGATCTTCTGTGTGTAAAGTGACGCGGGAGGGCAAAAATCATCTAATGACGCACTTGATTAC